>PISX010000143.1:146684-374044 GCA_004024625.1 Mellivora capensis | reverse complement strand
ATAACAATCAAAAAAAAAAAAAAAAAGAAGATAACAGTTATGCCTCATCTCTGTGGTGGTACTGAGAAAGGAATGTGAATTGTCAAGATCTCTCAAGCATAGCGAGACACTGTAATTCAGAGAGAAGGAAAGAAGGGATTGAGTAGGTAGCCTGTAGTAGCGTCGAAGAAAAACAGGGGAAATCTCCGTTTTTGCAGGCAGTGCCCAGGGACAAAGCAAGAAGTACCAGCGAATTCACCCTTCTCCAGACATAGCGCCAGACTGGGAAAGGGACGCAGCACTGGCTACATGCTAGGTCCTTGATCAGACGGAGCCAGGTATCGTAGCCAGAACTGCCTCCCACAGGAAACCTCATTCCCACTCCCTCACTGTCACGCTTTCCAGCTATAGAAAATGTCAAGTTCACTTGGCTGTTTAATGGAAACTGTGGTGAAGGCAGTCAGAAGAAGGTGGTAACAGCCACAGTACACTCTACCAGAGCACACAGAATGTCCGGGAGAACCAGCCCGAGTTAGCCAGAAGAGTATCCAGAGCCAGAACCAAATTAACAATGGAAAGAACATCTTGAGTTAATTACAGAAGTTAAGCAAAGGAATCTACCAATTCATGCATCAGGAGAGAAGGTGATCAACATGGAGAAAAAACAAAAGAGCACTAATGAAATAGTAAAAGAATTTAGAGATAAAATAGTGGAAAAATCTTCCAAAATAAATGAAGAACTGTATTTACAGCTCTGATATGCATATGGACAATTACACACAGAATGAAGCGCATAGATGAGAACAAAGGTTGAAAGCGAGACCCCAGAATCCTCCCAAACAGTATGGGTTGACATTGGCAAGAAAAGAGAAAGGACAAGGAGGAACAAGTTTTCTGACCATTTGCTTCGAGGACTTTTAGGACATTTTACTGTGTCATGAAATAGAATCGTTCTTTGGCAACTCTTTGAAAAACATTGAAAAAATTTAATGGTATATTTGGGTGGAGCAAAGGCATATCTTTTGATTGGATAAGCTGAGTGAGGCCAAAAACCGTTTTAGGTATACATACTCTGGTAGCACATTGGGGTTTTTGCTTGGGTTGGGGATTTGCAATGCAATTCGTACTACATTGCTATGTAGAAATGATCTTTTTTTTTTTTAAAGATTTTATTTATTTATTTGACAGACAGAGATCACAAGTAGGCAGAGAGGCAGGCAGAGAGGGAGAGGAGGAAGCAGGCTCCCTGCAGAACAGAGAGCCCGATGCGGGGCTCGATCCCAGGACCCTGGGATCATGACCTGAGCCGAAGGCAGAGGCTTTAACCCACTGAGCCACCCAGGTGCCCCTGTAGAAATGATCTTTGAGTACAATAACCCCCTTTGGATTATTGTCATGAAAGAGAGCATAGAGCCGCCTAGAAAAAGCCGGGATGAGTCTTAGGAAAACCAGTCTAATTAAGAGGAGAATTGTAGAAACTGGAATGCTATGAAAATCATAATCTTTGTGCTAATGCATAGTGCAGGATTGTGTTTCAAATGGAGAATACATATAGGAAATATTTTGTTACTTAAAAATGAAAAGGTCTAAGCAACACCCTAGTGACAGTATATGCTATAAATTATTAATTTTTTAAATCAACCTTCACAAACACTTAGTGTTTAATAAATTGGACCAGTTCAAAGCATTTACTCTGCTTGACGAGCTAATACCAGAGCCCCTGAGAACTGAGTTACCATTAAGGCACAGGAGATTAGATAGAAAAACAGAGATCAGATAAAGATTAACTGCTAGGAACAAAATATGTAATGAACATTTTTCCAGGGACAGAAGACTGAGTTATAATTTACATAGGCCACAGATACGTGGCAAAAGGCTGAAAAATGTTGGAGATTAAGTGAGAGTCTGATGAATCCAGAATTACACAATTTTTTATCCAAGCCGTGAAGACTTCTCAGTCCCTGGCAGACTGCCTGACTGGCTCAAAGTGCCGAGTTGCTTAGAATTTTCTGCACAGTTTAATCGCTTTTTCATCCCTAATCAAATTAATTATGGCAACAGGATATAAGCATTGGGTCACGGGTGGTATGGGCCACCTATGTAGGTGGGAAATGGCTTTTTCATAAAATGGGAGGTCACTGAGTGAGGCAGGTACAACACAAATGTACAGTATTCTCATTTTCACTATATCCTCATTTCAAAAGTTATTTTCCAGCCATGATATTATAGACTCTACAGAACCATGGAAGTCTCAATTCCCATTGCCAGGCAGTTTTGTAATTATCACCTGGGCATCCAAATGTTGGCCAGATTTTGCAGAAGTAGGAAATGTCTTCATAGCATTACGAAATGTAGGACCATATTTTATTACGCAGGCATTTTAATCTGTGATTACGTACTAAAAATAATTGTGTAGTATTTTGTTAATATGCCAATAATAGCTTATCAAATTGTACACAGGACACCATGTCAACCTTCCGTGTGTTTTTATCCTCAGCATTACCATTGCCCCTGATCTAAGGTAGTGAGCCTTTTGGACATGCTTGTTGAATAAATGAACGGATTGAGTAACATTTATGACATGGCTACAATAGGAAAAAAGTAGAGAATGGATGAACAATTCCGTTTAACTTTTTAAACCAAGTTTTAGAAGTCAACACACTAAACTAGTTCTAAACTAAAACAGAATTCAAATTAGGGCTGTTGGCATTTTACAAATAAATGAAAGCTGTTCAACAGTTATATATGGTATATCTTCTTATTATGCTTGGCCATTTTCTTTCCAGAAGAGTTATCAGATGTGCCTTATTTACCTACTTAAGACCTCTTAAGGTTAAAAAATGTGAGTTAAGGAATTAAAGTTATTGAAGTGTACAATTCATTTTAATATATGAAATTATTTCAGTTTGTAACTCACTTGTTAATGGGTATACATTTGGTAAGTTAAGAATTAGTAAATCTATAGTGTATTTACTACATTCTTGGGAATTCTTATATAATATTTTTTTATTTATATTCAGGACCACATATGATATTTTGATTCATTTTAATAGATTGTTTGATGTAAGTTTGCTTATTTTAATTTTAATTTTTTTTTTTTTTTAGTAAGTATAATTGTTAAGAGACATGACTTGCTTGCTTTTCTCCCAAAGGATCTGGGAATGGACAGATCTTTCACATGCATTGAGAGTTTAATGTTGACTTTTGTGTCTGTCTGTAGGCTACACAATAATCATCACACATTTATATTTCTGAAACTCACCTTTCTTCTCCTGCTACAAGTTCTTATGCATAAAACTGGATCCTCCTGTTTAGTTACAGGAACTTTGTCTCTTGAGTAACAACAGTCTTATGCAATGTGCCTTTACTCCAAGTTCCCACTCTGGAGTCCCTCTGGTTGACCTGAGTTTCCAGTAGCAATTTATTGGCGATTGGCATTGGCAATCTCAGGAATGAAGGGAGAGGATGGAGAGCACATTCATTACTACTACTAATAATGATCTTGAATTTCACTTCTGATCGGTGAGTGACAAATTCTGCATAGATCAGAGATTGCAAGTCAAGATGTCAAAATCCAAAGTCTCCTCTCTGATTATTTTTGCTCCTCCTTTCCTCATTGTACTGATGAGTAACAGTATCTTCTATACTATGTTCTACTTCTACTTTTCATTCACAAAGCACAATGAGGAGAGAGACAAATCCTTTCTGTGAGATCCAGATACTAGAATATAATATAAAGCCCTAAAGAGAAAAACAAACAAATAAAAACAAAAAAAAAATGAAGAGACAAAACAAGAAAGAAAATACTAATTGAAGGAAATGGCAGGACCTATGCATTCATAAGTAGGAATTTTAAAATTACACAAGTAATAAAAATTGACATTCTCATAAAACAATCTTTCAGGAAGCATACTTGAAAAGCTGTGTTCTTTTTACAGATACTATTACGGACATTGTCATCTAAAGAGTTTTGTTTTCCTGCCCATTTTGAGGAGATTCTTAACTGTAATTCTGAGTTTTATACACTAGGCTGCAGAACATTCCTTTAGAAAGAAATTAGATCAGGTGAGGGAAGGGAAGGGAAGAAGTAAAAGAACAACATTAAATAAAAATAATATGCAGAGAAAGAGAAAGTTTGGGTTTTATTGAAAATGATATTAAGAAATCTCATGAAAGTACATTTACAAATGATGAGATAGCAGGGGGAGGAAAAGTTAGGATATTGTTTTTGTCTGTCTTAATTTAAGAGACAGTCTGAACCTGAGGCAAACATCGCAGTGCTGAAAAGCACAACCAATTATCTTTTTTACCGAAGTGATTTCCACCTGAAAGGGATGGAAATTAGAAAATGAAAAGATGAAAAAAGAGACTACCTTGGGAATATTGTGCCAGAATGCATGTATTTAACTCTCTAGTTTAGTAAATCTGACAGCGAGCCACCATCTGGTACCTACAGTGAAGGAAAATAGTCCTATTTACTAAGAATAATGTGTGAACTTTGGAAATGAGCATTCATACTTTAGAAACATCCCTGTGTATCAGTTACATAATCATTTTCTTGTTAAGAGGCAAATGATCTATCTCTTTTATGTGATATTTTGTGATAATATGCAAGAGCATTCATGATAAAACATGCTAATAACTTGGAGGTATATTCCTAAAGACTGTAATGTTATTGTGAGGCTAAGAATATGCATTTGTAATAAAAACCAAATATTGCTCAAAACTGTAAGTAGACACAGACACGTTTTTGTAATATGTGTATATGCATTTAGATTTCTGAACTTCCTATCTCGTTTTGAAGAGATATCTAGATTAAAAAATAAATGGAAGAAAATTATGCCCATAAATTCTCCAAACCAGACTCTGAACACACCAGGGCACTCAAGCTTTGAAATTTTGATAGAGCCATTGGAGAGGTATAAATTGTAATCGGGTATAAGTCCTTATTCTTTCAGCTGAAAGCATTTTATACTATTTCAACTACTTTTACCCAGCTAAAGCATCTTATAAATAAGAAATTATGCAGCCGAAAAATGTATATTGACCCTTACAATGTGCAAGAACCTAGGAACATTAATGTAAAATTAATGAGAAGTTGACAAAGTATCACAGGCATAGGTACACCTGTAGTAAGTCTTTGATAATAATTATGAATCCTGGCTGCATCTTACAAAAGAATCTTGAAGTTCCAAAATCTGAAAGCTTGAGAACTTACTACCTCAGCATCTCCAGAAAAGTGCTGTGAAAATTTTTATTTTGAAAATTTTATTTTTATTTTATTATTTACCATTTTATTAACAATGGTAATGTTCAGTCAGTGTTGAAAACCATTGATAAATATAGTTGTTCTTTTAAAGATTATTATTTATTTATTTAAGAGAGAATAAGAGAGAGAGAGAGAGAGCGCTCATTAGATGGGGGGAGGGCCAGAGGGAGAAGCAGACTCCCCACCAAGCAGGGAGTCCAATGCAGGACTCCATCCTGGGACTCCAGGGTCATGACCTGAGCTGAAGGCAGTTGCTCAACCAACTCCCAAATGTATTTATTCTTCATAACCATAAAACTTTATAGCTGGGAGAGAACAATGATTCATTCATTCCAATCTGCACATCAATATTTAAGGCAAATACATTTTACTCTGGCTTTTATTAGTATATATAATAAGATGAATATATGACTGTATAGGCATATGTATGAACATGAGTTAAACTAAATAGACACGTATATATTCATGTTTGTATGAATGTACATCCATATACATAGATACCCAGACACGCATCCTCATTCACAGAAACATTTCACTATGGTAGATAATAGAGGAGGCAGAAGTGATTATGATAGTTTATTGTGTTTAAATAATTTAGTCTAATAAAACCTATACACAGATAACCAAAGTTCAAGGCAATATTGTTCATAGAGTGCTGGTTTAATGTAAGATGAAAATTCTCAATTCCTAATAAAATGGTGAAAATCGGGGTATTTGGGTGGGTCAGTGAGTTGAGCCTCTGCCTTCAGCTCAGGTCATGATCTTGGGGTCCTGGGATCCAGTCCTGCGTCAGGCTCTCTGCTCAGCCGGGAGCCTGCTTCCCCCTCTCTGCCTGCTTGTGATCTCTCACCCTCTGTGTTGAATAAATAAATAAAATCTTAAAAAAACAAACAAAATGGCAAGGATTACATTTCTTTGACTTGGCTTTTAAAGGAGGAAAAGACCTCTTAACTTGGAAGAGGTAAGATAGAAGAGGCAAAAATGATTGAGAGAACAGGATGTGCAAAGTCACAGAAGCAGCACATAAGTACTTTGTTCAGCAAAACATGCAATTATCATGTGTGGAAATGAAATTTATCTCTTAATAAATTTATTTATATATTTATTCTTTCCTTCATTCAACAAATGGTGAATGCTAAAAATATATTAGTTCTTGTCATCAAAGGTATCCAATCACAAAAAAAAAAGCAAGGAATATCCAGGGTAAATAGAATTTGATACATTGTTAATGACTTTGTTACTTATTTTTATTTTTTAAATGTTATTTTTTAGATTTTATTTATTTATTTTACAGAGAGAGAGAAAGTGCACATGCACAAGCAGGGGGAGGGAGAGAGGGAGAGAGGGCAAGAGAATCTCAAGTGGATTCTGTGCTAACCATGGAGCCCAATGTAGGGCTCCATCTCACAACCCTGAGACCATGACCTGAGGCAAAATCAGGAGTTGATGCTTAATCAAGTGAGCCACCCAGGTGCCCCTTTGTTACATATTTTTAAAATCTATATGATATTTCTAAAATAACTTCAATTCTTAGGACAATGTACTATGTTCAAAATCATGGGAAGATTACTGCAATGGTAGTAAAGAATTTGAGTTATAGTTTGACGCCCTATTTTTTTTAAAGTTTATAATATCATTTCTTTTATCTTTAAAATTGTGGCACTTTTTGAAAGTTTATTTATGTTTTGATAAGTATTTCCCTTAGTCCTAATTTTTATGCTTAGTTAGTTGTTATTGATACTGAAGGAACGTGTGATTTGCTAATAACCTTATTGGATATTGAAGTCTTCAAATGGAATCGTAGAGCTGGAAATGAGTCATGACGTCAGTTCTTTCTTCATCTTGGACTCTTGCGAATATACTCTATTTTTGAGATTTTGTTGGAAATTGACTGGGTGGTTCCGGTTTGTTTTGTTTTTCTTTTATTGGGGAGTGTCTATCTCTTCTCTAGTCTGTGATCCATTATTGTTAAGGTGTAAATCTTGTCTGTGTCACTTGGCTTCCTCTAAAACCTCAAATATTCTTAGAGAAAGAGCCCAGAGATTCAAGTCCAAATGGCATTCAGGGCATGATTTCACTAATTGCTGTTGAAGCATCTCCATGATTCAGTCTCCTGTCTCTGTGCCTCCTGCTGTAATTACCCCATTCTCTTCTTTCAGCACTCTGTTGTTGAAAGATATCCTACTTCCGTCTCTTCCAAGACTGAGCATACATGCTTTTTGCAAAAATTTGCCTGCTTAAACTCATCAGAAGCTGTCCCTGTTCTTAAAACAAATGGCACTTTTTTCTGTGCTTTTCCTGTGGACCTTTTCTCTATAGATATTTGTATACACGACACACAAATACACACACACGTGTATATATTTTCCTTTTTGGAGTCAATGTATATGCTGCTTGCAGAGGTAGAATTCACATTTTAGTCATTATTCTAAAGCAGGACCTTGCAGACACAATTGTACCTTGGTGTGTGTTTATCAAAGGATACATTTAGGTTTTCCCCCAAATTCAGAAGTTTTCAGTGTGTCTTGATTTGTCTTTGCTGAGAAAGGTGGGAACAAGGGACAGAGCTCTAGGCACTCCCATCTATCTCCTCCATGAACAGTTTCAAGTTGTGAAGAACATAGTTGTAAAATATATACGTTGTGTATTATATTCTAGGACATCTTTAGTTACTAATTTTGATGGCTATTAATCTTCAATACAGTGTTTTCATTAAGTATATGTTACCCAAATTCCTTGATCTACAATTTTATTTTTTTCATCTTTTTTTAAAGGATTTCATTTTTAAGTAATTTCTACAGCCAACATAGGGCTCAGACTCACAACCCCAAGATCAAGAGTCACATGCTCTACTGACTGAGCCAGCCAAGTGCCCTATGTTTTTCATCTTCTATCCTATTTTTTTAACTTTCTTTTTAAGTAGGCTCTACATCCAGTGTGGAGCCCAACATGGGATTTGAACTTGGGACCCTGAGATCAAGACCTGAGTTGAGATCAAGAATCAGTTGCTTAACTGACTAAGACATCCAGGCACCTATCCTATTTTTGTTTTAATGGGAAAAGTGAACCCATCTTCTGTCCGTGTAGAAAGAACTTTGAGGCTTATAACAAAGTAAACCCTAACTACTAGAAAGTATTCTTAAAAAAAAAATAGCTGATGATTCATAGAGTTATAACATTTCAACATAAACCCTAGATGCTCTTTTCTGCTATTAAATTACCTTCTGTTAACCTGAGAAGCATAACATATCTTAATTTACCACCCAAATCTCCAATGTCATTTCCCTATCTTGAAAATGATGAGATTAGAAAGAAGATTTCTTTGGCCTCTTTCATCTCTTAAAATTTAAAAGTCTGATTTTTTTTTTAACTAACTACATTTTAGATTCATTTTCAGATTATCGTCTGTAGAAACTCAACATTTTTTTTTCTTTTTGGTTGCATTTAACTTCTATTTCAAACAAAGTGTGATATGTAACTTTTCTCCTCAAATTTCTCAGTAACGATTTCCCTTTTTAAATTCTAGTGCAGGGGTGCCTGGGTGGCTCAGTGGTATAAGCCTCTGCCTCTGGCTCAGGTCATGATCTCAGGGTTCTGGGATCGAGCCCCACATCAGGCTCTCTGCTCAGTGGGGAGCCTGCTTCCCCCTCTCTCTCTCTCTGCCTGCCTCTCTGCCTACTTGTGATCTCTCTGTCAAATAGATGAACAAGATCTTTAAAATAAAATAAAATAAAATAAAATAAAATAAAATAAAATAAATTTTAGGTGCATAAATTTGATTTCATTCAAATCCTTATTTATTAATTTGTTATCAACACTGGACGACTGTTGGCTCCTTTTAATTTAATTCAATTAGAACCTGACCAATAACTTAACACCTACCTACATACCCTTCCTTAGTCTGTCCTTTTCTTTTCCACACCCCCATGGCCACCATCTTGAATTTTGTGTTTATCAATACGTTATTTTTTGTAATGTTCTTGGGTATATGTTTACCTAAAAATATATTGCTTATTTTCCTGTTTTTTTTTAATTTATTACAAATACTACTCTGCATGTAATCTTCAGAGACTTACTTTTTACAGTCAGAATTTTGTTACTCACATTTATTCATGCTTTATATATAGTGAAAATTCACTTCTTCATTTTTTAATACTTCATTGTGGGAATATGAAACAATCTATCTGTTCTCCTGTTCATGGCATATGATTTGTTTTTGACTTATGGACAGTGCTGGTTTGAACAGTTTTGTGTGTTTTCTAGCCTATACATATGTAATGAACTGTATTGTCATTTAAAATATTAAGCTTTTCCTTTTATCTGACCATTTGTGCCTCATACATCAACTTTATTTTGGCTTTGCTCAGAATGAATTTCTTAGAAAAAATAGTCAAATAGTTATAATTAAAAGAATATAGTCAACTATGTAATTTTTCTAAATTAGTTTTATTTGGTTTTTATTTTATCATGTTAACATTGTGATGTCTCTCTTGAGTTTTTGTCACTTCTGTTTTCATCTTTTGCTTAATGAATGTTTAAATAAGGCCTTTGTATTAGGAAATTCAAGTGAGTTCAATATAGTATAATGACATTTAAGATCTTTTCAGAATCTTTACAAAGTTACCATTGTTCTCTCATGACTCATTTGACAATGCAGATATCATCTAATTTAAGTTAACAAAATTCACTTACAACTATTAAGATATTTATATCTAAAAGGTATTCTTCTTTGAATCTTGGTTGAATTAACCACTTTTTTTTTTAAAACAACATGCCACTTAACTATAGTTAAATTACATAGTGCCTCGAATCTAATAATCTGATACCAACTACCTAATGGAATGGTGCAGGAAATAATTTTTAAAATGAGGAGCAAAAGAGAAAAGGACCATTTAAAATAAAGAATTAAGACAAGCATATTCATCAGTTACCTTTTGGGCACAGTGGAGAAACTAGCCTGAGGGCATTCAGTTTAAAATCTTCCAGACCTGCTATTGGGTCCCTGAAGCCAAATATAATAAGGGGTTGGTGTCCCAATTAAAGTATTGGAAATGTCAGCAGGCTGAAGGGGATGGCTTCATATGGTTTGAGAGACAAGTGTGCTGGTAATGCAGTTTTAGCAGGAATTCCTTGGAATATTTCAAGAATAATCAGACTATTTTCTTAATTTCTAACTTATGCTTTCTCTTTCTTTCCCTGGAGGGATTTACTTGTCCAGTGCCCTAAATCACTTATTATGAATTGACAGTGGACCAGATCATGGTGAAATTGTACAGAAACTTAAATAACTAAAAATACAAAGGTAGATCTGACTAGTGAACCTGTTAGCAATTTCAACACTGATTTTCACTTTAAAGAAATGATGTCAGCATTGCTTCATGTTTTGAAATTCTTTCTGCTTCCCAAAAGAATGTAACTTGATGAATTTTAACATTTTCACTATTTGAGCTTACATATACTACTTCTTTTAATCCAATGAATGAATCATCAGTTTTCGAATCATAACTTTATGAAGAAAATAATTACAATTAAAATAACATTGACAATACACTGTTTACAATCATTTCATCTTATAATCACAAAATTTCATGCGTATATGTGAGTGTTTGGATGGCAAGATCTCTCTATTAATCACAAAGACATATTCAGTCTAGTACTTAGTAGCTCTGTCGTCTTAGAAAAGGTACTTAACTCTCTGTGCTCAGTTGTTTTATCTTATACATGGCCAATAATTATACCCACTTGTGGAAATTTTATGAGGATTTAATGGCTTAATACATTTTAATAATTTAGAACACCACCTGGCACATGGTAAAGACCCAAGTTACTAGTTATTGTTTCCTGTACCATGACTATCATTAAAATTATATGAATCTGATAATAAATAATTATAAATCCAAGCACTTATTTATATTCTTTTTCTCATCCACTTCTAATTTGAAACTGTAAATATAGAAAAGAAATATTAACAAGGGCAGTGAAACAACTAACTCAAAAGTTTCCTTTGTAAAATAAATAGTTCATAGAAAATTGAGACTAAAGATAATCATTTTAAAGCAAGGTAAGGGGGAAAGATACTTGCTATCATAACTTTATTTCTTTCTGAAAGTCTTGGTTGAAATAAGGCAGCAAAACAATATTGAGGTGAAACAAAAGGTGATCAAATCATCATTTTGGCAGATAATACCATTAGATACTTAAAACTCAATAAAATAAACATGTATTAAGCAAATTAATAGTAGATATTAGTGCTAAGACCAGAGAAACAGAACATTTATACTTCTCTTAAATAACAGCAATAAGTATTTAGAAAACATAAAGGTAAATAATTTTTCACAATAAGAAACAAACATATAAAATACTTGGAAATGTATCTTCCTCTCTGTATCTATGTCTGTGATGTTATCCATGTAAAAATTATGAAGATAATTTGAGCAAATTAAAAGCATCTCAAACTTTTGAATAGGAAAATTACATTTTACAAAAGATATCAGGATGCTTGTGTGACTCAGTCAAAGTGTCAGCCTTGAGCTCAGGTCATGATCCCAGGGTCCTGGAAAAAGCCTGTCTTTGGGCTCCCTGCTCAGTGGGGAGGATGCTTCTCCTTCTGCCTGCTGCTCCCCTTGCTTGTGTTCGCTCTCTCTCTCTGACAAATAAGTAAATGAAATCTTTAAAAAAATTGATTTAGGGCATCTGGGTGGCTCAGCTGGTTAAGCGACTGCCTTTGGCTCATGTCATGGTACAGAAGTCCTAGGATCAAGTCCCACACTGGGCTTCCTGCTCGACAGGGAGTCTGCTTCTCCTTGTGACCCTCCCACATCTCATGCTCTCTCTCCCATTCTTTCTCTTTCTCTCAAATAAATAAATAAATCTTAAAAAAAATAGATTTAAGAATTTGTCAATTATGACAGGAAGGGAGTGAATGAATGAGTGAATGAATAAATAAAATTTTTAGAACTACAGGAAGCAATTTTGCAGCAAGGAAATACAAGGATAAGTATGTGTGACCAATACTGAAAAGTATGCATGAAAGTGCAATGAGAGGAAACTCTCCACTTCATAGAAAAACATGAAAATTAAACCATGTACTTAATATAGACTGGAAAAAGTACATGTAACCAAGGAAGCAACATTTCTTAAATATGAAAAGGATCTAGTTCTGGGTCTGTGTTTAAAGATTATGTTACCTTGGATTATACTTTGAATACCTCCCCTTACCCAAACTTCAAACCCATAGCAATGATAGATAAATTTTAAAACATGATCGGCAAGTTATATCTCAGAGACCAAATAAAAAGAGTAAGATAAATCTGGCTGAAGACCTAAGCCTCCAATGTTCTAGGTCCTGAAGCAGAGGAATTATATGACTGGGAGTTTGGCTTATAGACTGTTCAACATTGCTCTTTGTAAGCTGGAGGAGTGAAGTAACATTTAAACCCAGGGTTTGGTGTAATGATATTCCACAGGAAGCGTGAGAAAGCTGTTGATTGAAGCTGCAGTTTTTAGCAGGTGGGAAGACAGGTCCAAGCTCGCAATTAGATGCTGAGCCAAATAATTGGATGGATCATTTGAATCCTCAATTTCCCAATATTGCCATAGGGCAGGGACACCAAACTGCTCATGTGAGAGCTGGGTTTGTATTCGGAAACTTGAGTGGCCAGATATACGTATAACCACTATTCAAGGGGACTTTGGAGATGTTAGAATACAATGCAAAAAGAGTGAATGAGAGAATAAAACAACTTAAAATTTTCCTATAAGCTATGATTTCAAAGTATAAAGACAGTTAATACTACAAAGGCAACTATGTCAATAATTAAAACATTAAATCAAAATAATCCAACAGCCTGAAAAGAAAAATTAAAGTATGTGTATGTCCCAAAGTTACAAATGGACAAACATCTATAAAAGGAAAGAAATTTATGGAATATAGTGCATCTGGGTGGCTCAGTTGGTTAAGCATCTGACTCTTGATTTCGGCTCAGGTCATGATCTCAGGGTCGTGAGACTGAGGTGCCTGTCGGGCTCCAAGCTCAACACAGAGTCTGCTTGGGATTCTCTCTGAGCCTCTCCCTCTGCCTCTCCCCCTGCTTGTGTTCTCTCCCTTTCTCTCTCTAAAATAAATAAACTCTTTGAAAAAGAAAGATTTATGGAATATAAACAAATGACATCAAACAAGAAATATATCAAAAAAGCATATATTGTGACAATCTTAATTAAAATAATAGTAGAATTATCAGTATAAAAATAAATATTGGAGAAACAATACTTGCAGAGACTAGTATTTTGTTGGCTTGTTTTTTATTTAAATTTGAGGAAATAAGTCAATCTTCATGTTGAAAGTACTGAGCTAGATGAATCAACTTCCATATCTTCTTGGGCACACTGTCGTGAAACACAGATTATCAAAAATTAAGAGATCTTCAAGGCACCGAAGAAAGAGAAAATTACCTATAAACGAATGAAATGAGATTGAAACAGATTTCTCAGAAGTAAAATAGTTGTCAAAATACAGTATGTAATAGCTTCAAAGAAATGAGGAAAAATACCGATCCACATAAAACATGTTCTCTACTAAAATATCATTCAAGAGTTCTACCAAATATAGATGAAATCAGTCCTAAGAGAGTGAGCCAGCAAAGATCTTTCTTGAAAGAACTATTTAAGGCGTGGCTTAGCTGTGAGAATACCGAAGCCATAATGAAGTATAAAAATTGATGTAAAGATGAGGTATTGGTAAATTTAATTGCCATTTGACAAAATATTAACTCATTTTTGTGACAAAAAGGAAACAAGGTAAAAATAACAAAACAATAATCTCATGGTAGCTGGTTAGTGGTGGGTTGACCGTGTGACTTGATTTCAGCTCATTGTGTGATCTTGGGTTCATGAGATTGAGTCCTGCGTTGGGCTCCATGCTCTGCGTGGAGTCTGCTTGGGGTTCTCTCTCCCTCTCCTTTTGCCCCTCCCCTGCTTGCACACACTCTCTAAATACATACACACATACATAAATACATAAATAAAATGTTAAAAAATAATGATCTGGGTCTGGAATTCAACCTTTCGAGGTGAAAGTGGTAGTTATATGTAAATTTAGAGCATTAAATGCATTAATTAAGAAAAAATAATTGATTATAATCATGTGGATATTCATGTCAGTAAAGCAGAAAAATACATCAAATTATACCTAAAGACACTAGAAATAAGGAAATTGTAACTGTAAAAACACAACATAATAAATATAAAACAAAACAATGGAGAGGAGTAATTAAACCAAACACTAATTCTTTAAAAATATTTTTACCAAAAAAATTAAAATATAAAAATAGAAGAATAAAATAAAACACCAATTTGTTAACAGTACTTTATTTCAGGTCTTTGTTATTTGTGGGAGTGAGGTGAAATTTCTTTATATTTTTTTAAAATTTTCAAATTATCTAAAAATGGATATATCATACCACTTTGCCAATTGGAATGAAAGGTAAAGAAACATCACTTTGTGTAAACTTGACACAAAGTTGACAGGACAACTCAACCTGTCTACTTTTGTAAGAATTCAGCTCAAGTCAACAAGAATCTTTACTACTATTATTTTTACATTTTTCCAAATCCTTGATATTGATAGTAAAACAAAATAATTTTATTTTACCTTGGTTAATTTCTATTCTGATGCTTTTTACAAGACATCCCTCCAAACAAACCAAAACACACACACACACACACACACACACACCCCAACAACAAAAAATACAGGGACAAATGCATCAAAGACCAATCCACAATTCAGTTTCATGCTACCATACTAGTATCAAAAACAACAAACAAAATATCATACCAAGTTTCCAGAATAATTTATATGGACTTACACTAATCATTGAAATTTCAAGTACATAAAATTAGAACTTTTTGTATGTTGGAACACATAGATGATTCTCACAATACAATGTTAAATATCAACTAACTACTGTAATTTATTAAAATAATTATGTCCAACCCAGAGATATAGATACATAGAAGCTAACTAGCTATATATAGATATAGCTTTATATGAAGTTTAAGGCTCTATTCAAGTTTACCACTTTTGTTAAAATATAAATAAATGCGGGACGCCTGGGTGGCTCAGTTGGTTGGACGACTGCCTTCAGCTCAGGTCATGATCCCGGAGACCTGGGATCGAGTCCCACATCAGGCTCCCAGCTCCACGGGGAGTCTGCTTCTCCCTCTGACCTTCTCCTCGCTCATGCTCTCTCACTGCCTCTCTCTCAAATAAATAAATAAAATCTTTAAAAAATATATAAATAAATGCTTAATTATTGCTTTGGGTCATTCTCCCATAATTTTATCAGTGGTAGAAATCACATGCCTATTCTATATCTGATAGTCTCAGGGATGGCTAAATACATAATTTTTAGCCTAAACCATCTTAATAGCCAACATGTGAAATAAAACTAGAATTTCTGAGTAATATCTCTTCCTATTAATATAACCTTAATAATACAGAGTCATATGAAGAGTAGAGAAATGGATATTTAAAAATTTGAAGACTGAGAATAACTTTTTCCTTAGATATTTAAATTATGTCTAAAGCAGTATAACCTTATTTGTCCTAATTTGGTGGTGAGAGTACAGTGATGTACTGAACTGATTCATAGTGTTACCGTCTCAATATATGTTTATTGATTCATGTGTTAAGGTGCCTACAAACAAAATAATCTATGTAGTAGAATTTATTTTTAACACAGGCATTTCAATATCACATTAAGGTAATTTATAAATATCATTATGAAGAAAATAAATATGAAGTCCATAACCCGCAACATGAAAACCCAAAATATACATTACCTATGAACACTCAGTTGCCAACTCCATTTAATATTTGAAACGAGTGATGATAGCTACTTGGTGAGAATGATAATATACTTTTCCTGTTATTTTATTTCTCACATTCTGGCAGCTTTCCATGTTTTAGCAAGGGATCATTTGAGGGTTTTTTGTTTGTTTGTTTTTGTTTGTTTTTTGTTTTTTCTTTGCCAAAAAGATAAATATTTTGTCATAGACTGGAAGAAAGATAAAACACAGTAAAATTATCCAGGGAGGTATGAGTACATTCAAAGAATAGGTTGATTTTATGTAGAACAAAAAGAATGATAACAAAATCTATAGGCGTCAGAAATATTATCAGTCTATTCTGCCAGGAAGATGAAGGATCTAGCATTATTCTTCACTTTGCATTATTCAACTTTAGTATAGATGTCTTCCTGGAAATCAAAATTAGAGTCTTATTTTTGTAACCAGAGAGGAAGGATCACTACCAGAGAGTCTGGAATGAAAAGCCTGAACGGTGTTGCTCTGTGTACCCAAAACTAATACAAAGATTAAAGTTATTCAAAGGGATAAAAATATGCATGGTAGGCACAGACATTCTATGTAGTTGGAGCCATAGTAAGGGCTTACAATTATAACAATTCCTGAAGACATAATCAGTTTGAACGTGATACAGATTAAAAAAAATTACCATAAATTCAATAAAAGGGACTAAAATGCTCTGTCCCATATGCATTCTATAATATGGGAATATTGCTTCTGTTCAAAATTATTTTTGTGATGGTATGAAACACCGTTTATTGAGAGTTTCACTGTAAGTAACTCCAAAATTGTTTATTTATTTATTTATTTGAGGGAGAGAGAGAGCAGGGAAAAGCAGGGGCAGATAGAGGGAGAGAGAGAATCTCAAGCAGGGTCCACACTTAACATGGAGCCCTGACATGGGACTTGATTTCACCACCTTGAGATCATGACCGAAGCCAAAATTAAGAGTAGGATACTTAACCAACTGAGCCACACCAGATGTGCCCATAATTATTCAAAAGGTAGTTGTGTATAAGACCAATGGGTTTTTAAAACATTAGAAAGCTTTTCTGTTTAATCTTGCTTTCCAGTGCCTTTGATATTTAACTGAGCTATTTCATCAAATAATCATTAATTTTACTCAACTTCCCTAATCAAGTAGATTGAAAGCAAAAAGGAAAATACGTAAATTCTATCTTGCTTATTTTCAGGAACATTGGAAAGTTTCGATTATAGTTTAGTAATCTATGGTAACTATATTCTGAGTTTTAATTTTGTTTACAGATGTATTATTCTAAAATCAATATATATTTTGTTAATAGTATGTGAAATTAGCTAATTTTACTGATAAAAGAAAGTTCAATGTCTGAGATAATCACACTTTATAGCAGTATTTTTTAAGAGAACATATTTTTACAGATGTATTATTCTAAAATCAATATATATTTTGTTAATAGTATGTGAAATTAGCCAATTTTACTGACAAAATAAAGTTCAATGTCTGAGATAATCACACTTTATAGCAGTATTTTTTTAAGAGAACATATTGTCCATTATGAAATTCACTCTTTTTAGAATTTTGTTGTTTTAAGCAGAGATGATTCTAGTCAAAAGTTGAGATAGCTAAATTTTTAATTTTAATTTTCTGTTTCCCTACACTAAGCATCTGTCTACTCTTGAGTCCTTCTGATAGGTTCAGATGTCTTTTGAGCCTTTCTCTCATACGCGGATAATCCTTTCTCAGGTTTCTGTTAGGTTGCAATCCCAATTGATAATGTACACTTTCACTCTTAGTAGAATCTATTATCTTTCTGGAAAAAAATCCACTTTATTTGTGACAGTTCTCCTTAAATATAGATTCCCTGAAATCGCATGTTTGGAAATGCTGCTGGATGCACTTTCTGCCTAAGCGAAGCAAAGGAAATCTCGCCTGAAACAGAAGAGTGCAGCATCTTCCCGATGCTGCCTCCGTGTTCTTGCCTTCTTATATGTGCAAATTACCAGATTTAATTAAATAATATTGTTTTCCATGCTGAAGTGATCAAAATACTATATCTTATGATTCATTCAGGTTCAGTGATTCTTACGAAATTTTATAGAATTATGCTACCACATTTTCACCACATGTAAGACGTTGCCATTAAAGAGTGTTTAACAGACTGCCAGATAATAGGATACGGTAGTTACACATATTCTTATTAAAATTGTGCAAGAAATTTGTTCACATACTTATGGCACTCTTAAATATTCTAATATTTTTAAATCGACTGTGCAGTTTTTCTGGTTCGTCAGGAAATATAGAAATACTCGGTGAAAACCTTCAATGTATATGGGATAGATCTGGAAGGGACAAATGGGATTAAAGATGATGTATGTTCCAGACATGTGGTTCCTTACTATTTGGTTTCATTTATTTAAAATGGTGGAGCGAATCAAGACTTTATAACAAATCAAGACTTTATAGCAACATTCTTCCTAATCATGTAGGCATATTAAGAACATTAGCCAATTTGTAAGCATTCATTAACAAAGCATTTGCCTCCTTTCTTAATATTTCCAGAGCTGGGTCCCTTTCATCTCCCATTTCGAATAATAACATTTCATTGTGAGCTAATCCCTAGCACAAAAAATTCTGCAGGCCACTGTTGTGCCCATCTTTCCTAAAAGTATCACAGATCTCTCCAGTGACTAAATAAAGCACTATCCCGCCCACCCCATTACCCTGTGACTTTGTGGTCCTATAAACACTAACCCCACAGTGCATTTCTCACCTTAACTCCCAATATCCTCAAAGAGAAGAGTGTTTCCCTCTAGTTACAAAATACTGTTTGCCCTGTGTGTGCATGGAACTTTCTCTCTGCTCAGCTAGCTGTACTTAGGGTGCTCCTTGTGTCTGAAAAGTTTTTGTGCACATATTTGCCAATCCAAATTGTGTTCATCTTTTAAGGCCCAGCTGAAACAGCATCTGTATCCCTAATCCGCTAGGGACTTTGCCCTCCTTCTCTGCCTTTTTTTCCCCCACTTATTATCACTCATAATACATCTACCAGATTATGCCCTAAAATAAATACCAACTCTAGATATTTCTGTGCATATTTTTCTCCTGATATCATTAAGAACTCTGAGGACAAAAAGCCTTACAAATTAGGCTGTAGATCAACTAAATGTTTTGGAAAGAAAGGCAAAGAAATGCCCCAAATTAGGCAGTGAAAATGATCACTTAAACATGCTTTAACATTTATAACCATCTGTGGCGTATAGTCAATATTTGGTAAATTTCCGCTATTTTTGTAGTAATGCAGCTAAAGCCTATTTAGACACATTCTGAGAAACAGATATGCCTATGGTTCTGTTTCTGTATGAATTTTTCATTCAAAGCTCTGCCTGTAAGAGAAAATACGTTTCAGATGCTGATGCACTTTTACTGTAGCTGAGTTACTGCCTAGTGATAAGAAGAAAATGCTCCTTCTTATGTAAAAACGCCTGTATTTCCCATTTCTTACACCACAGTGATTGCGTGATCATTGTGGTGATCATACAAGGTTATCCCCAGTATGTATATGGAGGAAGAAAATAACTTTAACAAATGGTGACACCCCTCATTTGGGATCAAATGACTCTTTTGAGTCCTTTGACTCTAATTTCTAGGTCCCTTCTTTTTTTTAAAAGATTTATTTATGTGAGAGAGAGAAAGCCTGGGTGTGTGCAAGTAGGGGGAGAGGAGGAGGGAGACAGAATCCTCAAGCGGATTCCTTGCTGAGCACAGAGCCTGAAGCAGGGCTTGATCCTAGGACTCTGAGATCATGACCTGAGCCGAAACTAAGATTCGGCTGCCCACAGACTGAGCCACTCACGTGCCCCTAGATCCTTTTAAACAGTGCCGCACTTGACTTGCTTTTGTACGTCAAGCATGGGGTGGGTGAGGCTGAATAGTGTAGAAGAAGAGAAGATGTAACGGATATTCCATCAAGCTTAGACTTTGAGTCAACGGACACTGCACAAGAAGCATCCTGGATTAATTCTCGGGAAGTTAATCTTATTGCTACTGGTGAAGTTTCCTGGCAGCGCTAGAATTTTATTACCACTAGCTTATTTTTTCTGAATTACGTTAAATATTTGCAAATGTTGACATAGATATTGGGTATAATCCATTTCAGTGTTTTAAAAGTAGTAAATTTTCTAGGCTCTTGAGGAAACACCTCTAAATTATGTTAGAAAAATTGAATAAAATTCTCATTGAAGTATAAAAATTGATATTTCTAGCTCAAAATGAAGCAAATTGAGTATTATTGTTAAGTGCTTCCTCAGCCCAATTTAAACTTCTCATATGATATTCACCCCACTTCATGAACATGATCCTATTCTAAGCGGTTGTTCTATACTGTGATTATTTGACACAAGTATTTCTAGGGTTATTTCAGGACCACTCCTGTGATTAAGTTATTGATATATTTCACATGAGGCCATGCCAGCATTGCATCACGAATATTAGGTTAGAAGGCTATTTATTACATTCAAGAATGTGCAGCTTGATTCTCTGACTGTCTTTAATTGGCTTAGAACCGGTCCCTTGGAGAATCTTTAATAGGGAACACTCTGGAGAGAAAACAGAAGAAAAGAGAAGGAGGTCTATTGGAAGCAGCAGTGAGTGCGGTAATAGGGAACCCCCTGTGTACTATTCACAGGGTTCCTGGGGTAAGGATTCCAAGAGGTGGCTGAAAGCCATTCCCTGAAGATAATATCAGTTGATGCATCTTTGTGGACATGACTATGCAGAGAGAGTAGCAACAGATGTAGACATTTCACACCATCTGACTGAACACAGCCTTATCTCTCGCAGTGTAAGTAAACTAACTCAAGAATGCTAGCAAATCTGGACCATCCAGATGGCCCTGGCAGACACTTAATTGATAAGACAAGGAAGCGTCTATTATTTGCTGTATGTTCATTCTATTTAATGCCATATTTTTAGATATATGTTTATTAAATGGACGGGGCTTGTGGGAAGGGAAGTAATGAAATGCTTGCAGTTTTTCCTCACACCTAGTAGTAGAAACCTAATAGTAGAACTCTCTTTCCTGTGGGGACCGTATTTGTGGCAGGCCCTGTAGCATTTGTAGTTATTTCAGATATTAAAAGTAATTTTCAGAGAGGACAGCGTTCGGTCTTGTTGAATTCAAAATGTGCATCTTTCATTTAGTTCTTTACACCTGCCCTTACCCCAACTTGAACCTGAGGTAGGTCCAGAAACTTGCTTAAAGAAGGGATGCGTGGTCACTTTCTTCTGTCTTCTTTTCCTGACTCTTTTCTTCAGTAATAGTTGTCCTTTCATTCTTCTCTCTCTTATGGTCAGATTCAGAGGGAGGTTTCTTAGAGATAAAGGCAAGGGGATAGGTGATTAGTGGGTGTGTAATCTGATGGTGTGTTTGAGCTGCAGTAGGAGACTGAATGCATCTCTGTGCCCCTTGGAATATTTAGTGGGTTCATTAATTCTCCACCCCGCATGGGAGGTCTCACAGTGCAACACTTTGTAATGAGGTCGTTATACCCCCAACAGTCCACTTTTACCCTTCTCTGAATTCCCGCTTCTGGTACTACAGCCCAGAAAGTCTCCTTTGGGGGGGGGGGGCGTGTTACCCTCTCATAATGTCCATAAGCGTTCAAGATGATTCATGCCTCTCTCCTTTGATTGTGGTAGTATATTCCTGCACCCAGTATGTTCCTGGACCTCACCCTTTTTAATAGTGTCTCTTGCTTCTTCTTTAATCCTCTGTTTTATTCTTCCTTATCCTCGGCTTCACTTAAAACAAAACAAAACAAAACAAAATAAGCTGGCGTCACGTACTCTTGTACTCCAAACTCCTGGGTCTCCACTTCAAGTCCTCTGGGTGATTGAGTTGATTGGTCTGAAGAAGTTGGAGGTGTGGGGGAGAAAGTAGAACATTCTAACAATTCCTTCCAAAAATTACTTAGTGCCCATCTTTCTTTCTCTATATTTAAGATCTAGATAGAATGAGATAAAGGTTGAAGACCCAGCTTTGGGCTAAAACCTTAGGAAGTTCTTCATAGATGAGCAAACACTTTTCTTACTTATGTGAGAATATTTATCACCAATTATTCCCAGTTCTGGTTCTCAGTTAAAATTCAGAAAACAGGAGATTGCATTTTAGATATCCAATTACTCAGACATTGCAATTGTATGTTCATCTATATGGCAAGTGTGTTTGTTTATTGTGTTACATGGTACAATGATACATGATAAAGATATCATGTAATCTTTAACAAAGGCATTTAAGCATTAACCTACATTCCCTTCTGGCTCCTGGGGGTGGAGGGAGAGATGGAATATTTATTGGAGCTGAATTGCTTGATTCAAAAAATTTAGAGATGTCTCTGTGATCCTATTAATCAGAATCATAATCATATGGAGTAGTTACTGGCCCATTCAGAAATATACGAAATAGTTATCTTGATAAGAAATTTAAAATTTAGATCAGTGATAATAACTATACATTATAGCAAAATATTCTGTAAAGGAATGGAAAAAAGGTTTTATATAAGGTTTCTATAGGATGTAGTAGAATAGATGCATTTTCTTAATCTATTGGGTTCATAATGAATTCTGAAAAATGTCCACGGAGAATCCTGGCATCTTTCAACTATTTCATAACTGTGAAGGGAGTTTTTACCTGAATTTCCACAGGACCTGGAGAAATTGGAAAACCAAGTGACCCGAATCCAAATGGCAGACTTCAAGAATGTGACTAAAATTAAAGCTATGTCAAGATTCAGCAGTTTATCAAGTCCTGAGTGTGTAGCTAGAGCTATACCTGTTATATATACATGTTTACCTAAAGTATTTTATATACCAACTATTTTGTGGATAAAGGCTGAATTCTGGGAAAAAAAAGCACACACAAAATATTCTTTTCTTCAAACTCTTTTCAGAAATTGGCTTATTACAAAAGGGTTCTAAATATTCTTTAATCATCAATATATGATCACATATTTTGGAAAAAATATTATTTCAAGCTAAATTCATATTTAGCTTTTCTATTGCTTTTCTATATTTTTTATTTTACATATTTTATATATGCATTTTATATTTTTACCTTGATAGTTTTGGGTTTTTTGTATTTTTTTTTTAACCGATTCACCAATTTTACCCATCTCCTACCCCTTGCCTCTGGCAACAAATAATATGTTCTCTGTATCTATGACATCATGTTTTTTGTTTGTTTGTTATATACCACAGGTAAGTGAGGTCATGCTGTATTTATCTTTCATTGTCTGACTTAATTCACTTAGCAAAATATCCTAAAGTTCTATGCATATTGTTGCAAATGACAGCATTCCCTTATTTTAATGGCTGGATAGTATTCCACTGCATAGATACATTATATTTTAATTTGTGTACACACACACACACACGCACACACAGAAGCCATGTCTTCTTTATCCATTCACCCACTGATAGATACTTAAGATGTCTCCATATCTTGGCTATTGTAAGTAATGCTACAGTGAACATGGGCGTGCATATCTCTTTTCAATTTAGTATTATTTTTTTTTAGGTAATATTCATAAGTGGAACTGCCGAATCATATGGTAGTTTTATTTTTAATTTTTAATGAAACGTTTTCCATATTGAACACACCAATTTACATTCCCATCAACAGTGCACTGCAGTTCCCTTCTCTATATCCCTGTCAGAACTGGTTACTTCTTTGTGTATCTTGTTGATTGATTTGTAGATATAAACCATCCTTGCATTCTTAGAATAAATCATTCCATCCTGGAAATGATCATTTTAATGTATTGATGAATTCAATTTGTTAAATATTCTGTTGAGGATTTTAGGTTGATAATTTTATTTTATTTATTTATTTATTTATTTATTTAAAATTGTTAAAAGATTTTATTTATTTATTTGTCAGAGAGAGAGAAAGAGAGTGAGAGAGAGAGCACAGGCAGGCAGAGTGGCAGGCAGAGGCAGAGGGAGAAGCAGGCTCCCTGCCGAGCAGGGAGCCCGATGTGGGACTCGATCCCAGGACGCTGGGATCATGACCTGAGCCGAAGGCAGCCGCTTAACCAACTGAGCCACCCAGGCATCCCTAGGTTGATAATTTTAATGAAACACAATAATATTAAAAGTAACTAGAAACCTTCTTTTAGGAATGAATTTATATCATCCCTAAAACATTGTAATCTATATTATATAATGATTTTATTTAATCATAAATAAATGATTATAAATCATAAATTAGACCATAATGTGGTCACTGTATTCAAAAAGCAAAATAATATACTGAAGCTATATAATATATAGATACACATGATATATGATACACTCTGATAAAATAATTTTCATAGCCTGGTTCAGAACCTCAAAGATGCTAGGGTAAGGTTTCTCTTCTCTTTTCTACATTCTGCAAAGTAGGTGTTGGAACTCTAGCCATTACAACACTATTTAGAAAGCAGGAAAGAAAAAAATAAGAAGAAAGTTTGGCACTTCTATTAGTAGATAAAATTGTTCTCCAAATGTCGAGGACACTTTTACTTTTACCTCATTATTCAGAACTATGTTATATGAACATCCCTTGCCATAAGAGTTTTGAGAAGGATGAAGTTTTAGCCTTTTAGCTTTAATGGTAGCATGAATCATGGGGTGAGTTGATTAGAATATATATTGGGTGAACCAAATATTACCTCCCCTAGAGGTGGACATACTTCATTCACCTCAGGTGTTAGAGATAGTAGAAGGAAATTATAGGCAGTCAAAGACATAGAGGTTTTGGACAATGATGACTAATCTCATGGGGACCAGAAAGCAGAGGTCATTGAGAGTTAACCAAAGGAATTGAGAAACAATCAAAACCATGGGAAAAAGAAGAAAGGCAGAGATATAGGTAAAGACATGGTTTTAGAAATTATTCATACAGATTATGGTTACAATTCAGAGTACATGAGTGTACAATAAAGGAGGAGAGAACTAATGAAGACCATCCTTGAGAATACCTTCATTAGGAAGGTGTGGATGGCAATAAAAGTAAGGTTAGTTGTGGCTAGTGAAGTTAAGACCAAAATCAAAAGCAAGTTGTGTCATAGACACCCATGCTGTGGAGGAATGCCAGGATCACTATTGCAAAATAATAATAAAATGAGAAAGTCATTGTTTTCACAATGTCAGCCTTAACTTTTGAGAAAAAATAATTCTAGTAGACTCTGGTAAATATCAAGATTCATTGCTTGTTGATTGAAGGAAGAGTATATAAGGTAGAGAGAAACACGAATATTTTTAATCATTATATTAGAAAATAATAAAGGAATCAATTAAGAAATATAGGGGGAAAAATTCTAAAGAAAGTTTTTTGTTATTGCTTTTATTTTTGTGTGTTAATGAGGAAACTAGAATGTTCATGAAAAATGCTAATAGAAAGTTAGAGATTAGAAAGGAAAGGAGAAAGGAAACTTGGGTTTTTCATAGATTTATTTATTTTTGTCTATTTAAAGTTCAATAATGACATTCAGACTAATATACTTATCAAATATATTTCAATTGTTTTAGTAAAATGCCATAACACTGATTGAATTGTTGAATGCTTACTGTCTTGCAGACATTGGATAATTGCAGAATTGCTAAGACAACCTGCTTTAAAATGTTGCCATGAGAATGCATTTATTAATACATGTAAAATGCTAAAAACAGGTCTTAGCACATAATAAGCTATGGTGATATTGCTGTAATTAATAGAAACACTGGTAACCGTCTTTTACAGATGCTGTCTTTTACAGACAATAGAAGCTCATGTAATTTAATAAATGGACCTGAAGTAATGCAGTTAGAAAGGAACTAAATCAGAACTCTGTCTCAGGGATGTCTGGCCCCCAATTCCATGGATTTTCAGGAGGAAAGACACATTGTGTAGAAGACCTTAGGGATAGTGTCAGCAGATGAGATTATAATCACAATCCTGAGTTCAGGAACAGGATTCCAAGATATATATAGAGGAGTTTATCAGGAGCAATGAACAGCATTAGACCCAAAGGATAGGTTCTCAGAGTGAGGATAGGTTCTCTCAATCAAAATGGGATACAGGTAGGAACAAGTCTCAGTAGTTACGGGTACTTGGCGTCAAGAAAAATCTTAGGGCATTTACCAGTGTTGGTGATTCTTCCTAAATCCCTACTGTCCAAAGGTTAGATTTGTTCTGGAGACTTGAGGTATTCTACACTTGCAGATGAGAGTCAATTTAGCTTTTAGAAAGAATGACATGCAAGTGGTGAGGATTATGGAAGGTATCTAATCTTAAAAATTGAATTCTTAAATCAAGTGAAATAGTAATTTATAAATTCTTTTTTAAAATTTAATTTAATTTTAATTATTATTAGGTTCAGCTGGCCAACATATAGCACATCACTAGTCCCTGATGCAGTGCTCAGTGATTCACCAGTTGCACACAACATCCAGGGCTCATCACAGCACGTGCCCTCCTTAATACCCATCACCCATCTACCCCATCACACCCCCCTCCCTCCTGTAACTCTCATTTGTTTCCCAGAGTCCAGAGTTCCTCATAGTGTGTTTCCCTCTCCGACTTGTTCCCATTCAGTTTTCCCTCCCTTCTCCTATGGTCCTCCATGCTCTTCCTTATATTCCATATATGAGTGAAAACATAGGATAATTCTCTTTCTCTGCTTGACTTATTTCACTTAGCATAATCTCCTCCAGTCCCATCCATGTTGATGCAAATGGTGAATATTCATCCTTTCTGATGGCTGAGTAATATTCCATTGTATATATGAACCACATCTTTATCCATTTGTCTGTTGAAGGGCATCTTGGCTCCTTCCACATCTTGGCTGTTGTGGACATGGCTGCTGCCTCTCTCAGAGAAATAGAAAAACCCTAAATGCACAAGCTGACCTTACACCTGAAGGACCTGGAGAAAGAACAGCAATTAAAGCCTAAACCAAGCAGGAAAAGAGAAATAATAAAGATTAGAGCAGAAATCAATGAAACAGAAACCAGAAAAGCAGTAGAACAGATCAACGAAACTAGAAGCTTATTCTCTGAAAGAATTAGTAAGATCGATAAACCTCTGGCCAGACTTATCCAAATGAGAAGAGAAAGAACCCAAATCAATAAAATCATAAATGAAGGGGGAGAGATCATGACTAACACCAAGGAAATAGAAACAATTATTAGAAATTATTACCAGCCAACTATATGCCAACAAATTAAGCAATCTGGAAGTAATTTATAAATTCTTTATTTTTATTTTATTTTTTCAACTTATAAATTCTTTAAATGTGTGTATGGTTCAGCCTGCTATTGCATCCATTATTAATTGTTGTATTGTAGAGCATTGTACCATCACCTTTTCATCTGTAAAGATCATTGTTATTAACTAGAAAAAGAAGTACTCATCACCAGAGACCAAGTGCAGTTGCTGTATTCTTGCCTTTGGATATTGTAATGACTTTGGAATGTTAGTTCTTATATTCATCCATTCCTTCATTTGACCAGTATTTAGGGAAAAAATACCCTGTAAAAGGTAATACATTTAGAAATAAGGAATGTGCTGTATGCCTTTAAGGAAGATAGAATCTTCTAGAGATAATAAGACATGTACTTCGGGATTAGGAGTTACATGTCAGAGTATAATTTACAGATTACAAAAGTAATACAGGCAGGAATCTCAAACCAAATTGTATTCTTTTCCACTGCAAATACGATTTGTTAATATAACTTTGTCTATGCACAATAGGAAAGTTTTCTTTTTTTTTAAATTGAATTTTATTTTATTTTCGGTATTCCAAGATTCATTGTTTAAGCACCACACCCAGTGCTCCATGCAATAGGTGCCCTCCTTACTACCCACCACCAGCTGAACCCAACGCCCTACCCCCTCCCCTCCAAAACCCTTTTTTTTTCTCAGAGTCCACCGTCTCTCATGGTTGTCTCCCCCTCTGATTTCCCCCATCTCCCTTCTCCCAATGTCCTCTGTGTTATTCCTTATGCTCCACAAGTAAGTGAAACTATATGATAATTGACTCTCTCTGCTTGACTTATTTCACTCAACATAATTTTCTCCAATCCCATCCATGTTGTTGTTGGAAAGTTTTTTAAAAAAGCAAATGAAGCTTCTTCTATTATAATTCTAAAGCACTGTGTGTATGCCTAACAAAGATGCTTTTAAAATTAGTGTTTTAAAAGTAAATGAAATGCATTCAAATGGGAACAGATTCCCCTCTGTGATATATGCACACAAACAAAGCATATACATGTATCTTCTCTTAGGTACTGAAATTTATGTCTGTTTATTTTACTGTTTGTGCTTGTTTCAAGACATTTAAAACATTAAAAACAACCACTTTACCTGAGGAACAAATGAATAAAGTACCTCATTAGAGAAAAAGAAAATATGAAAGTATCAATTATGTTAAAAGCTGCAACAGTAAAATTGTTATATATATTAGAATTATATTTTATCTACTACTATTAAATATATTAGAATTATATCTACTACAGAATATATATCATCTCTGTATATGTGTATATATCAATTTGTTTATTTATAAAATATTTATACATACTTCAGTTCTGGTATATAAGTATCTGGAATTTGGTTTTACCCAATCAGAACCTTGTAAATACAACTGTTTGGTCATTGGCTTATCAGATCTATTTCTGGGCCTGACTTTGACTACATTTTTCTGAAATTAATAGGCTGCTTGAAACAAAAATGGGTATTTTATTCTGATTATGCTGTGATTATTGACTTAGAGGGTGAGAAAATATTTTATTGTTAGCTTTCATTTGTTTAAAATGTCACGCTTATTGTTTCTAGTCAACAATTAGGAAAATGTTATTACTTTCATAATAGTAGGTATATTGATGGCAATCTTTAACAAAATGGAATCTTTTTTATTCTTCAAAATTTTAGATAAGGCTTTTTCTGAATGAAACATAAAAAAGTACACAGTGAAAAATCATTATGTGAGGATAGCCATGACCATTTATATAAATGTACTTGATGAAAAAATGTTGGTCATAAGCTTATTCTTGTTGCTTATTTTTTTTTATTAAGACTTGGAATTTTATTTAGATTTTATTTATTTGGCAGAAAGAGAGATCACAAGTAGGCAGAGAGGCAGGAAGAGAGGGAGAGGGAGAAGCAGGCTCCCCGCTGAGCAGAGAGCCCGATGTGGGGCTCGATCCCAGGACCCTGAGATCATGACCTGAGCCGAAGGCAGAGGCTTAAACCACCCAGTCACCCAGGTGCCCCTTGTTGCTTATTTTTAAGTAATTGCTTACTTTAACAACCTGCATGAAGTTATGTATAGACTAAAGAGGGTATTTTCATTCTGACAATAAAGTGGTCTAGGTCAGAAACATGTGCCTGCTAAAATTCAGGTATTTCCAAGTATATTGCTGTCATAATGCATTCTCCTGGGGGGGTGCCTCACTGGCTTAGTTGGTATAGCACACAACTTTTGATCTAGGGGTTATGAGTTCGAGCCCCACACTGGGTGTAGAGATGATTTAAAAATAACATCTTAAAAAATATGTATATATGTAATGCTTTCTCCTGTGTTATTGGACTCACTGGAAAGTAAAGGAATGTACCATAGATTAAAAATAAAAATAAATAATAACTGGAACCCAAGACTATATTAGGAAGCCGTGGAGAGAAAGCAAACTGAGAAGGGGTTCCTCTCCTTCAGGCCAGTGATGATTTTATAATAAGCCTTGGGCCAGGGCGAGATATTAGAATAAAACTGAAGTTATCATTAAACCCAGATTCTGAAGAAGATGAAAATGCCGGCAGTGAACAGATCACTCTGTATGGCAGGAAGGGCACACAGAAATCCGTACTGGAGGAGAACATGAGAACATTTCGCAATTTAAATCCTTAGATTTCTCACAGTTTGAGGTAAGGAAGGTGGCGAGCTGTGACTAAAAGATTATCAAATGTGTGAGAAAAAAAGTCCTGATTTCAGAATAAGTGACAGAGTTGTAATCATCTTAAAAATACGAAATAAAGATTAAAAAAAATTAAAGATGGGACCAAAAAAAAAGCAAACAAGAAGTGAGAACCTAACAAAAATGTCCAGGAAGTTTGGAAAAAAGTAAGTTTCAAAGATGAAAAATAAAATTCTTGGAATTAAATTCGGTATATACCAAACACTTGGAAAGACACAACAAAAGAGAGAGACCCTGATGAGCCAAATCACAGAGTCCCTGAAATTTCTAAGAATACAGTCCAGAGAATTAGGATGAAAGAAAATATCTTCTAACAAGTGGTGGAGATGGACTAGGGAATGAGGAGGTCTACCATTTGTCTAGCTGGATTTTCACATGGAGAAAGCATAGCTGAATGGGAGAAACAATATGGGATCACAAAACTAATGATGTTTTTCCAGAACTGAGGTTTAAAAATCCTCAGATATAGGAAGAATAATATAAGATAAATAGGACAAGTGTACTTAAAAAAAAAAAAAACTAAGAAAACACAACATAATAAAAATGAAGAAAACCCATGACAAAGATACCAACTGCCAGGCAGAAAATAGAGTTGATCTAAAATCTATGATAATCAGACCAGCAGTATACTTGTTAGCAGCACGGATGAAACTTAAGTTTAGTAGGATAATATCTCTAAAGCTTTGAGATAAAATAACTGTCAGTCTGAACTTGTGTGCTGGGCAGTGTTTTCAAAGTGATAGGATTCCAAGTCATGGTCTATTAAAAAAGTGAAAAGAGCAGTTTATCTATCAATCAAATTTTGGTAAAGTAACTTCAAAAGCCAATGAGCCAAGATGTTGTTATACATATTCAACAAACATTATTTATGAAACACTAATAACCTAAAATTATATTTTTGTCTACTTAAGTACCAAATGATAATGTCATATAGATAAGAAGAAGAGTATTTATAAAGTATACTATCATCCCAATGCTTTTCTGGACAGCTATGAAGTCATAGACTAACTTTACTTTTTCAAATAAATTATGTATTGTAAAATTTGGGGAGTAAACAACAATAATTTATAATTTCCAGTTTAGTAGAGAAAAATATTAAACTTAACAATCGTTATAAATTGACTAAACGTCCTAGTAAAAACAAAAACGTGGAATACATTTTTAAAAAATGTTTGGCTCTTTACTTTGGACAGGACGTATCATGAAAATTCAAGGACATGAAAATTAATGATCCGTGTTTTCACTGTTATTATTCAGCTGAATTCAGATGCTCTTAACAGTTTCTAAAACAAGCCAAATAAGTTCAGTACATAACGATTGAGAAGGAGGAAAACAAAATGTCCATATTTACAAATGATAAGATTGTTTGTATAGAAAATACAGCACAGGAATTATAGAAAAAAATTTAGGTAGATAGTTGCATGAGATCAATAAAGGAAAAAAAAATTTTTTTTAAATAAACTAGCACAAACAGCAACCATGTTATTCTTGGTGAACTTAGTAAAGTTCTTAAAGTAAAGTACTTAACTTGCTTGTTAAGTACCAAACACTATTCTAAGCATTGTACATGCTGGTATCATTCAAGCCTTACAGCGTAACATTCCGGAGGCAAGTGTCCCATCCCATTGTAGTCCAGCCCATTTTGATATAGAAACTTGGTCCGTGACTGAATTAGCATTGTAGTTCAGGGGAGAATAAAGGATATAGAGGCAACTGCTGAACGATGTGGAGAAAAAAAAAAAAGAAAAGAAAAGAAAAAGAAACGGGAGTCTTCCCTCACAGCCAAACTCAAAAATATTTAGTGGCAAGGCTAACTAAACTCCTACACCTCTCAAGTATTAGCTCAAATGTCATTTTACAGTGATATCTCACCCGTACCAACTTTTTAAAAAAATGGAACCTGTTCCTCTGCCCTGCACAACTGATTTTCCTTATCTTGCTCTAAATGTTTTCCCGTATCGTACTCGTCGTGATCCCACCTACTGTGTGAGGTACTTACTTTCATGACCGTTGCTCATGGTCTCTCTCCTGTCCTGAAATATTAGTCCACAAACACAGAAGTCTTTGTCTTTCTTTCACTGGCACATCCCAAGGGTCCAGTAGAGTTCCTGGGATGTTATAGATGCTTATTAAATATTTGTTGACTTAATATTTGTAGGGTTCTGACCCAGAATACATCTACATCAGGATTCTTCAGTAGACTTTTGTGAGGTTAGGGAGGATTATACAATAATTATTTCCCTATTACACATACACAGATTTGTGTTACTGAAAGAAAAAAAAAAGAAGTCATTCCTTTAGGAGACTTCGCAAATTATAATTCATTCAGTGTGAACAGAGACTCCACTTACTATATGAAAGTAATTAATAAGTATTAAACTAATTAAGTTTTTAAAGGGTTGACCTAAATATTATTAATTAACAAATGTTTGCTATGTATTTCGTTAAGATTATTGGATATGTTAGATATAATTTTTCAATTACTGTTACTCTGTCAGTGTATTTTTAAGTAGTTTATTTTTAAGAGTTTAGAGTACCTGCATGCTACACGCTGGACCTGAGGTAAGGAAATCTGGACACCAGGTGTGGGGTATATCGGTTTACTAGATGATTATAAGCACGTATTCTATATAAACTTAAAACAGGCCACGGATGAGTCTGTCTTATTCATTGTTGAGACCTAAGCTCTGAGAACACTACTTGGAAAAGAGTTGGCGCTCAATGCCCATTTGCTGGATGAATTGGTATGTCAGTGGGATAATTATTTATTCTCTATATTCCAGTCTCATTACCAGAAAATGAAAGTAATACCATCTATTCAGTGTTCAGCTTATTAAATTAAGTGGCAGCCATAAAACAACATGAATATGATTACCAGGAAAAGTTCAGTGACTTGGCTATCCTTCAAACCGTACTATTCTGTACATTTTATTTTATAACGTTGCTATTTAGGCATTGTAGATGTTGGAAATACTAACTCTTTAAAAAGGCTTTTCTTCCTGCTTCTTTCATCTCCACAGAATAAACTCCTTCTTCTATAGGAATTATCTTAAAATTTATTTGCATAAAATGTTAACCATGTCATTTCATTAAAAATGGTTATTTAGTTATATTTCTAGGTTTACAAATGGCATAGCACATCATGTAACTTTTAGATATATTTAGTTTATCTAATTATTTAATAGTTACTATTTTTAATATTTTTAAAAAAATATTTTATTTATTTATTTGACACAGAGAGAGAGAGACAGGGAGAGAGGGAACACACGCAGGGGGAGTGGGAGAGGGAGAAGCAGGCTTCCCGCTGAGCAGGGAGCCCGATGCGGGGCTCGATCCCAGGACCCTGGGATCATGACCTGAGCTGAAGGCAGACGCCCGAGGACTGAGCCACCCAGGCACCCCTTAATATTTTAAGAAATCTCTACTGTACCCAGCGTGGGGCTCAAACCTACAACCCAGAGATCAAGAGTTGCATGCTTCACTGACTGAGCCAGCTAGGTGCCCCCTTAGATATCTTTAACTAAAGTTTTTTGTTGTTTTTTTAAATCCTCTGTTAAGAAAAGACAAGGAATCCAGGGATCTGTGTCCTCGCATTATTACAGTACTAGCTCCCTCTAGAAATTCTCCTCTAGAGGGACAATGTTCTTTCAGTAAGTCCCCGCATTTCCCTCCTCTGCACTGAGATTTTTAAATCATGGTTCAAAACATAATATGGTTTCCCATTCAATAAATTATCAATCACAGAACTACTTTTGAACATCAGCATTTCAAGCAAATACATCTCCTGTTGCACCGGCTGTTTCTTTTCTCAGTAGAGAAAATATTATATAGACCCTCTTAAAAAAATCTCTGTAGATATTAACGACAAAATAAAATTCACTACTCTACAAATCCTCATCATTTATCTTTTTAACTCAGCCTTCATGCAAATTATCTTTTACCCAGAAGCCTAATGCCGAGAACAAATTACGTTAGTTCTAAAGAAATAAAGAAAAAATGCTTTGACTAAGGAAAATGTCAATAAAAATGAACCTCGCTTATGGTATTCCTCCATATGGAATAACTTAATTAGAATTTGTCAGTGATGAAAGTTAGAACATTTTACCTCTCTTGCTTTCTCCCTCCCTCCCTCCCTCATCCTCTTTCTTTCCCTCTTTGCTCTTTCCCTCTGGATTTTTGACTCTCATCCACCCCTACCCCCCTGAGCATTTTAATTTCTCTTCTACTTACAGTTCCAGGCCATGAAAACTGTTGTGAAACAGAGTTTCTTCTCTTCTTTGAATAGTTCTTTCCAGTATTGCGATCCTATCTTTTCCTCTTTCTTTCAGAGATAAGTTTTCTTCTCAGTTACACTGGATATTACTATTACCACAACCAGACTAAATTAATTATAACTTTTCAGCAGTATAACTGTTTACTCTAGCTAGTTGAATGCTAGAACAGAGAGCCCATAAGAAATGATGAAGACAGCTAGGGACAAAGGGACTTCTTTCTACAATGGGACTGTCTACTGTCTCTCAAGTTACTGGAAAATATAATTGCTATGTACAGCTAGGTCATGCCTGAAATGTATGAAGTCTCAGGTTTTGTAGTAAGAAAAGCATGTTGCAAAATAATAAGTATTAATCAATAGTTTATTTTAATTGCATGTGGTAGTATGAAGTCGGAACAAAAATATCTTTAAATAAAAACCAGAAGCAATGTTAGGGTAACAATTTTGTTGTGTTCCACATGAAGCCAAACAATTCAGGGATTATTATCCTAAAGGGGTAAATATTCTCAGACATTTTATGTAACAATGTGAAAATAATGTTTAAATGTTCCTTGTGTAGCAAAATAGAAAAAGTTCAAAAGTTTAAGAAGTGGGAGAACTAAATTCTAGACTTAACCAAAAGAGTAGCTTGGGAATATAATTGTTTATATTCTGTAGTATTATTTAAAAGTTTTTAGACATTAAATAAATCCATCATTTCTAAGTGTTTGGATCTGCACATTTATTAACAAAAATTTAATTAGAATAATGCTATTTTAATTAATAATTTATTAATAATTTAATAATACTATTTTTCTAAAAGAATAGAATACATAAGTTGAATATTGATTTTGTATGCTATACATGTGTGAGTATTCCCTGATATTCAGGACATTTTTTTTCCATAGCAGTATTTCTTCTTTAATAATATCCTTAATGTGGACAATCGTCCTTTATTCTGATATCCAGAAAACTGGTTATAGAAACTAACTCAAGACAGGTGCCAAGATAGACACTGAGAAGCAAAATAAGAAAAGTTTAAGGAAGTAAAAGAAACACCCACTCTCATTTTGAAAATTGACTGCAACTCTACAGTCTACAGTGAGATAACCTGTGGGAAGAATCATTTGAAACCATGAACTCTCTTGTTTATTTCATGCAAATACTACTTCATTCTTTTAAAAAAAATTATGTAGGCATGCATTATTGAGTACATGAAAATTGATATTTTGAGAAACTCTTCACCAAATATCACCTAGAGCCATTAAGGCTAGGCTAGGCTAGATCTACCAAAAAGATGATCAAAACACAAGATATCCTGGAGAGATGGATTATGAAACATCATTTGTTTGTTTGCTATTTTTAGGGACACTAATCTGGTGAGGTCTCCTGTCCAGCCCTTAAGGATGAACCTTTTCTGAAATCTAGTTGTTATTTGGCACTGTACTAAGAATCAGTGCTAAATGAATGAAAATATGTAGACTCCTCTCAAAAGTGTTAAGCTAGGAGAGAAAATGGTGGAAATAAGCAGCTGGTTCCAGAAATGAGTGCTGGGTTCTTTAGTCCTTGGTGCTATAGAAACAGATATGTGTGCACGTGTGGTGTTTGTGTGAGGGGCGGGGAAGTCAACAGACTCTTGGTGTGATGACTTCTGTGAAAATGGGAGGAGGGAGGAGATGGGTCTCAGTGACAGAAGCAGCATATGCGCATGTGTAAATGTGAGGGGCTCAAAATGTGAGAATCACATGTGGGGTTGTGTAGCCTCAGGGAGGAGAGAGAAATGAGACCAGAATACTGCTAGGCTAAACAGCTTGTAGTTTATCTTATGAAGGCTGTGGGATATCATGGAATTATTTTCAATACGGGAGTAAGATACTTTGGAGAAGGGTGGAAGAGGAGTCAGACCTTCAGATGTTAGCCTGCGTGTTCAGAGGCTGAAAGGCAAAAGAGAGAATGTACAGTTTTGGTTTTTGCCAAGATAAGTTAACTCCTCTACCGTAATGAGAGGGAAGATTTCTAATAGAAAGTTGTGTGTCATGGAAGTGGGGGAAATGTAGATGGAGGAAAGATAGGGTAAAATACTGTGAAACCAGCTTTAAAAAATAAGGAGCTGTCAAAGCAACAGATGTTCAAAAGATTGACGAATAGTTGAGGTAACTTTTCATGAATATGGGATGTATGTGGGGGTGGGGGTTGTGGGGTTTTGTGGTGGTTGTTATTTTAAATATAACACTTGAAGGTTTAAGCTCTCTTCTTAGGGTCATCATGGTTGATGATAACAGGCTCAAGGTGGTGGTGGGTAGGGACGGGAGATGGAATGTTGTGGTAATGGAGGTAACTGGGCCAGGAATTTTTGCAGACATGAATTACCCTCCTGGGCATCACCTTACCTAGGATGATGGGCTGTTACATTTCATTTTCACATAAAGTTGAAGATATTTCCTTTGAATATTTATATTCAGTGACTTTTATATCAAGCATTATTGGGTTCTAATGCACAAAATGTTTCAAAGAATATTCTGTGAAGAAGTTCAATACATAGGAAAGTTGGCTTTGTGACTATAGCCAGGCAGTGCTGACATGATTGCCCTGGTGGCACAGGGATCTCAGGCAGGATTAAAGTTTCATAATAGTGGGAATCTTTATGCAATATTTCTGCAAAGATAGCTCAGTTGACATTGAAAGTGATATTGAGGGAACTAATATGTGATTAGAATGCAGTGTCCAAAATGTTCTCCAGAGAAGCAAATGGAAGGCAGTCCCATCTTCTTATCTGTGGTTACTATGAACCCTCATTCGGAATCAAGCCAGTTACCTATTCTCTAAATCAACATTTGAAAAATAGCTCATTCACTACAAATTAAAGCATAGAAAGCAAGTGGCTTTTTTTGTATCTAAATATCTGTCATTGCACGAAGAGAAATATTGTAGACGAGGTGAACTGTTGTACGTAGAAGTGTTGGGAGTAGAATGGACAACCAGATTGGTCCCGAGCCTTGTCCATGATTGAAATGGCAGCATGAACACCCTGTCAGTCCATTCTGTGGCCTCCACTAATCTCCCCACCACAAGGTCTGTGTCGTCCCCCGTATGATATTGACCAGATACCACCGTGTGATCTGTGATTCTCTCACTGGCGAACGAAAGCTGAGTGGCTGGTGACATTTGTAAATGTTGAGAGTGCTTTATTAAGTTACGTGTTATAAAATAATGATTGCACAGGTGCCTTTTTAAAACCTGTCTTTTTTTTTTCAGAGTTAAAATGATCATATTTAAATTTAGAGCGGTAGGAAAGGATGAAGGATTTGCTGGAAAAAATCTAGAATTTCTTATTAGACAGGGTTTCATGAACATGACTATATGTATGTGTGCGTGTATATGTATATTACATACATTATACGTTATATATACACATATTATATATAGCATATGCATATTATAGGTACAAATGTAATATATATAATTAAATAACAGTTTATATATACCAACATTTATATAAATACTTATATGCGTAAATATTTATAAACTTATGTAAGTATCTGTCAGTGTTTTACTAGTCCAGGAATCAAATTAAGCCAGAAGTCTAAACTCTAAGATTATAAGTGGTCTTCTTCTGTGCATATATAGACCCTATTACTGAGATTGCCTATTAAATGTGAATTCAGCTTTGTAAATTCTCAGTTACTCGATTTGCTAAAATATTCATCTTAATGTCTCTCAGTCACAAAAATAAATGCATGTTTAATACTTGAGTAAGTACGAAAGTAGCTAGAGGGAAATTTGGTTTTAAGAGTCTAACATTGAAGAATATACTTTTTATCTCATTAGCATAAGTGGGTTATTGACAACCTTTCATGAATTAAAAAAGGAAAACCTTTTCTTGCCATTTTCAGAAAGATACTATAAAGACGATTCAGTGGAGAGATGATACCCAGGCTAATATTCCTGTATATAGTTAACTATCCCTAACAAAATAGGGTCTTCATTTTGGGTGAAACCACTGAGCACTCATGAGACTGTGAATACATTCCATTGCATCAGAATGAATCTGAACTTTTTACTAGGTATTTTTTATGTTGATTCTTAGTTAAATTTTCAGTGTTCACTTATTTATTCATTGAAGGTGGTAGAAACTCTAATCTAATCTAATACTATATTCCCTATGTTGTACCTTTATTCCTGTGACTTATTCATCCCATAAATGGAAGCTTTTATCTCCCACTCCTCTTTACCCATTTTGCCAGCCCTCCCACTCCTCTGCCCTCTGGCAACCTTCAGTTTATTCTCTGTATTTATAGATCTGATTCTGCTTTTTTGTTTGTTTATTCATTTGCTGTATTTTTCAGATTCCACAAATGAATGAAATCTTATGGTATTTGTCTTGTCTTTCCTATCTTGATTTATTTCACTTAGGATAATGCCTTCTAGGTCTATCCATGTTGTTTCAAATGGCACAATTTCATCATCTTTATGGCTGCATAATATTCCTCTGTGTGTGTGTGTGTGTGTGTGTGTGTGTGTGTGCACGCGTGCGCGCGCGCGTGTGGGGACATACCATTCTTTTCTATCCATTCATCTACCAGATGGACATTTTGGTTGCTTCCATATTTTCGTTATTGTAAGTAATGCTGCAGTAAACATAGGATTGCCTTTATCTTTTCAAATTAGTGTTCTCATTTTGGGGGGGGGTAAATATCTGCATCACATAGTGATTCTATTTTTAATTTTTTGAGGAAATTACATGCTGTTTTCCGCAGTGGCAGCACCAATTTACAGTCCCACCAACAGTGAAAGAAGAGTTCCTTTTTCTCCACATCGTCACCAACATTTGTTATTTCTTGAGTTTTTTTTTTTTTTAGCCATTCTGACAGTTACAAAGTGATTCTAACAGTTACATTGTGGTTTTGATTTTTTTTTTTTTCCTGATGAGTAGTGATGTCGAGCATCTTTACATGTGTCTGTTGGCCATCTGTATGTCTTCTTTGGAAGAATAAATATCTATTTAGGTTTTCTGCCCATTTTTTTATTTTTTCAGAGAGTTTTCAAGTTTTTATTTAAATTCCAATTAGTTAATATACAGTGTAGTATCAGTTTCAGCAGTACAATATAGTGATTCAGCAGTTCCATACAACACCTGGTGCTCCTTACAAGTCCACTCCTTTTTTATTTAAAAAAAAAAAAAAGATTTTATTTATTTATTTGAGAGAGAGAGAGAGACAGCGAGATAGGGAACACAAGCAGGGGGAGAAGTAGGCTTGTTTACTGTAGATGTGAGGCTCCATTCCAGAACACTGGGATCATGACCTGAGCCAAAGGCAGGTGCTTAACCTACTGAGCCCCACAGGCATCCCACAAGTGTACTCCTTAATCCCTATCACCTATTGCCCCATCCACCCCCCCCCAATTCCCCTCTGGTTACCATCAGTTTCTCTACAGTTAAGAGTCTGTCTCTTGGTCCCCCCCCCCCACCTTTGTTTGTTTTGTTTTAAATTCCACATAGGAGTGAGATCATATTGTATTTGTATATCTCTGCCTGACTTATTTCACTTAGCATCATACTCTCTAGCTCCATCCATGTTGTTGTGAATTCCTTGCCCATTATTTAATCAGATTTTTTGTTTATTTGGTGTGATGTTGTATGAGTTTTATATATATTTTGGTTATTAGCCTATTATCATGTATCATTTGCAGATATCTTTTTCATTCAGTCGGTTGCCTTTTTGTTTTGTTGATGTTTTCCTTGGCTGTGCCAACGCTTTCTATTTTGATGTAGTCCCAATAGTTCATTTTTGCTTTTGTTTCTCTTGCCTGAGGAGGCAGATCTAGAAAAATGTTGGTATGGCCAGTGTCAGAGAAATGACTGCCTGCGTTCTCTTCCAGGATTTTTATGGTGTCAGGTTTCTCACCAGGTCTTTAATCCCCTTTGAGTTTATTTATTTATTTATTTATTTTTTTGTGTGTGTGTATAGTATAAGAATATGGTCCAGTTTCATGCTTTAGCATGTAGCCCTCCCAGCACTAATTCTTGAAGAGGCTGTCTTTTCCCCATTGGATATTCTTGCACACTTTGTTGTAGATTAATTGGCCATGGAAGTGTGGGTTCATTTCTGGGCTCTTTATTTGGTTCCAAAAAACACTTAATATTCTTATGTAAATATCATTTTATATCATTATTTAACATTGATATGAAGTATATTTCTTTTTTTTTAAAGATTTTATTTATTTATTTATTTGACAGACAGAGATTACAAATAGGCAAGAGAGGCAGGCAGAGAGAGAGACGAGGAAGCAGGCTCTCCGCGGAGCAGAGAGCCCGATGCGGGGCTCGATCCCAGGACCCTGGGATCACGACCTGAGCTGAAGGCAGAGGCTTTAACCCACTGAGCCACCCAGGCGCCCCTATATGAAGTATATTTCTATGTTTATAAAGATATATCGGTGTAAACACATAGAAATATATGTATGTACTTAGTATATTTGTCTTCTAACTTTATGACATCTAAGTGGAAAGTCTCACAGAATGCATTTTTTATTCAAAAATTTACCCAGCATAAGAGACAAGTTATCAATCATCAAATTGCATTGTCAGAGACATGATAAACCTCAAATTTAATACTGATTTTTGAAAAACAAAAACTATGCTGATGACCATGTGTCACCCATAGACATATCTGCTTTATGATTTAAGATGCACACTGAGGTTACATAGAGTAGGCTGCGATATAGAAGGAACAATTTGTTTTATTTTCTACTTATGTAATGAAATAATATTTATCTAATTTTCATTTACTATAAGAATTAAGAACATAACTTAAAATAGTTTAATGGAAATAAATTTATTGGACAACAAAAAGGTATTGCTTTGTATGACATTGATATTTTCTTTCCCTATAAAATAATACTCTTATTAGATCACCCCAATTCTTTTCATATAGATACATTAAAAGAAATATGATATCCAGAAAACAACTTGGAACATTTCCACTAGTGATGTTAGTAGTAGTGCATTATTCTCACACTATCCTGAAGATGTGGTCACTGATATTGGCCCTACTTGAGGAAGATGTGATGTAGAGAGATTGAATAATTTAACTCCACTTAAAATGTCATAGGTAATAATATTTTGCATGTAATTTTTAAATATAATTAAGTGGATCGTCTTTCAGACAGTCAATAAATTAGTGTAAACAAGTCTGTTAGTAGAGAGAGAAAGGACAGCTGGGACAGTGAGTGTATGTCACCTCACAGTACTTAGTTGAATGCTTAACTGTTTCCCTGAAATACTGTCTATAAAGGAAAACTGCACACCTAGGAATGCTATTCTGCCACTAGGTCTATGAGACATAAATTAAAACTGCTGTAAAATGCTGGGTTTCTTTGTATCTCAGCAGCATATTGATTTTTCTAACGGCCAAATTCTGTATTTCTCTGGATCCTGGTGTCCCCATGAGGTGGCAATTAACATTCTCAACCTTAGATTATAGAATTTATTCGCACCCATACATAATTATTTGAATTTCAGGTCTCTTAGAAGAGGGAGGATTGAGATGACCTACACAATAGTGAAGATACCTTTAGTTTTTAGAAGCATACTTCCAAACTAGTGATTAAAAAAGAGAGAGAGAGAGAACTACTGTTGTGCCAACGTTATTGGGTTGTCTCCATGCTATCTTGATAAAAATAAGCTGAAAAATCAGTCCAGGTCATATAAAACTAAGAAAACAGTTTGTGAGGACATAATACTTACATTTGGAAAGCACATCTTACTACATAGTCAGGCCAGCACACCTACCAAGAAAAAAAAAAAAAAGGAAAAAAGAAAAATCACACAACCCCCCGACCCCCAAAAAAGCAAGAAAACAAAAACCCACTGAGCAAAATATGAGAATATGAGATAAGAAATAGAACAGCCTGGGGCACTGGATGCCTCAGTCAGTTAAGCAGCTGCCTGGGTTCTGGGATCCAGCCCCACGTTGGGCTCCCTGGTCAGCCCATTTCTCTCTCTCCCTCTGCTCCTCCTCCACTGCTCATGTGCTCTCTCTTCTTCTCTCTCAATTAAAAAAAAAAAAGATTTAAATAAAATCTTTAAAAAAACAGAAATAGAACATCCCAAATGCATTTGTATTACATGTATGAAATATACATAGACCATTTCAGGTATAATATACATGTGTATATATATTGTATTAGTAAAGGATAACTTTTCTTAACTTAACCTCTGTGTAGTTAAGGCTCAAAAAGTATGAGAGAAAAATATGTTTCCTTATATGTTGTGATGTCATAGAGAGTTGAAAAGCCCAGCGTTTTCACAAATCCTTGCGCATCTACTGAGTGATGCGAAAAAAAAAAAAAAATCACGGGTGCTGTGTCTTTTTCTCTTAAGAATTTGAGGGCTCTGGGGTGCCTGAGTGGCTCAGTCATTAAGCATCTGCCTTCAGCTCAGGTCATGATCCCAGGGTCCTGGAATCAAGCCCCACATCGGGGGCTCCCGGCTCAGCGGGAAGCCTGCTTCTCCCTTTCCCAGTCTCCCTGTTTGTGTTCCCTCTCTTGCTGTCTCTCTCTCTCTGTCAAATAAATAAAATCTTAAAAAAATTAAATTAAAAAAAAAAGGATTTGAGGGCTCTTAAATTCACAGAAATATCTCACTAGTAGTGATTGGCTGTCATTTAACTATGAGTGATCGTAATTGGGAAAACATGCTTTTCCTCCCCCTTTAGAACATAAAGTTAAGTATACTAGGGCCCTGGGAGAAGTGCTAAAATTCTGATATTTCTGAATATGCCCAAATAACAATTTCATCTATATCACAATTTTAGTGAGAGTTAGTCCTGATTAATTTGAATAAACTGATAATTTAGTTATGTCAGTTGATGTGATTAAGGACTGAAATCATTTCAAGTGCATATTTTAGAGTAAAACTCTTAGCAATATTCTTTGATGACAATACTACAAGTAGGTTTTATTTATTTATTTATTTATTTATTTGACAGAGAGATCACAAGTAGGCAGAGAGGCAGGCAGAGAGAGAGGGGGAAGCAGGCTCCCCGCTGAGCAGAGAGCCCGACGTGGGGCTGGATCCCAGGACCCTGGGACCATGACCCAAGCCGAAGGCAGAGGCTTGAACCCACTGAGCCACCCAGGCGCCCCGACAAGTAGTTTTTATTAAATTTCTCCATTTGTAAATTCTGTCATAAGTATGATTTTGTTTTTTCTAAAACACATACATACATATTTTAGTTGTGTTTTGTGCTGGTTTGTGTAATATTTCGTTATGCGTCTGGGATTTTCAGAGGAAAAATGCCTGTCATTTAGAATTTATAGATTAATTCCTCTTCACGAATCAAGTGGAAGAAAATTGAGTCATAGATAATTGTAGGATGACTTACATCATGATTATTAAGGAAATTAGAATGTATTGCTAATTATAGAAACACATTAACTATGTGTCATGTAAAATAAAACTGAGTTGATTTGGGGAACTATTTTAGTGCCAAAAAAAAAAAAAAAAAGATTTGATTAGAAGTATTAGTCACAAATTTGCCTCGTTTCCTAGGAAACTGTGAATGTTTCATATCAACGGAATAGCATTTCCCAAAGTGAGTTCTGTGGACCTGTGGTGGGAAGTTCTAGGAAAGACAGGACTTGCGAAACCCGTGGGACACTCCAGGAAAGCTGGCATATCCTTCGAGGAAAACAGACCCTTGGGTTATGCATGCTCTGCGTGCTCAGGGCTGGCTCTCTTTCCTCCTTGGTCTGAAGATTCTTGGAAGGCTTGAAGCCCTCAAACCCATCACATTTAATTTAACCCAGTGTTTCCCAAACTTACTTGACATTGGTAATTTTTTTTCAAATTAACATATATTCATTTCCATGAAACGTATTTTGGGAACAACGGTAGTAGAGTTGACTCTGTTACAACTTAAATTAGCTCATAATAGCATTTTTTTCTTTTTATAAGAGTTTCATTTCCTATGTAACTTTCTCTTTATAAGAGTTATCCATTTACTGATTTTGCTGGATCTTCTTCAGAATGCTTGATTTCTGACCATCACTGAATACCTATGGAGCAGTGTGTGATGTCTGTAGCCTATCCTAGTACCAGTTCTCTAATATCACCTAAATCCTTGTATATTGGCTGACATCATCAACTCTCATTCATTTTTTTATTATTTTTCTCTTTCCTTTGGTGTTGCTTCGTTGACTACTATGTGCCCAACCCCTGCCAGTCCTCACACAAACCATACAAGGCAGGGTATCATTTTTCTTTTGCAAAAGATAGGAAAAGTAGCTTAAAATAACGTCATTTGCCCATGATCACTGAGAGGCGGATTCAGGATGTGAACTTGGGTCTGTTTCACGGGCCACAGAGATATGCTGCTTGCGAGCCATATTCACCCCGCAGGCTGGCTTCAAGTCGTCTCCGAGCAGAGACTACATTTCGCCTCTGAACTCATGTTACCATGCTCAACTTCTAGGCTGTGAACTCCTCAAGGACAGAGGTGTTGTTCAGTGTATTAGTTGTTATTTTCTGTATTAGTGGCTTGTATTCTTAAGAGGTATTTGATAAATGTTGAGTTCAATTGACTACTTTGATTCTTACACATCAGTGGAAAATCACAGTATTATTTTCATGGGAAGTGTGCTCAGACTCCGTACATCCAACTGCCAAATGTATGGAGGCCGGGAATTAATTTTATCACACCAGTTTATGTTTCTTGCACTTGACTGTCATTTACGGAAATTGATATTTCATATTGTGAATAAGCTTGTTGTACGCTGAGGTGTTAGACTGAAAAATCTGGAGACATCTCAGAAAATAGAGTATGGTATTTGGAAAATTGGGTTGTTTTTTTTTTTTTGTCTTTTATTTCTTCCTTTTAAAAAAAAATCTAGATACTTGGGACGCCTGGGTGGCTCAGTTGGTTGGACGACTGCCTTCGGCTCAGGTCATGATCCCGGAGACCCGGGATCGAGTCCCGCATCAGGCTCCTAGCTCCACGGGGAGTCTGCTTCTCCCTCTGACCTTCTCCTCGCTCATGCTCTCTCACTGCCTCTCTCTCAAATAAATAAATAAAATCTCTAAAAAAAAATCTAGATACTTGAAAAGCAAAAGTTCATAATTAAAACAAAAAACATTTTTAAGATCTTCTATCGGAGTCAGGAGATTAAAAACGTCAGGGGTTTGGCATATATATAAAGGATTTGAGATACAGAGATAGCATTTCTTTTCTGGCTTGTTTAATAGAGTTAACTGTCTTTTTGTATAGGATGCCTGATGAGGTTATTAAATAATCTTTAAGGATTATGTTATCAGTGAGAAATTAATGTTCTCATGGAGGTAGAATGAAATCCACACAATAGTATACTAACAATACAAAAATATTTAATCATTTATTTTCTTTGCCCTGAGGACTTAAAAATAAGAAGATTATTTGAATTGTGAATTGACTTATTGAAAAGGCTATTCTAAGGGGAAAGGGAAAATGAGACTGATTTCTGACTAGTGTTTTGCTGCAGAGGGTATGAATGGAAATAGACTTTGCAAGAAGTAGTATAATAAAGGTAGAAAATATTTCCATTTGGTGATTTGTATACATCAGTTTCCTAGGGCTGCTGCAACAAAGAACCACAGACTGAGTGGCTTGAAACAGCAGAAATGTATTGCCTCACCGTTCTGGAGCCTCAAGGTTTGACCCCCAGCTCTCAGGAGGACCATGCTCCTTCTGAAACCCATAAGGAGGAATCTTTCCTTGCCTCTTTCTAGCTGTGTTGGCTGCCAGCAAACCTTCACATTCTTGGCATACTTCTGAAGCACTGGTCCCATGACAGTCTGCCTTTCTGTATCTGTGTACATCCGCCATTTTCCTCTTCTTATAAGGAAACTAGTCATGTTGCGTTGGGGCCCATCCCACTGAGCCCATCTTAGCTGGACTACAAGTGCAAAGATCATATTCCAAATAAGGTCACACTCTTAGGCACCACTGGTTAAGACTTGAAAATATCCTTTTGGGTACTCAATTCAACCCATAACAGTATAAATCTACTCAAAAATTATAAAGTTGATATATACATATATATGATAGATACATGATTGCAGAATGAAGGATGGTGTCAGCACGTCCTCTAAGTCACTATGAGGGTGTTGAAGGATTGGGTTGGGAAGTCTGATGTGTCTGATACTTATCAGTCAATGCAACTTCAGCACAACATGTACACTTGTGATTTTCTTTCTTTAAAAGTGAAGATGAAAACACATAAGTAGATAATATTTCTAAATATGATGAAATTTTACCAAACTGAAGGTCTTAAAAAACACAGTAGTGCTGCCACCCTATATGCATAAATGCCCTGAAAGCATCTGATTCCATTTTTCAATATGCTCCCGTGTAGAAGAAAACTCTTAACCAACTTGATTGCAGATGACTATTCCCTGAAAGTAGAGTTTAAGATGCAGAAGTTTCTATTCTTCTTGCTCTGACACCAAGAGCAAATATCCTTCATAAAATACACATTCTCAAATTTGATATTAGAATGAGTGTTCCATTTCTTTAGGAGAAGGTCTACAGTTTTAACTGAGAGACTGCAACCTTCAGCCTACTCAAAATTATGCATGGTGGCTATGGTATATCTGAACAAATGAATTGGAACATAGCATATGCAAGAATGGAATGAAGAACACTGTGGCTAGATCATATTCATGCCATGCAGTATATTGCGCCATACAATTTAGGTAACAATGTCTTATAAAAGAGGGGGTTCATTTCTAAAATTAGAATATACTTTTCCAAAGATTCCTGACAGGAAAATATGAAGAGTTTCAGAGGACTTCTAGAAAGATTATGGTTACCGATGAGTTTGTGGTAGTGAATGGAAGCTATGTTGGATCCCCTGCAGGCAGAAATATTTTATTAGGTGGATATTGGGGGGCTCGTGGAGAGATTTAGAAATGGTTGGGTTCAATGGTAGAACCCAAGTGACTGAAAGAAAAAAAGAAGCAGCGTATTAATTTCTAGAAATTTGAATATTCCAGAAAGAGATTGCTATACTGCCTCTATAATCATCATTTGCCTTAGAATATGTATCATTCTACCCTATCCTTTGGTGGTCACTGTTTACCCAGAGTTCCAGGTGAAAACATTCATTCGCCAAAGTTGAAGTCACATACATGGGCTGCATCAAAAGAAAACTCTGGCCTCCATGTCTTCTGTAGTGGAAAGAGGTTCCCAAAACAACTTTTTCAGCAAGATTGCACGCAGGACAGTTATTACCCCCAAGGGAAATTTGGGGTGCTATTAGGAAGGGAAATAGATGTTCAGCCTCTACCATATGCTAAAGAGTAGTGGTGCCCGAATGGATTAATAATTTTGGTAGTCAAATGATTTTATGGGAAGCTGACCTTGTTAAAAATGTGAACCCATTGTTATATAGGTCACATAAAACAGAGCCATCCTTATTTCCATACCACAAGAATGAGAAGCTTGTTTCACTAATTCTCACTGGAGATAAACAGATAGATTGTTGCCCGAACTCTTAATTATATGGTCTTTTTTCTTATTCCTTTCCCCCCTTCCTCACCTCTTAATTGTACGCCCCTTGTTCCATCTGCATTTCCATCTCCATCTCCAAGCCCCTTTCTCCCATTCCATGGTTATTCTGAACCTCATCATCACCTTTGCCTTTCGGTTTACTGTATTTTCTTTTCTCCGAGAAATGAAGAAAGCCATGTAACCCGCTATATGAACTTGTATTGCAACTTTATGTTTTTCTGAACTGTGTTTCATTAAATGTTACATGAGACATGAATTTTATGCCTGTTTGTTCCATAGTTCTTTGTTTCAAGAAATAACAACAACAAAAAAAACCCAGGTAGAAGGACCTTACATTAGGCAACAGATAAAGTCGGGGGCTGCCACAGGGGTGAGCTTTCAGACCTCTTGGGAACTGAGTGAGGCGCTGCCAGGAACTAGGCCTAAGCTTTCTCCATCTCTCAGGATCCGATCCCCATCGGTTTCTCATTTTCTCTGCTTCTGTGTTTCCTCACTCATCCTGCTTCTGCTGCTTGGTCAGTTCTGAATCAAACAACTCTTGAAGGTCTAGTGCATACTGCAGATTACCTACAGTCTCTCCTCTGGAGACCAAGAACCAATGCAATGTGCAGGACTCACCATCATTAACCCTTTGTTCACGTCTTCCATATATCACTATGGGCTTTTGGCATCTGCCTACAAAAATATTATGTTTTTCTCAATGCTAAATGAATAAAAATGTAAAAAAATTCATAATATTTGTTGCTCCCACAGAGCTGTCTGTTTCTGCCAACTTTTCAGATGACATCCTATGTCTCTACTTCTTTGTACTTGTTCACTTTTTACTTCATGAAGCTTCTCCTCTAATAGTTACCTTCCCTCCTTCCTTATTTTTAATATCAAATGGATACCATTAATGACCAGCTGTTTCTTTTTTCTTTTAATTTTTATTTATCTTTTAAATTTCTTTTCAGTGTTCCAGAATTCATTGTTTATGCACCACACCCAGTGCTCCATGCAATATGTGCCCTCCACAATACCTACCACCAGGCTCACCCAAACCCCCACTCCCCTCCCCTCCAAAACCCTCAGTTTGTTTCTCAGAGTCCACAGTCTCTCATGGTTCATCTCCCCCTCCGATTTCCCCCCAACTCCCTTCTCCTCTCCATCTCCCAGTGTCCTCCATGTTATTCCTTATGCTCCACAAGTAAGTGAAACCATACGATAATTGACTTTCTCTGCTTCACTCATTTCACTAAGCATAATCACCTCCAGTCATGTCCATGTTGATACAAAAGTTGGGTATTCCTCCTTTCTGACGGAGGCATAATACTCCATTGTGTATATGGATCACATCTTCCTTATCCATTCATCTGTTGAAGGGCATCTTGGTTCTTTCCACACTTTGGTGACTGTGGCCATTGCTGCTATGAACGTTGGGGTACAAATGGCCCTTTTCACTACATCTGTATCTTTGGGGTAAATACCCAGTAGTGAAATTGCAGGGTCAGAGGGTAGCTCTATTTTTAATTTCTTAAGAAATCTCCACACTGCTTTCCAAAGTGGCTGCACCAACTTGCATTCCCACCAACAGTGTAAGAGGGTTCCCCTTTCTCCACATCCTCATGACCAGTTGTTTCGTAACACTCTCACATTTGGCCTTTGGGGGCAGTAGAAAGAGTCTGCTGCATGTGGGTTCACATGTTAATATTTCCACTTCCTGACTGTCCCTAAAGACAGTGTTGGAATCCAAAACTGGGTTGATAACACTTACATCTTAGAATAATTTTGAGAATTAAAAGAGAAATCAGTTGTGAAGATCTTTCTGCCTGCAGTAAATGATAGGTAATCTTAGTTCCTTTTCACATACTTTCCTTCTCGAAATTATATACCCCATATAACTCTGAGCAATACCAAATAATACATAGAAGTACTTAAGTCTGTGAAGGACACTAGCAAAAGATTAGGGGATGTTTTTCAAAAGGCAGTTAATTTTACAAGGGAAAATATTGTATATCCAAGGGGAATATTATCTACTTAATGTGATGTTTGTATCAATATATATGCACTAAAAAATAAAAAAAATATATATGCACCAGTGAATGAAATCATGATTGTTCACTTAAACAGTGTTCTTAAAGATAAATTCATATTAAGATTATTGGGGTCCATGCTTTTACAAAGTAGGATTACTCTCTAGACCCAAATTTCCTTCCCTTCTGTTTTAAATCGTATTTATCGGGGCACCTGGGTGGCTCAGTGGGTTAAGCCTCTGCCTTCGGCTCAGGTCATGATCTCAGGGTCCTGGGATCGAGCCCCACATCGGGCTTTCTGCTCAGCAGGAAGCCTGCTTCCCCTCTCTCTCTGCCTGCTGCTCTGCCTACTTGTGATCTCTGTCAAATAAATAAAAAAAAATTTAAAAAAAAACCATATTTATCCTACTCTTGAGCCGTCACCCCTCATATCCTCCCATAATTGCTGCTATCATATTTTCCAGGGCACTTCTTAAAGATTTTATTTCCTCACACAGCTTTTTGGATCTCTCTACTCAAAAGTAAACTCCTATTCCTTTGCATTTCCATGGCATTTTCTCTTATATTGATCTTTTTCTTTGCTTTGTTTGTAACTTTGCCATTTTTTTAAACTCATTTGTAGACTTCTGTATCTTAGGATTGGAGGGTGTCCTTGAGTTTGGGGTAAAGTATAAAATGAGTCCCTAGTCCATCTCTAATTCTCAGTTACTGTATAGATATAGAAAATTATAAAACCTCTCTAGTCATTGGATTCTGCCACTATAACATGGAACTAGTGTCTGCCTTGTAGAATTCTTACAAAGAACAAAGATAATACCTGTAAAACAAGGAACACAGTGCCGGGCGTACAATAGTCACTGTGCCATGGGTAATGTTGTCCCATCAGCCACCTTGGTTTTAAGCATTGTTGCAACATTTCCTTTCTCCTGTGAGGTGCTAATACAGTGAGCACCTTGCACTCAATATGTCCCTGCAGGAAGGAAGATGCTTGGAGATCTGAACCATAACAAACACGTTCATAGATGACAAGCAACAAGCAAAAAACCGAATCTAATGCTTAAGAATTTACAACTTGAATGACTGTAACCAACTATGGACCTGGACAATTATTAAACCTGATATGGTCCTCTTAATGAAATAAAGAAAGGAAATGTTCTTTAAAAAAATTATTTATTTTTTTGAGAGGTAGAGAGGGAGAAAAAGAATGAGTGAGTGAGAGTACAAGAGCAGGGAGAGGAAGAAGCAGGCTTCCCAATGACCAGGGAAACTGACACAGGACTTGATCCCAGGACCCTGGCACCATGACCTGAGCCAAAGGCAGACGTTTAACCGACTGAGCCACCCAAGTGTCCTGGAAATGTTCTTTTCCAGCAAAGATTTAGTCAGCAGAGAGTTTAAAATGTAGACATGGCAATAAATGCTAATTAATATATAAACTTCATCTGCTACTGTGGGAAAGAACAGTCGGTCCTACTTTCTTTTTTAAAGTCATTAAAAGAAAAGAAATTACCTAATTTCAGGCAAAAGTAAGAGCGCTTGCTAAATGGCAGAATGATCCACTGATCAAAAATCCAGCCATATCTTTCCTTTGCACTAGTGGGGAAGAACTGTTAGTTCACAGATGTTCTGAGCAAAAGGCATTTGCCATAATTAGGTCTGAAAATATGCTTTCGAGGAGTTCTACGGAGGACATGGAGTACACGGTTGTGATGCTTATTAGGGGCTCCTGGGTGGCTCAGTGGGTTAAAGCCTCTGCCTTCGGCTCAGGTCATGATCCCAGGGTCCTGGGATCAAGCCCCGCATCGGGCTTTCTGTTCGGTGGGGAGCTTGCTTCCTCCTCTCTGCCTACTTGTGATCTCTGTCTGTCAAATAAATAAAAATCTTAAAAAAAAAAAGATGCTTATTAAAACCATTTTTTTAAAGATTTTATTTATTTATTTGTCAGAGAGAGAGAGAGCACAGGCAGACAGAGTGGCAGGCAGAGGCAGAGGGAGAAGCAGGCTCCCTGCCGAGCAAGGAGCCCGATGCTGGACTCGATTCCAATACGCTGGGATCATGACCTGAGCCGAAGGCAGCCGCTTAACCAACTGAGCCACCCAGGCGTCCCAAAACCATTTTAATTCTATTTAATTATGTTAACATTTTGTTTTTAAAAAGTTAAGTAATTATGAATATGAAATCAAAAGGTTAAAAAAAAAAAGATGTCTGAGATGATCCGTTCTTTTCTTTTAAGATGAGACCGCGTCATCTCCTTGGGAGAACAAGAGCATAAAAATAGTGGCGTTCTTCAGAACCAGGAGCTACATGTGAAAATTCTAATAGAAATGACTGTAATAGAAAAGCAATCTACACAGTTCTTATTTTAATAGAATCATAATTTGGCATCATAAATTGATGCTAAAGCATACATTGGCAGGAACCCTTCCAGTTGGAGAACCATAGGAGACTCTGCGATTCATTCACAGGGACGACTTTTGTGTTTTACTGTTTCCTTCTTTTTATGTCTGCGGTGAGACTAGAAGGTGGTAAAACTGGAGGGGAAAAAAATGAAGCAAAGATAACTATTATTTTCTTTTTCTCTGGAGTTATTTTGCAAGTAGCAAAATGAGGGAATATAGAGATTGCAAAAGGGCCTGCAGCTGTGAAGATAAATGTTAGAACTTTAAAAGACAAGAGTGGCTCATAGACCTGAAAAGGGCTTAGCTCTTTCTCTGTGCAATGATGCAATATTTTAACTGTTCATAGTTAGTAAAAAGAAATTAAATATATATGCAGATTCGTGTCTGCATGTGGGTCTATGAGACTAGATGTTCATATGGAAATATGGACAGAAAATGGGCTTTCCTGCGAGGGGGCAGCAGTTACTTATGTCCCATAATGATTACAGCAGAAAATCACACTCGCAGAGCTAACTTTGGACAGAACTTTCTTGAGTTGCAAATGTGCTGCTTTACCAAAGCCCTGCAAACTGTCCTGGCATTTTCTTTTCTACTCACAGTAGGCTTGCGTGGCACATTAATGTGTGATCTTCATTTCCCAACACCATTCAGAAGCATTAAGCCATATGCCAATATAATCGTACAGATTTAATTCTGTCTCCCTATTTGTAGGCAGAATGATTCTCACTATTTACTCTCCTGGGCATGAAGGGGAAGCAAGCCATCTCCAAGATTTCCTCCCTCATCACCCCCCTTTGGATGTCTCCCCAGCCCTCCCCTTCCTTCCCAATGTAATAATTCCCTCAGGAAGGCCCAGCAGGCTTTTGGGTTCTGCTGATGATTACAGGAATAATTTATTTTCAAATGGATGTTAATCTGATAGAAGTAGTCAAATTTTCCCTGAGCTCAGGCAGAAACAAACTTTTTCTCATGGCAAGTGTACTGATTCCATCCACTATTATTGTGATGGGAAGACAAATTATCCAATTACTAAACACACTGCTCTAGGCAATACAAAATAACATCCTGATTAATCTAACTACATAGGAGAGATACTTCTGTTTAGAACAAGTCCCCTAAAACAAGCAATATTGGATTACGAATAAAGATGAGTCATATTTGTTTGGCAATACTTATGGATATTTCAATCTTGAATAAGGAGCCTACTTAAGGTGACAAGTATTTATATAAATATTCTTAACATACTATATAGTGAAAATTACATTCAGGAATAAAAATGTAAGTACATTTATAAGGTCATTTAGGAGATAAAATACTAAAGATTCTAGTCTAGCTCCTTTCTACTAACAAGGAACACATTTTACTTCTTTCCCCCTGTAGTATGTATTTTAAAACGACATGTTATAAATATGCAAGGAAATGCCAAGATTAATAGGTGGTCACAGTAGCCATCTATTGTACTTTTCGTTAAGAAAGTCAAATGGCTTAGTTATTGCTCTGAAAAGACAACAAAAGGCAATACAAATTTTGGTGAGGAGATAAACATTTAAATGGCAACAACCAAATTATTAAAGGAATATTTCACCTTTAATAATTCATCTGAGAAATTTTTGGCCCTGTGGGAAATAAAGGTAGTGAAGAAGCTAAAAATAAATTATTCTTGGGCCATGTAAGGGTATCAGATACACTCATCCTGCTAGTGATCTAACTCTGTTCTCTTAATGCCGTTTTCCGTAACCTTCACGTCTCCCATCCCATCCGTCATGTCCCTTTTCTTGACTGGAGATGACAATCTTGATTAAGATGTTTTGCAGTTCTTTTTTTTTTTTTAAAGATAGATTTATTTATTTGAGGGAGAGAGAAAGTGTTCATGGGGCACGGGCAGAGGGAGAGGGAGAGGGAGAGAAAATCCCAAGCAAACTCTCCGCTGAGCATGGAACTGGGCACAGGGTTCGATTCCAGGAGCCTGAGATCACAGCCTGAGGCAAAACTAACAGTTGGCCACTGAACTGACTGAGCCACCCAGGCACCTTGAGATGTTTTGTAGTTCTGAACGTGGATTAGCCACATGGGTCATATTTCCTTTGTTCTGACTTCAATTGCTGTTTTCTTCTGGCTTCTCACCTTATACCTTGACCTCAGTATGTATCCTGCACACCTAGCCTCAAGTCCTGACCTGCTTTCTTGCTTGATTATTAACCTTAGATTTTTAACACAGATACATGAAACAATGGGCCTTGATCCACTTATCCTGAAAGCAACCGAAGATATTTATAAAGAACCTTCATTTTGGGGTCCCTGTGTGACTCAGTTGGTTACACATCTGAGTCTTGAGTTCACCTCAGGTCATGATCTCAGCGTCATGAGATTGAGCTCTGCATCAGGCCCCACGCCCAGAGTCTGCTCATGATTCTCTCTCTCCTTCTCCCTCGGGCCCCTAACTCTCTCTCTCAAATAAATAAATAAATCTTAAAAAATAACAACCACCACCACCTTCATTCTTTTTCAAAGATGAAAAAAGGCATGTCATGTCCAGTAGTCACATTTAAAAAATAAACGGCCTGAAAAGATAAACACATGCTGATAGATCTTGAGAGTGGAGAATAGCTTACTCTTTCCTCCAGAATTGAACATTCTTAGACAGATATACAGCCGTACCTGGAGCTCTCAGCCAGCGAGCCACACTGCAGAGCCCACTAGGAAACTTCCGTCAACATAGGCCAGTAGGATTGCAAATGTCAAAGTCAGATCACCTCATAATGAGAGGACTTTCTTTTTTTTTAATGAGGGAGTAAGGTTTTAGTAGGGTGACTCTTAGTGTAAAATATCTGTCAGATTATCCTCTATGTTATTAAATTTTAGAAAAATGCATTTCCGGTCTTCCTTCAAATATTGGCTCTTCTACTTTCTACTAATATGACACTGGTGAATTATTAAATTTGTCAAGTCCCAATTTCCTCAAATGTAAAAGGGGAAAAAAAAAGTGGTATTTATGTCACCAAGTTGATGATAAAATCCAATGATTTAACTCATGAGAAATCACCTATCCTATTGTTTGATACAGAGCATGATTAATAATAAGTTTTTAAACAGCAAGACTAGTAAGACATTCTAATTAATACGGTGCCAAATCCCAAATAATAACATTCATTTCCTTTATTTTTTCTATTTGTTTTGTTCAGGGATATTTGGTTTCAAGCACAGAAGTGTACTCAAACCAGATAGATAGAAAGGGAGTCTGATAAAATGAATTTTGATCTGCTTCCTAACTGATACCCCTTCCCAAGTCATGGAACCACTGATGGTACCATGGCTCTGGTAACAAAAGGTAGCTTTGACACAACCAAAGTCAGAGAAGTTGACTGGCTTTAAATAAGAACCTTTGGGAGATGCTAATGGGAAATGAATACTGACTGAGTAAAAGGTTTCATTATCCATAATAGAGGTGACAGTGGTGCCCCTTAGTGAACTACATGCATTTACTCCATCATGCCCTCATGTAGTTCCTGACATATGGACTTGGTCATGTTATTTGCTATGGCCAAGAGGAATTAGCATGAATGATGCAAGAGGAGGCTTCATAAAGCACTGCACGTTGGGGCTCACCCTCTTGAAATGTTTTTCCATGAGACCAGTTGGACGCTCTAGGAAATCTAGGCACTGCTGCCGAAGAGAAAAACTACTTGGAAAGGTCCTGGAAGATAAAAACTCTACATGAAGAAGGTGATCATTGAAAGAGAAATGAACGAAGCTTCCAGTTGAATGCAGCTGCAGGGCTGACCTAGCTGTCATCATGATGTATCACAGAGATACCACTCAGTTAACATACAACCTTATAAGAAGTGAGTTGCTGTCCTAAGCCACTAAAGTTTGAAGTGCTTTGTTTCATGCGATAGAGAAGCTGGAACTGAAAACTTATTTTTTGGATAATAGGATGGGATATTATGGCTAGCACCTCTTTGACCCTTTCTCCAACTCAAGATACACAGTTTGATTTCTTATCACCATGGCAACTTGCATGGGAAGCTAAGCTTGTCAATAATTAGAACTCAGAAGGAGAAGGGAGCTAAATTCAACTGGGTGGCTCAGGGGAGGAAAAGACCAGAGTGCCCGAGGGAAACATTTTCTACAGAACTGGAATGAGAGCACGCTGAATCACCTAGCATGTTCTGGATGGCACCACAGAACCCATCTGACAGTGTCACAGACCAGAAAGGGCATTATTTGGCTCATGTAACCTAAAATGTCCAAAATAGGGAGTTCCTTTGTTTCTTTCCAGTATTTTTGGTTCTGTGCTGTATGTACGAAGCTCTATGGCTTCGTCTTTGGGTGTCTATCCTCATGGACAAAATGGCTGCTACCAGCACAGTTCATGACATGAAGAAAGACAGGGAGAGACAGCAACTTCCATAATGTCAAGCCCTACTCCTTATTTGCTTTTGACTTGATCTATCCCTGAGTCATTGAAGCAAGAGGAAAGCCACATAGTGACTTTGAACTGTTACAGACGCTTTCCCAAAATAATCACTGAAGCAAGAGGAATGCCATTATCGTAATTGGGTGAAAATCACTAATTGTTAACATGTAAAAAGGATTACCAGATGCGACCCAGAAATAAAGAAGGTCCCTTTCTTTTCTTTTTTTAAAGATTTTATTTATTTGACACAAAGAGAGAGAGCACAAGTAGGCAGAGAGGCAGGCAGAGAGAGAGGGGGAAGCAGGCTCCCCGCTGAGCAGAGAGCCTGATGTGGGGCTTGATCCCAGGACCCCGAGATCAAGACCTGAGCCGAAGGCAGAGGCTCAACCCACCGAGCCACCCAGGTGCCCCAAGAAGGTCCCTTTCTTGCTTAACCAAACTGACACGTGAAAGTCTGGTCTTTGTAACTACAGTTGACTTGGACAATCAAGGGTTGAGGAACACTGAACCCCAGCACAGGTGAAAATCAATGTATAACTTCGCACTCCTGCAGAACTTAACTACCAATATGCTACCATTGTCCCGAAGCCCTTATAATAACATAAACAGTTGGCTAACATGTATTTTGTATATTGTATGTTTTAAATACTATATTCTTACAATGAAGTAAGCTAGAGAAAAGTAAAATGTTATTAAGGAAATCATAATGAAGAGAAAAATATATTTACAGTATTGTACTGTATTTATTTAAAAAAAATGTGTGTGTAAGTGGACCTGTGCATTTCAAACCATGTCGTTTGAGGTTCTATTGTAGGTCTTTCTGGCACTAATTGATAAAAGAGGATGCTTTTAGCTACAGGTCACAGAAATCTCTAATTCAAACTGGCTTGGACATTAAGAAGGTTTTTTTTTAATATTTTATTTATTTCTTTGACAGAGATCACAAGTAGGCAGAGAGGTAGACAGAGAGAGAGAGAGAGAGAGAGAGAGAAGCAGACTCCCTGATGAGCAGAGAGCCCGATGCGAGGCTCGATCCCAGGACCCTGAGATCATGACCTGAGCCGAAGGCAGAGTCTTAACCCACTGAGCCACCCAGGCGCCCCAAGAAGTTTTATTTTTAAAATTGAAGAGTTCAGAGCTAGAGCAGACTTTAGGCACTGTTCAACTAGGGCTCAGCTTACATTGCTCTTAGATTTTCTCTTTTCTAGAGGAAGATTGCCACCTTCACGATTTGTACACAAAGAAAATGTCAACAGTAGGTTGAACATAAGCATGGTCATAGACATGGACTTCATAAACATAAACATAGACATAAACATGGACTTCACAGCCCAGCTCAACCTTTGAGTATACACGTGACCGTGTGCATTTATCTAACCTCTGTTCATGCACATGGATTATTTGAGGGAGCACGGAATCTCTCTCATAGAAATAATGTAAGAATTAAACTAATTCAAGCAATACAGTTAAGATACTTGCTATCTGACACAAGGTAAGCATTTCATAAATTTTAGCTACTATTAATCATTATTCTGTGTTCACATCCAGGGAAGAGAGAAAATTCTTATACTCATTAAATCTAAATCAGAAACTTGGCCTGCCTCAGGTCATCTCCAAATCAACAACCATGGCAAGGATGCCCAGGCAAAGCCTGTTCTTTCCAAACCACATTCACAATATGGAGGGCTAAATTAGATCTTGGATGACAACAATGATGTCCACTACATACCCCAAGTTCCAGGAACGAAAGTTAATACCCAGTGCAGATAGATGTAAGCTTAGGGACAATGGGTGCATTAAAGAGAGTTGAAAACAGCTCCTAAGCACTCCTCATTCTACGTGCACATTTTGATGTAGAGCATGTGCTTTAAAAATAAAAGAATGCTTGGACATTCTGTGGGATTTTGGTGTGTGTGCTTAAAGGTAAGACTCTTGGTTTAGAGGTTATGGAAGTGTTCCCACCATCATCGTGGGACTAGTGCTGGGATTGCCTGTGTGGAGAATGTTGTACTGGGTAATGGAACTCTAACTACATAGGGAAAAAAGCATCAATTAACTCAGCCATGAACATTTTATCAGTGTGTTTAACTGTTAACTTAATAGTTCCACGGGGCGGAAGTGGGCTTAGCAAGAGTGCTAATGGCGTTCACAATACCTTCTCAGGGAATGAGGGGCTCAGGACACCGTGTTCCCATTGCCGCAGGTGATGGATGGATGGATGGATGGATGGTGTAATTCTTGAGGATGAATGTTTCAGTCAAAGCTGAGAAGATGCCAGGCAGTGTGAGTTTATTATCAGGCCCAGTCACTCGCATGATCTCTGAGATTAGATGAGAAGAAGGGAATAAGAACTATGCTGACTAGTGGAATACACCATATGCCATCTCAGACCCTTTATGGAAACAAAAAAGGGTAAATCAGGATAATCAGACCCCGGAACTCTAAAGACCGGTGCTAAGTCTTGGCCACTGACTCTCAGCTAAAAACACTGAGACTGGGATCCTCTGTCTTTGACAAGCACTACATCAATGTTAATAAAAAAATAGAGGAGCGCTAATTGAGCAGAGCTGCTCGTGAGATCATTGACGGGCAATATGTTTCCTGATAACATAAATAGTGCTGATCCCATATGTCAGTTACGAGTCTGGATACCACACTAGGACTGAGAAAAGAGCTCCCGTGGTTTATGCGACTGCAGATGTCGTCAATATTTTATGATCCATGACCTTGGAAACTCATTTCTCCTTTTAAAGTTTTTTTTTCTTTTCTCTCTTTAAGGAAGCTAGGGGTAGCTATATCTTCTACGACACACTGAAGATTGTTTTATAACATTTTGGAACTGGATTAATGTGAACACAAATATATGGACATGATAAAACTTCAGGTAACATTCGGGTCAAACAATTTTAGGCACCCATCATTTCTAGTCCACTGTTTCCACGGTGACAAGTGAATAAAATCAAAACTGTTCAAGTCACCTCTCTCCCCTCAAAATTAAACACACACACACAGACACAGACACACACACACACCTGCCCTAAAAAAACCCTGAATATGATCATTATTAATTATATTTGTAATAAAAAACTTGCAAAATACTGAATTTTGTTTGTACCTCTTGGCAGTTCATAGTAAAATTAGCCCACTGAAGTCCGTGATGATTTCAACAATAATTAATTAAATGTAGCTGATCCTTAACTTAAATGATAATAGGAACCTTCCTTTTGTGGAACATGAATTAATATCCACTAGGGCATTAAAATTCCATGGACATGTGAGAAACAATGTGTGCTTTAGGAGTGCACCTGTTGGCTAGGGTATGGTAAAATCAGTACAGCCCCAGGAAGAAATAAAACTTGGAAGGAAAAAGTTAATTTTACTCACAGCTTCCAGGGAGAGGGGCCACTGCATGGCCTACAAAGACCTCAGTGTCTGTCAGGAGGCAGAAGGGCCAGGGACAGTGGGAAGGCAAAACCGGGTAAACAGTGTAGGACTGATTTGTTTGAATAACACCAGCAAACTTTGGGCTGGGCTGTAGAGGTGGTAACCAGGTGCCTGGTACCTGACCCTCACATGATTTACAATCAGGGAAATACTGGCCTGGCATGTGAGAGTTAGATAAGGAAATAGTTGGGGGTATCAACTCAGGATTGGCTGGTTTGCATATAAAGGGGTGCTCTTAGGCACTGTGTTATCCTCTTTGGGATTAGCTAGCCTTGGGAGGGGCAGTCTCCTGGCAGTCAAGTGGAAGAAGCATGAATTGGTCTAATAGTATTAATTCTGAGCCTATGTATATTTCTAAATGGATGTAGTGATGTCAAAACATCATAGTATATAGGGCATTTTAAAAATAATTTAGGATACAATGTTCTGGTTTATTCTTATCAACATGTGAATGGCAACACTGCAGACATTAAAATAATACTAATACTGCTGCTAAAAACCAAAAACATTGTGGGAGGTTATGACTAGAAATTAGAATTTGGGAAATGCTTTAGAAAAAAAATTTATAGCAAATATTTAATTTTTAATCATATACTTTTCCTTCACTGATATTTTGAAATTACACACACACACACACACACACACACACACGTTTTTGTAAGCAAATTCAAGAAATGTTTATAATTCATACAGAAGGGGGACAGTATACAGAAGTGACAAAAATGGTCATTCTCAAAATGTAACATTAGTATACACATCTGTCTCTTTCTGATGAATTCTGATACTTGCAGCTCTTCAGAACTCCTGTCCCATCTGTGATGTCCCTCTAAATATGATACTGAAAGATATATTCTGGAGGCCTAAAACACCACCCCAGACTTACTATACAGTTGAGTCATTCTGGAACGCCTTTGAATACATTGTTTTTTAGATCATTTTCCTCTTCTCCAGGTCTTGCAACATTGTATTACTCTTCCTTGCTCAAGAAATGTGCAATTATATTTCCTGTGATTCTGCTGCTTAGTTATAGAAAAATCTTAAGTCACATTGTGAAGTGGCAGACTATTCTTTTTTGTGTAACAACTTTAGTAAATGACTTTGTCTTGTTGTAATGTTATTAGTCTCCATATCTGAATGAATTTTGAATTTGGGTAGGGGATCAATCCTACCCTACATATGGCAACCACTGGACGGTATAGAACTCAATTTTAAATATATGCATGTGTGTATGTTGTATCTAAGATCCATGGATGTGTACGAATGTGTGTGTGTGTGTGTGTGTGTGTACACTTTAGATGAAGCATAAATAGCTATTTTCCCTCAGTGTCCACTGTCCCCTGCAAAGGACATGTGACATTGTTTCTTTACACCATCTGTTTGGTCACTACAATAAGCTTCTATTTTGGCTGCTGCAACCGTAATTGCTAAGAACCACGAATATAATCTGAGGAGCTGAGAAATAACTCTCATAGAATTAGTTATTTTTGACTGTGCTCAGATCAATAGTCTTACAACCTAATTCCGTGAAAAAATTAAACATAAACTTTGTAGAAAAATAGTGCAGCATCCACTAATTTATAAAGAGATAATTATAGAAAGTAGAAAGTATCCAAAATGAATTTGGATAAGTAATGTTATTGCCTTTTAGCATATAGTTAATATGTATTATATGGAATATATTATTATATATAAATGAAATGTATTTCTTAACAAAGAAGTGATTCTAAAAGAAGTCCATCTATAATGTTTACCGTCTTTCTTGCTTAATAATTATCCCTTAGCTTAATGAAAGAATTGATCATTAATATCACAGTGCATATTAGTTTAAAAGATAGGTTTTAAATCATAGTTTAAATAATCAGTGAATCAATAGCTTAAAGAATATGCTTGAAATATTTAATATAAGTTTTTATAAGAGCTTATTTATCTTGCTAACTGAATTTTAGTAAAAATCCAGCTTGAGAACTGTCACCAAAGATGTCTGGTGACTTTGAAGAGGCAAGAAGGTTTGTCCTCATTCTGTCCTAAGTTAAAATGAGATTTAGATAAGAGTCTAAGTGAACATTTCCCAACCCAAATCCTGTAGCACCCAATAAATTTCACAGCTATCCTTTTCTTCTCTATTGAAATGACATATATTTAAAAACATATTTTTGAGAACTCAACCATGTGCAAGGTTTACCAAGTACTTTATACTTATTAACACTTTTGTTCCTTACCAGAACCCCATGCAATAAATCCCAGCATACCAGGTAATAACTTTGAGGACATGAGGAGCAAAGAGGTTCAACAACATCAAGTTTACACAGGCAACAAGTGGTAGACCTGAAAATTGAATCCAGGAAATCTTGTCCCAGATCATATATCCTTAATCATTATGCTTCATATTTATATTATACTTGTCATGCATAAAATATTTATATTCACATGTGAATTTAGTTAACAACTAGGGGATTTTTAAATGACAAGTCAAATCAGTGATCAAGATTGGATCATTTCACACTATTTCTCTCTGCTACTACTACTAGAAAAACAAATGCCATGCAAAATAGGAACAATCTTTATCTGTATAGATTTCACTGTTTTAGAATTCTCCTAACAGGGAAAGATAGATCCAGGCATTTACTCCAGTTCATGTAAATATCGCCACTGATATTTTCAAGGAGGACCTAATGTCCCTGGGTGGAAAGAAGTGAAAGGCAAGAAGGAACATAGTATACACATTACCCACCTAGTACACACATTTGAATATACAATGAGAACCACGTCCCTGTATATCCCTCACCAACTAGAAGTGTATTCTGGCTACTAAAAATATTAAAAATCCCTCTTTCATACACATGTATCTACTCTCCTTCTACTGTACCCCAACTGTTTGATAAAGAATACACAATCCTCATTCAGGTTCAGCTGAATGACTTCCCTTAACTTCCATGATATTAAGAAAAGGGGAGAACACATTATCAAATGCAAAGTTGTTCAGAATTAAAATGAGAATCTTAAATAGCCACACAGGGGCACCTGAGTGGCTCAGTTGGTTCAGTGTCTGACCCTAGATTTCAGATCGTGCCATGATCTCAGGGTTGTGAGATCGAGCCCTGCATCTGGCTCCACACTCAGAGCAAGTTATGCTTATCCCTCTCCCTCTGCTCCTCCCTGTACTCTCTCTGTCTCTGGTATCTAGTATTGTGCCAATATCACAATTCTCTAAATGGCAAAGGGCTATCTCAGTGTAGATATAAATACATACCTGTAGCTACATTTACATTTGCAATTACATTGAAATTACAATTACATTTACATTTGTAAATCTTAGATGGTAAGAGACCTTATTTTAAATACATATTTTTGGATCCTTTAAAAATGATCTTGATAATGTCTGGATTGGATGATCGAATTAATTTTCCTAATTTGTTCAAAAAATGTTGTGTAACCAGAATTTGAAATCCTAAGAACTCATGGTTTGTTTGTTTTTTTTCTTTCATTCACCTTTTAGGTTAGGTAGAATATATTCATGTCAATATAAGTACATATTGAATAAATTAGATGGATTAAATAAGTTTAACACATATTCCTACGCTGACTAGGCCTCCGGACTGCGTGTCTGCATTTCCACATTCGTAACACCAGATGGCGCACTATTCTGTTAACTTTACTATGAAAATTCCAGCAATTCTTCCAATCTCAGAAGGATCATTTTACAGAATTAACAAACATCACATACAGAGTGTGTGTATACTTTGTATTCTAAAACAATCCACAGCTTCCATCTGACTATGAGATAAAAATATGTTTTGTAAGTAAAAACAAAAAAAAAAGAAAAGAAAATCAAATTTTAGCCTATAATTGAAACATGGTTTTCTCTAATATTTACTTTAGAGAATCTAATAATTAATTATGGTTTCTTAAAAATCCTCATTTGTATAAGTTAAGCATGAGTAATCGATAACAGAACATTTTCTCTATTCAGAATAAGTTTCACAGTCTGCTTTTTTCTGTTTGATGCTAGTTCTCCACATAACATTTAAAAAATTTTTTGGTTCTTTAAATAATAATCTTTATACCCCCATGTGGAGCTTGAACTCAGGACCCTGAGAACAAGAGCTGCATCCACTTGGGCTCCTGGGTGGCTCAGTCAGTTAAGCAGTTAAGTGTCTGCCTTCTGCTTAGGTCATGGTCCCAGGATGCTGGGGATCTAAACTGTGTTGGGCTCCCTGCTCAGTGGACAACCAGCTTCTCCCTCTCCCTCAATCCATCCCTCCATTTTTTCTGCCCACCTCCTCTGACTTGTGCTCTCTCTCGCTCTGTTCTCTCTCTCTCTCTCAAATAAATAAATAACATCTTAAAAAAAAAAAGTTGCATCCACATAACATTTTTAATGGGTTTAACAGATTATCCCCGTTGGCCCAAGGTTCTTCTGATTAATCAATAATAGGGGAAAGTCAGGAATTAGTTATAATTCAATTTTTTATTATCTTTATATAGTTCTTCTCTCTTGATGTAGTGACCAAAAGAAAAAAAAAATATGTTTAAAGAATATATCATTGAATGTAAGCAATATGTTTTAGGTCTCAATTTTTCTTCTCTTTGATTCATAAAAACATGTTGAAATCTATCCTAATTAAAAAGTAAGAGCAAAACATAATAAAATATACCTTAGACAATGATGTGTGTGAAGAAATGTTTGTTGATTTATAATTAGCTGACTCCCTTTAAAGCTTAATGTCTAACAGTAAGAAATGGGGTGTTTTGCTTTATTTAACAACTCATAATTTTATGCAACTTTACAAAACATATATTTTTAAAAGATTTTATTTATTTATTTGACAGAGGGAGAGAGATCACAAGCAGGCAGAGAGGCAGGCAGAGAGAGAGGGGAAGCAGGCTCCCCGCTGAGCAGGGAGCCTGATGTGGGGCTCGATCCCAGGACGCTGGGATCATGACCTGAGCCAAAGGCAGAGGCTTTAACCCACTGAGCCACCCAGGAGCCCCTATAAATCATATTTTTAAAACACATTTAAGATCCTGGTAGACTACTATAAAATGCTTTCAGTTTAATGTGACTTTTTTCCAAAGACTGCAACACACCAGTTTGTATATACAGTAAAATCCCAATTTTATGAAACAGATACAAAGGTATTTATTGAAGTAGTTATTTTGTGGTCTTGGTTAATCACTTCACATATAAGATCACATTTTATAGATACAAATTATATATCCAGCACCCCCATTAAAAAAAAGAGTAGAAAAGTTGCTAAATTGAAAAATGAACTCTAAATTAGTTTTCTGCAAGTCCTCTGAAGTATTTTGCAAAAATAATTTAGAGAATTGAGCTCCCATGGAGCAGACAGAAAATCTTCCAGCTTAAGCCTATGATTTGCAGAAGACAAGAAATTGTTCTATGCCAGTAGATCAAAGCTGCTAACACAGCTAACTGAAGATTCAAAGAATATGAAGACAATACACAGAGCAATGAAAGTATAAGAGAACTAAACACTGGTAGCAGAAATTATTACAAGTAATTAAGTCTGATGTGGACAAATTTATTACATATTTTTAAAAATTTTTGTTGTGAGATTTATTAAAAGTAGCATTTGTCCATTTATATTGCAGTGGCATTAATGCGCTATTCTTCCCCTACCTTACTGAGTTCCTGTAGTTCTTTACTTTGTGTCAAGCCTGAACCCATTTGTACCACTAGATAAGAGAAAATGTTCACAAGAAAGAAATCATTAACATGAAAACAAAGAGCAAAGGTGACACATTCTTGATTTTTTATTTGAAAACGCTGGCTTGGGTATAGGACAGATAAGGAAGAGATCCTGACTTGTGTCCTTGAGAAGGATGCCCTTGGTTGTTGGGCAGAGTCTGTTTCAGAGAAATGCGTGTTCATTTTTCGGGTAGGAAGCTGTAGATTAAAATTATGGCATGGATGTCTAGTCAGAGAGGGCCCGAAGCACCCTTTCACAATGTAAGATTTCTGTGGAAGAGATCAGAAAGTTCTCCATGACTTTAAACAATACACCAAGTGGGCCGACAGGTATACATGTGTTTTAAGTTTAAGTCAAGGACAGAACATGTGGACATGTGGACATGTAGAGAGTGGGTTCCCTCACGGGGAATGATCATACCTGAGGACCAGACAAGATAATGTACATCTTAGTGGGTACTAGGATAAATTAGTAGTGTTCCTCAGACACCAGATGGACAACACTTGCCATCTCAGTGCCACATCTATTCATCCATGCCAGTCTTTACAACTATTGGTCACTTTAGTGTGGAGGATGAAAAGCAGAAAACCCTTAATTGATGAAACATAAACTTGAAATTGACTCAGTTTTTCTGGATTTGATTAAGACTACCATTTTCCCCATTAGGAAGAATGAGGACCAAAATAAAGATTCTGCAGAATTATTGAAACAACTAAGGATTGCACATTCAAATATTTACCCACCTCATATTCATTTAACCTATAATATTATATATATATATGTATATATATACATATATATATATCTCAAGTCCTTAATATGTATATATATCTTGAGTCCTTAATATGTCCCAGGAATTATGATGGGTGCTAATAATAACAAAACAGATTAGATATAGTTTTGTTCCTATTATATCCTACAGACAGATAATCAAATGGATAAACATAAACATATACCAAATGCAAAGAAGAGTCCTATAGTCCAAGCTATAGCCTAATAATGATCTTGTAGGGACAACTGCATGACTTAGTAGGTTAAGCGTCCAACTCTTGATATGGGCTCAGGTCAAGATCTCAGGGTCACGAGATCAGGCCCTGCTCTGGGCTTCCCTCTGGGTGTGGAGCCTGCTTGAGATTCTCTCTCTCCCTCTGCTCCCCCCACCCCACGCTTATACACTATCTCCGTCTTTAAAATAAATAAATAAATAAATAAATAAATAAATAAATAAATAAATAAAAATAAAGGTCTTGTGGTGTAGATAAACCAAGTATTTACACTGATGCATGTGTTATCTAATTGTATCCATGGGATGGAGTGAGTTTAGGATCTTCCTAGTCTGCCATCTTTCCTGATGTCCTCCCTGCATTCAGCAAGTATTAAAGGAGATGAAGTAGCTGTCTCAGTGGAGGGGAGGTGATGAATGGATGAAGCAGAGTGAAAGACTGGAGGAGAGACGAGGAGCTTAGGAAGGGCACGCACATTCAATGAAGGAAATGAAATAACAGATTGCAGGAATATAAGAATTGTGACAGATGAAGCTGGGTAGGGGGCAAGAGTGAGATGATGGAAGCTTTGTAGGTCATGGTAGAAGTTTTGGATTCAACAAACGTGTGAAATAACTAAACAATATATAGGAGACAGAAGAAACGTGACTAATTTAGAGGTATCATGGCTGGATCTTGATCATCACATACGTTGGGGGAGTTAGGAACAGCAAAGATATTTGTTGGGAAGACTGATGGGTTGAGAATTGTATGTGTTGAATTTGAGCAACAACTTACCAGCTTTCTAGCAGAAATAGCTGGTATGCAGTTGGGGGAGAATCTAGATGTTGGCCAATACTATCCTGAACATTTTGGTTTTTAAGTTCTTGATATGTAGGTAGTTAAGCCCATGGAAATATATAAGATTGATAAGATGGAGCGTTTAAAGGTCAGAACAGAGGGCGGAGGTTGGAAATATGGGGAGTACTTTTATGCAGAGAGTACATTAAAGAAGAGGAAATCTCGAAAGAGATTAGTCAGAAAGAGTAGTGCAAGTTCAATGTTTTGTAAGCCATCATAATTGTTTTCAAGAAACAGTGGCAATTCAACAATGCAAGTTGTTGAGTAAAATATGGACTCCAATAAGATATGCCCCCCCAAACACTTACTGAATTGAGAAATTATTAGATGATTTGAAAATTAGATCATCATCGAAACAAGAAGACAGAAGGTAGAATTCAAATACCAAAGGATTGAAAAGTGAGATGAGATGAAGAGATACACATTTTAAATTGGCACCAAATGCACACCACTTGCCATCTTAATGTCATCTATCTACATGACTGTGTAAGTCCTCAGAGCCATGGGTCACTTTTGTGTGAAAGGCTCTTTTATAAACGTAGACTACTCTTTTATGAAGTTGTCCATGACAAGGAGAAGTAGACTGATTGTTAGTCAGTTGGATCCCTAAGACTAAAAAAGGATTTTAGAAAACATTTACAAATACATCTCTGGAGAACCTCCTGTTAATAAATGAAGTGTCCATTTAGCAATAGTTTTCACCTACATGGCTTCTGATATTGGAGAAAACATTAACAATTTGTGGGATATGCAGGTGATTCACAATATCCCTAAAGGGGAGATTTTATTCATCCCATTTGGTGATAAGAGAGCTGGAGCTTAAACCATTTGGGTAATTTGAATATGACTTCAAGGTCAAATAAGCATTAGAGGTGAGACTTAAACCCATTTTTGCCTATTTAAATTATAAATTCTTTCTCTCACATACATATAACTATATATAACAGTATTTCTCAAACATAAAACCTCATAACCACTCCAAATTGCCCATAGAAGCCAATCTGGAAATCACTACATTAAAAAAAAAATAAAATACTTTTAAGTGATCATTTGGTGCCAGTAAGAAAAATGTTTCCAAATAAATTTTCCAAATAAAAATGCAAGTGAAGGGATACCTGGGTGGCTCAGGGAGTTAAAGCCTCTGCCTTCAGCTCAGGTCATAATCCCAGGGACCTGGGATCGAGCCCCGCATCAGGCTCTCTGCTCAGCAGGGAGCCTGCTTCCTCCTCTCTCTCTGCTTGCCTCTCTGCCTGCTTGTGATCTCTCTGTCAAATAAGTAAATAAATAATCTTAAAAAAAATGCAAGTGAAGACCTTGGAATTGCATTACGGTACTTAGTTTTATTGTGGCTAGAAATGGCCAAATTATACATATACTTTTTCAGTTATAATAAAAGTAAAAACACAATAAAATAGATTTTAGATACAACTAGCCCCCAGTATGTAGCAAAGTTAGGATCCATATTGTGATCCTAAAGGCCCAATGCCTTTTTTTTGTCAGTTATAGGCCCCTGGTTTTCTCATCTTCTCCCTCTCTCTCTCTCTCTCTCTTTCTTTCCTATCTAGCTACACGTACACACACACACACACACACACGCACATACACACAAGCTTTAGATGTGAAAATTTAGAAATCCAAAGAAGTCATATACTTTGCCATGATAAGTATTAAAATCTAAAATTATGTATGCTCTTTAACCTTATAATTCCACTCTATACTTCTTTCCTATGGGGGAGGGGGGCATTTAGAAACAATCATATTTTTCTTTTGGGAAAGTGTGTATTTCTAAACTTTAGCAGTTTTATATTCTGAGTTAGATTTTCCCTCCTTTAGCATTAACTACTTTTTCTCTCCTACTGTCAGTTGAGTTCAAGTCTCTATTGATAGGTCATGATATGTTAGTGATTCTGTATGTTTGGGAGCCTTGTCCTTTAAAAATTTTCTTTCCACATTCTGGCTTCCTATGTGCTGTTTGTCAAAGTAAAATTCTTGGAGCAAAACTGTCCATCCCAGCTGCTGCTGAGATGCACCTGAAGCCAAGACATGAAGACTCAACCTTCAGGTGGAGAAGAAGCTCCTAGAGGTGCAGTGATTAGAAAATATACTAAGTTTCTATCTGAGTACATAGGAGGAGAGAAACCGATGGCCAGCATTTCATGTAGTGATCCAGACAGAGGAGACGGCCAGTTTTCACTGGCTAAGAAGAGAGAGAGAACTTCAGAGGCTCAGAGAGATAGACGATCCATTAATTCCTTGGCTAATGTATTTACATGCCTGTTTTAATTGGTAGATTTGCTGATTTGCTCATTCATTTGACAGATTTGTACTGGACTCTTAATTTATGCCAAGAAATGTGCTAGTTATTAGAGATATTAAGATTAATAGGACATAGTCTATCAGTATGATAGGCAAAACTTAAACCTATATATTGTTAAACTAAGACAAGACAATCCAACAAAACCATAGTAGAAACATAAATGTGTATCCGTGTTATGATTTTAATCATAACCATAACCATAACCAAAGCAAAAAGATGCAGTTTTTAAAATTCATTGAACTTACACATTTTGCATCATGAACAAATCTTTGGTTTTTCCAGTGGGTTCTCATTACCAGATTATAGTTATCAACTTAGTCAAGAAGGATGTGCTCATAATTACCGTTTGTTTTCCCTGGAAGACCAACTTAAACTCCACCGCAGAGAGAAAATACTGAAATAAAAACACTGTATTTAGCAAAAAATTGGAAAATGATTGTATAATTTCATTTGTGATGTAATTTTCTAAAATTCATTCAAAGCAGATCAAGGAAACAAGTGCACAATGGCAAAATGTAATCATTACTCCTATTTGAAATTGATATTCTTTAACTAAATACCTAAAAAAGTTTGCTGATAATCCACTCTCTCTTGCCCGTTTACCAGATGAAGAAACTGAGGTACCCAGGGGATAAGTGTAACATGCCGAGGACACCCACGTTAATGAGCAGATTCAGGATTTGGGTTCATAATCTAGCTTTAGCATTCCCCACCTCTTTTTTTTTTTTTTTGTAAACATGCAGAAAAATGGAAACAACATGTTTTCTGTAATGCAGTGGAATCTCTAATATGTGGCTTTATTTAAACTTTCTTGGCTAAACTCTCCTAACTCATGTCTTGTAGCCACTAATCATTATGACAATGACAATTACTAGAAAAATAAGTAAAATCTTATGTGTCCCATTCAAAGAGATCCCAAAATTGAGTTGTGTTTCTATTGCATGAATTTTTAATTAGAAAGTTTTAGAGATGATTTGCAACATTTTCGGTTCCTCAGTGTAATGTGGTTTGTATCAGGTAATGTAATCTCCTTACAGAGGAGCAGGGATCCCAGTTCTTTTTCTGTCATTATTCAGAGTTTGATAGTTCAGCAGCCTGGGCCGAATGTGTACGTGTTAGAAAGGACAGGTTTGCAATTGAAGCCGATCGTTTGCCCAAACACCATCTGGCCTACCCATTTACATTATGTCCAATGAGACTGCCCAAGGTGTGAGGAAAATCTTAATTTTACATTTATTCAGGTCATATTGGTTGAGGATCCTCTGGCCACAGTTCAAACTATACCATTAAAGTGACTATATTTTTACCAGAGCCAATGTCTTTTATTTTTCTAAATTCTCTCAAATGTTTACCTGATTTTCACTAATTTCCTTTTAATTATTTTGCATAGCTTACAATGAGAGGTTTTCACCCACTCTCAATCATAACATTAAGCATTTTGCTATAATATATAGATTATTATAAACTTCAGTAAAATAATTTAAATGATTTGAAAAACAAATGTCCTTAGATGAATCTCGCTTCTATTAAATTCCTACCTATTAAAGTTTGAGTATGCATAGATAAAAATAAATATATATGTAATATATATTACAAACTTTATATGTATATATATTTAAACACAAGTATATGTATATATTCAAAATTTAAATCACTGCCTCTTAAAAGAAAAATATTCTTGCTTATTATTGACATTTTGAAAAATTATCAGTAGGTAGGTAATAATTATCCACAAATTTGAGATTTTAACAGAAAGTTAATGACTCAAGAATTTTTTTTAAAAATGGAGCAAATATTTAAATAACACTAAGAAAATAAACACTTAACTTTGCAACAGGCCCTCCTTACAAGAGGAGATTCCATTAGAAGGAAAAGCTGAGACATTTTTTTTTATAAACTACATTAGATATTTTAAATCACCTTAATAGTTGTGCAATGATTTCTACTTTCTTAATTGAAAGAATGATGAGTACTAGGGTCCAGAAGCAATGGCATTTTGTAAAAATACATTACTTTAATGTTCTAAAAGGAATGCAAGTTATGAGTATATGTTCTGTTGAATTCAGTGCCAAAATTATACTGGGAAATAAAGCATTTTGTGTTGAAATGGATTCCTACTTAAAAAGTAGCAATAGCGGGGTGCCTGGGTGGCTCAGTGGGTTAAAGCCTCTGCCTTCGGCTCAGGTCATGATCCCAGGGTCCTGGGATCCAGCCCCGCACTGGGCTCTCTGCTCGGCAGGGAGCCTGCTTTCTCCTCTCTCTGCCTGCCTCTCTGCCTACTTGTGATCTTTGTCTGTCAAATAAATAAATAAATAAATCTTTAAAAAAAAAAGTAGCAATAGCATATTGCTAGCTTAGATTAATATGAAAAGCTTATTATGGAACTTTTTTCCCAAAAATGTCGTATTTCGTAGTGTAATTCCTTAATTGCTAGTCAAATGAAAACTCTAGTACAGGTATTCCAAAAAATATCATGGCATTAATTAAAGAATGAGAATTTTCATAGCTCATTTAATAGTGCACATCTTAAGTCGTTTTAAAATGCTAATTCTACGATCACTATGGCTGATTTAAAAAAGTCACTATTCATCAATAAAGAATATATTCTCAAATTAAAATTTGGTCTGAAAGAGAAAATAAGTTCTGATTTGGAAATACATAGAATTCTGTGTGTGTGTGTTTCCCAGAATGCATGTGTTAAGACTAAGCCCAGAGCAAGAAATTCATGCGAATAGTGTGTTCTTTCTCAACTCTGAGGATAGCCCTAATGTAAATTCTTATTTCAGTGGTGGATAGCAAGTCAAGTGATGAGAGGAAGACAAAATGTTTACATTTGTGATGAATAAAATATACCAGAGTAGTACTATTCCCTTGGCTTAATCTGACATATGAAATGTTAAAGTCCTGTGCTCGCTTCGGCAGCACATATACTAAAATTGGAACGAAATGATAAAGTCTTACAACTGATAAAAGAGTTTGGACATATATATTCCTGTGATAAGAATTGTGTATTTCGGACAAGCAAAATCCTTTTAACATGTAGCATTTCTCGGTTAATCATTTTGTATATGCTAAAAGCTATTGGTGATATTTAGTATCATGGATACAAAAATTGCACATGCTTTAGAGTCCTAAAATGAAGCAATTAAATTCTTTCTAAATTAATTCTTATGGCAACCCAATTAACTGAATAATTTATTTCAATTCTTAAAACAATTGAATTGTTCATTTTCTTTTTAAACATTTTTCCTAAACTATGTAGAAATTATTACTCAAAGATGAACAGATTAGTACACATATGCTATTTTAAGGAAAGTATAATTACATGGTAAAAGCAAGTAATAGTTTATTTTTTAACTCCATATATCATGTAAAAATTTAGAAATCAGATGATACTGTCTCTTTTCAGTTACCTGCATAATTAAGATATTTATGAAAAATTCTTAAAGGAATTAGTTACCAAGTTTCCTAATATCCTATTTCTGTTTACTAGAATTAATTTCATTGCCATATCTAAAATAGCAAATGTATATAGAGGTAGCTATTAGATACTTTATGAAACATATGTTGGTATAAATAACAAAAAAAAAATCTAAGCTTTTACTTCTTCCATAAATAGGAGTCATTAGTTTTTGCTTTGTTTTGTTTTTGATTCCAGTATAACTAACATACATTGTTATATTAGTTTCAGATGTATGATACAGTGATTCACCAATTCCATACATCACTCAGTGTTCATCAGGAAAAGTTTACTCTTAATCTCCTTCACCTGTTTCACCCCTCCCCCACCCGCCTTCACCCCGCTAACCATCTATTTCTTCTCTATAGTTAAGAATCAGCTTTCCGTTTGTCTGTTTTTACTTTGTTCATTTCTTTTGTTTCTTATATTCTACATACCAAGGAAATCATGTGGTATTTGTCTTTCTGTAACTGATTTATTTCACTTAACATTATTATTAGGATTATACCCTCTAGATCCATCCATATTGTTGCAAATGGCAAGGTTTCACTATTTTTTATGGCTGAGTAATATTCCATGGTGTGTATGTGTGTGTGTGTGTGTGTACACATAGACAACACATATAGTATATAAATTATATATATATATATATATATATATATATATATATATCTGTGTTCACATATGTATATATGTATATCACTTCTTTATCCATTCATCTACTGGTGGGCACTTGGGTGGTTTCTATAATTTGGTTATTGTAAATAAAGCTACAATAAACATAAAGATTCATATATCTTTTTAAATTAATGTTTTCATATTGAGTAAATACCCAGTAATGGAATCACTGGCTCATATATGATAATTATATTTTAATATGTTGAGGAACCTCCATACCATTTTGCCCATCAGTTATCAGTTTTGAATGAGATTTTGTTATATGAACTCATCTTTATATCAAACTTAGCAAAACATTATAAATGAATTTATTATAGTAAAAGCACACTTAACTGTTTAATATTTTATGTAATCCTTTTTGTTTTGGTATATTTAACTCCAAGAATTGTCATTTTTAAGTACCTACTTGATTTTTTAAAATTATATATTTTTGTAGCATTTCAAGTTTTATTCTTCAGTTATGCAACTAACTGTTCTTTTGAAAGCAACAAAAAGCAAAAAATATATAAACTGCTCATAAGAATAATAAACCTGATGTGCTTACGAAGGAAGCTTTCATGAATTCTAATCAAAAACTTTAAAAAGAACCAATATATAATGAAAATTGAATTCTCCTTTGTTGATATTGAAGATGTGCTTTGAACAAATTGCTTTTTCATTGGAAGATCAAGTTCCCTTTTTTACTTCAAACTATAGTTGTGACAATTTTGTGTGTTACTACAGACATAATTGTGAGGTCTGAAATAGTGTTGAAATTTCACTGCAGGATCAATTTACATAAAAGATTATATGGTATGAGTGGACATTTTCTTAACTATACTCACTTTTGCTGTTCTTTGAACAGTAACATAAAAATAAATACTAGAAATTTATAGAATAGTTTGGACACTATTGTATTTGTGGTTTTTGTCTGCTTATTTGAAAGCCTTTCCTTTAAACTCTGTTTATTGAGTATGTCACTTTCACTTGCCTTGCCATAGAGAGTATTTCAAAATGGAATGCTAATTTATTTCCCTTAATCTGAAACTTCAGATTGCTTTTTCCCTATACACAGTTAGACTGCAGTTTAATGGTGGTATAATAGCAAATAAATAAGAGAAAAATGAATATATGACAACTAAGAAAATATTGCAATATGGTGTATGGTAGCTGGTTTCTCATTTTTGGAGTACCTATAATCTACATGCAACAATCTTTTTCATCATTTTATGTATTTATTGGATGTACAAGGTTCAGGAAAATTGATAGATTGAAAATTTCTTGCCAAGCTGGCATTTTGATATTTCCGGATGAGCTGGCCTTCTTCCCTCACTGCTTGAGTTGCACTTGAAATGTTCGTATTTTAATATCAACAGAAACTCTGGACTAAAATACTGCCATGGAGTTAGGCAAGGTTATCTGTAAGTACAAGTGGTAAAGGTCTCTTTAGGGATAGTGCATAAACAAAATGTAAGTGAATAAGTGTAATGTAATTATACTAACAAAAGGAAACTGACCGATAAATTAGGAATTTTTAAAATCAATTACTCCTACCATCATTTAAAATATTTCATTATTCTCACTATATTTGCCATTTTCAATACCAGTGAATTGGTTATTTTTTTCTCTTGGTAATTTATCTCAATTTACTCTTTGATGAATTTTTAAAATTCTTATTTATTTTGAGATAAATCAAACTTAAGTTAAATTTTTATCACTTGAGCATATGCAGTTCACATATTTTTGTTTTCATATTCTATATTTTATGATAGAATTTTAAATGTGAATTTGTAAGCCATAGAAAATATATTTATGCACATAAAATACATACCATATCTTGTCTTTATAAAACTAAAGATTGTATCTTACAAATTGCCACATTATACCATACAGATTTTATGGGTTAAAAATTTTATGAAGAACCAAATAAAGAATGCTGATTAGAAATATTTGGAAATGTATTTTATAGATTGTCCTCCAGTTTAAAAAGAAATGATCTAATTATAGATATTTAGAAGTACAATAAAGTATATGCTTTCCAATTTATATAATTTCCAGAATAATTATTTCCTGGAAGGTAGATCTTATTTAAGTCTTTTATAAGATTTGTACTTTGTCGTGTGGAATCTCTGATAAGAAAATAATGTGTCTATAAATAAGGATATTATTTCATGCACTTTCTTATTTCATATCTATTTGCTGTATTTCCAAATAATCCTGTTAAAAATAGTTTATGGCTACCAGTGTACAGCTGTTGTAAAGTGGAAAGGAAAAACACCGCTGACCTCCAATAAGGATTGCGAACTGATGCTTTGCTTAAAGTAGCATATTAACACCAAAAATGAAAGAGAAGCATTGTAATGAAAATTTCTGAATCATTGGGTAGATGTCATGGTAACGTTTTAACGTTAATGGTGTGTTACGTATATTATTGAAAGAGGAATGGATATATTGATAAAAGTTTTATTAACATTATTGGGAAGATATTTTTTTCATATGTTTATACGGTATATCTAAATTGACTATACTAAGTGTTACACTTCTTTTTTCCTCCTTCAAATATATTTTAAGTTATGACCATCTCGCCATTACTGCAAATCCCCAAGACTCTTCTTTCCCAGCCTGTTCAGGGCCCACTTCTCATTGTGACGTTCACACCCTTCTGTGGTCGGATTCCTGCCTTCCTCCTCAGGGGTGTCTCCCTCTTCTGAGTACTCGTTTCTCTCCTAATCTCCTCCTGGAAAACCTGATTCTTCTTTTTCAAATATGTATGAGTATAGCTGGCTGCAGTGAGTTAGGTGGTCCTGTGCTTAAGTTTGGGTTTCATTCTCAGAAACCTAATTTTTTAGGTAAAATATGGAACTTGTTCAAATCTCGTTTCTTCATCGATAAAATGTATTAAATAAAATATACTCAGTTCATTCCTAGCTCACAAGGTTGCACTCTGTTTTCATCCCTTTGTCTTAGATACCTTTTTTTTAATGGTCAATTTACTACTGAAGTTATTAACTATATTGAATTATCATATGAAAATTCTCTTCTTATGAACAAACCATTTTGTAAATAAAATGTATAATAATCCATACTGCACTGAGAAAACAACAAGAAAAACAACCCTTCATCTGTTTCTGTTTTTTAAAAGGGTGTATGTGGTTCATGTGGACTTAAAAAGAGGCTATAAGGAAATGTCAGTCTTCATAAATTTTTCTATGACTTTTTTTATATCTTACATTGGTTTGCTGAATTTAACTGAAAACTGCTTGAATTTTAAACATGCAAAAATAGTATATTAGTTTTAAACCAGTCTTTCTAAAAATTCTTCCTTTTCATCTTTTTCCCCCCTCCGTTGTCCAGTGTTTATGCTTTTGAGACCTTTCTCCAGTACAGTCTTGCAAATCACATTTAAGTGTAATTCTAAATGTTATTTTATATTATTAGGATCACCTAAATGAGAATATGGATACACCTAAAGCAAGGTATTTGGATGAATATATATTAATGAACTCATCTGCTGCCCTGTGCAATAATTTAATTTCTCCATCATCACCTCTCTTCCAGCCCCTGGTTTCTTATCTCTGCTTTTCATTGTTCCTGCTGCCTGGCAGTGGTATTCAGGACTACAATTTGAGATAAAAGAAAATGGAAGAAGAAAATGGGGTGGTTTTGAATTGTATAAATAGATACAGATAAGGATAAGCGTAGCAATAATTACATCATTTTGTCTTCAGAGCACGAAAGTTGAAATATTTAGGTTAGTATCTAAATTGAATGAGTATATATTATCTGGCATCCCAGAACAGTGATGGTCACGGACTTGTCCACTTTGAAGTGACGTATATTTAGTGACTCATATATTAGCCTTAGTACTAGAATCGTCTGGGCATCCAAATGTGGTTAAGACAAAGTCCATTCTCAAAGTGGTGGAGAACAATTAGCATGCTTTGCATGAACACTTCCTGCCAGGCTTTGTTGTCTTTCTTAAGAAGCTTAAAGTCTGTGAAGAAAAAAAAAATGCTAATACTTCAAGAAAGCAAAAAAAAAAGTGAATAGGAGCAGGCATAACTGAGTAAGTAAGTGTTGGAAGTGGATTGAGGGGTTTTAACGTTGAGCCAGATTGAAACTTTTATGTTAGAATAGGAAAGAGGTCTTCAGTGCTGATGTGAAGAGCACAACATTCTCAGACATCTGGGGAATGGGATCCAGACCAAATTAAACACACAGCTCAAAATGGCAGCCGTCCATCCCTTCTTGACTTCCTCTTCTTGATTTAGCTCCCCTTACACTTTCAGCCTGGCATATTTAATTAGCTTTATCTCTATAACTAGAGGACTTTGAAGTGTGATAGACCTTTCTCTGTAATTTGGCCCTGGCACTTGACTGCCTTGTGACTTTTGACAGAGAATTTGAGAGCTACCTGGATCTTGCTTTCTTTATTCTTAAAATGACTGTGTAAACATCAATTTCTTATAGATGCAATGAGGAGTAAACTAGCAAATTATATAAAGTGCTTAGCATAGTTCTAGGTTACCTTGTAACCTCTCAGAAAACATTAACATTTTGTATAATTATATATATATATTTAAATCTACTTTTCTCTTTCTTCATGGCTAAGTTAGATTTTGGACCCTTAGAAAAGGAAACAAATGATATAATAGGCTAGAAAAATATTTAAAATAATATGAAAATTGTTAATTTCAATCTGGTATCTCAAGAGACCTTTGCAGAAGTCGACTTATCCATGTTTTGATTGTCCTTCACAGGTTCTACAAAATCTTAGTGGTTTAAATGTAGGAAATCAGTTATAAGTTTTAGTTGCCCAAAGAACTGTACTATACTGTTGATCTGATGAGGATTCCTTTCAGGAAAATGTAGTCTTCATTTTATCTTTCTGCATATTATATTTTAAATGTAGTCTTCATTTCGTCTTTCTGCATATTATATTTTAAATGTAGTCTTCATTTTATCTTTCTGCATATTATATTTTAAATTCATTGATTGATACTTTTTTGTTTTTCTACCTTCAAGTTCATCTTACATTTCCTCTTTACTTAGGAAGAATTCCAAAATCAAATATGTAATTGGTGTGATGATCTTCTAAGTCTTTCTCAAATAGTATCAGCTCACATCTTAGTACCTCAACTGTTATCTGATGACTGACAGCATTAGCACAAGCGGAAATGTTTTGGATGTGACAGTTCTTGGGCTATTCCCCAGACGTATGGATACAATATCTGTGGGGGCAAGTTGCAGGAATCTGCTTTTCCAAGCAATCCTGGTGATTCTCATGCACAAGGAAGTTTGGAAATGACTTATCTAATAGAAGCAACAAATGAATTATGAAGGATTCATTTCTTTCTTTATTTTTTTCATTTCTTTCTTTAAATGGTAATCCAGACTACTTTAGAATAAATATTTAATTCATTTATACTTAATTTGCAAGCTATTCCTGAAATATAACATTTCTGGAAATCAAAGCAGACTTAGCTGTTTATTAACTCCATATTCACCCCAGTAGAGTTGACAGGTCACCCATGTGTTGGAGCTCAGTAGAAGGACTATTGAAAATGTGAACCCTGGGTCCATCCAGCCCAGACTACTGAAACAGAATCTTTCTGTGTAGGAAATAGGAATCTGCATTTTTAGCAATCTTCAGTGGTGACTTTTGGGAACACAACAATATGAACATATGTTGACCTCTGTTGGTAACAGTGATTTGGTTAGCTCTCTTGAATTTATAGAGGCTAATTCATCTGTAGGAAGTTATGGTATGAGTTGATGGATTGTAGATAAGAACTGATTCATTCTAACACCAAGACACAACACTTAAAATTTTTAATAGCTAGTCCATTCACAGAGCAGTACATTTTTATGTTTCTTCTTCTCTAATTTCTCTGCATATTTCTCAATATTTCATGTCAGTATCAAATGGCAATTAAGACCAGCCTCTGTGGAGTGAGGGAAAATTAATGGAAAGCCAGTTTTGCCTGCCAGTAGTAGCTGAATGTCCCATGAAAAGGATGAAATGCATAAGCCTGAGTACTCTCATTTTTACCGTTGGGTTAGAAAGGGTACTTACCCCCCCAGGGTAGTTGTGATAATATATTTAGATTATGAACATGAAGCACTTAACATACTATTCTGCCTTCCTCTCCCCTGAGTTGTAAGCAATGCAACTAATAAAGTTAGATAGTGATTACAGTACAGTATAATATTTGTATTCTCAAAATATAAGTCATCTCGTATACAGTGTTATAGAGTACCAGTTTAGATACTCTGTTCATTTCTATCTGAAATCTAGATCTTGAAGCCTTCTTGCAAAATTTAACAAATAAAAATACTGGAAGCTCAGTTAAATTTGAATTTAAGACAAACAATGAACAACACTTTGCCTAAGTATATCAATGCAATATTTGTGACATACTTGACTAAAATTATTTCATTATGTATCTCAAATTCAAATTTAATTGGATTCCTTTTAGTTTATCTGGCATCACTAAAACTGTAGATAGCTTGTTTTCACCATATAGACATTCACCCAACCAGCCTTATGAAAATGGGAGTCTGTTGCATTATTTAGTCATTGCCCAAATAGAGAAGCTGAGAAATGGGCCCTACGGCCCTTAGAGCCTGCTGGTCAGCATTAAAATGAAGCCTTCTGAGGAGGTTCCTTAAAAAGTTGAGAATAGAGCTATCCTACGACCCAGCATTTGCCCTACTGACTGGGTATTTACCCCAAAGATACAAATGTAGTGATCCAAAGGGCCATGTGCACCCCGATGTTTACAGCAGCAATGTCCACAATAGCCAAACTATGGAAAGAGCCTAGATGTCCATCAACAAATGAATGGATAAAGAAGATGTGGTACGTCTTCTTTGTCCAAGACACACACAGGAATATTATGCAGTCATCAAAAAGGAAATCTAGCCAGTTGTAATGATTTGGATGGAACGGAACTAGATGGTATTATGCTAAGTGAAATAAGTCAATTAGAGAAAGACAATTTTATCATGTGATCTCACTGATATAAGGAATTTGAGAAACAACAGAAGATCTTAGGGGAAGGGAGGGAAAAATGAAATAAGATAAAACCAGAGGAGACAAAACGTAAGAGACTTTTAATCTCACAAAACAAACTGAGGGTTGCTGGGGGGTAGGGGGGCTGTGGAGAGGGTGGTTGGGTTATGGACACTGGGGAGGGTGTGTGCTATGGTGAGTGCTGTGAAGTGTGTAAGACTGATGAATCACAGACCTGTATCCCTGAAACAAATAATACATTGTTAATAATAATAAGAAAAAAATAAAATAATACTAGGTCTTCTGAGAATAACACCTTTTGAGGTTTTTCCGGTTTAAAGAATCTTGAAAATATTCAGATTTAAAGTGTTGAGAGAAACATGGAGGGAGATTAACCCACTGATAAAACCGAAGCCCTGACCATGCTTTAGAAATGACTTCTTCATACCATCAATGGGGTAAGTTGCTCTTGCTGCCCTCGGGAAGGGCTGAGTAAAGCACTGGAGAGAGGGGATGTTGGAGCATCCTTCGTTCATAGAGAAGGTTCAAGTCACAGCAGAGGTTCTCTTCTGGAAACCAATGGATGAATATAAATGATTAGAAATCATGATGCCATTATAGATGTTTTGAGAGCAGGAACTATCTTCTACTTATTTTTTGTTCTGTAATAAATATGATGTTAGATAGCTTTTGGTATCTTGGACAATACTACTTTATAGGAGTGAGTTTATGGTAAATATAACTTGAGACCTATGCTAAGATTACTCTAGATAAAATTTTTCTATTAAATGCTTTATATTGAGTCAGATTCCATGACTAGAAAATACTTCAAAATCCCAGGTTTACCTGCATCTGACTTGTCTTCAATCCCTGGAGATTTGGCTCTTATAATATAGTCAGTGAAAAAAATACCGTGTAAGTTTTGTCTTCAAGAAAGATGCAAAGTAAAAAATATATATAAAATCAATTCATGAAAATCTCTGAGGTGGGCCCATCTGCAAAGACTAAGGCAAATATTAAATGCACAAACTTTTACAAAATATTTATTTATTTGAAAGAGAGAGAAAGGGTGCTCAGGAGCAGGGGAGAGGGAGAAGCCGACTCCCTGCTGAGTGGGGAGCCCAATGAGGGCTAGAGCCCAGGACCCCGAGAGATCATGACCTGACCTTCAGTCAGACACTTAACGAACTGAGCCACTCAGGTACCCCTAAATGCACAAACTTATTTTCTGCAGAAGATAAATGTAGAGAAAATCAATGTAAGTCAAGCAATAAAGTATACTGTAAATAAAGTACATTATAAATTTATAATGTAAATTATAAATATAAATTATAAATTTAGAATGTAAATTTATTATAAATATAAACTTATAATACTACATTTGTTATATATGTATGATAAAACACAAAGAAGGTAAAGCATGCATGCAAACATTTACTTTTCTTTTCCAAAGAAATGTGATTTGATTTTAAATAAAATGTGTGTTCTTTAAAAAGTCCATTATTTTGCTAAACACATATGTTTTTATTGTAGCACCTAGGTTTCTATTTCTTCATCTTCCAAAATTATGCATTACTACTGTCAGCAGTTTATTTCTTATAGCTTTTCTAGAAGGTTTCAATGTAGCTCTCATGTGTTGCTCCACATAATGTTACTTTGTTCTCTAAGCCGGGCCTGTCTGCTACAACGCATTGGGGGGAAAAAAAAATCCCTGTTCTTCCCTTCCCTTTGATTGAGTTATCTTTTGCTAGGCAAAGTGTTGTTAGCTTTTATGCTCTTCGCTTGGCTTCCAGCTGCTCTCCCCATAGAGTGCTGCTACAGCACTGCCAGGAGCCTGAGATCCCTACATGGAGGAGATCAAACCTCCACAACAGGGATTCTTCAAGGCAGGTCAAGTTCAAGAGCCTGCTCGGGAAACACAGTCTACATCACACAAAAATGTTATGACTCATTTGGAATTCTTTTTCTATGCATGGTCTCCACTTCTAAAACTGACCGACGAGTCAAGTTCAGATCCATCTACAAATTTCTGGCACTTACTTGCCTCTCACTCTCTTCCGAGTTCTTTCGTGTTACATACACTTGCCTCATGTGAAGACGTAAATTCAGCTAGCCATCTATTGTGCCGCTAGAGTTTAGCTCTACTTCAAGCAGCAGATCATCTGTTTTAGCCTCAAGATTAGTGTACATTATAAATGTAATAGCCTTGAATTCTAGGGCATTTGGATACTTCAGAAAGGGGTTGAGAAGAGGATAAATATTATCACTGATCTCATCTGTTGAAAACAAACGATTTTTGTCATTTATGCATGTAAGAACAGTTACATAATTTTTATTTAATATTGTATGATAGTTATTTTTCTCTTATTGTTAACAGTATTTTTCAATGGGCAATGGCTTATCGTGCCATTTACTGTATGTTTTTGCTTAGTTTAACTATTGCTGGTCATGGGTGTATGCGTTAATTCCAATTCACCAGATATTAAAAATAATTAATATAAAACTTTTGAGAATAAAACGATGTCCAATTTATATATCTTTAGGATGTACTCCTATATGTAAATTATTTCATTTTATGTACTATGCATTTGCTATGTGTTCAGAAATTACATAAGAAACATTTTGAATGCTTATTTCACCCAATCTTGACACTGTAAGTGTCCATATTAAGATTGAGATTAATCTTGGGGCACCTGGGTGGCTCAGTGGGTTAAAGCCTCTTCAGCTCCGGTCATGATCCCAAGGTCATGGGATCAAGACCCACATCGGGCTCTCTGCTCAACAGGGAGCCTGCTTCCCCCTCTCTCTCTCTCTCTGCCTGCCTCTCTGCCTACTTGTGTTCACTCTCTGTCCAATAAATACATAAAATCTTTAAAAAAACACAAAAGATTGAGAATAATCTTAATCTCTTTGTTTAATAGTTAGGATAAATATTTTCCATGTTTATTCCCCATTTGTAAGTTAACTTTTTAATTTTTTAAAATAACATAAATATCACCTTCAGCCTCCATGACTGTTACAGTCCACTGTGCATTCACCTGTTGGGGTTTTTGTGTTATGTCAATTTTTATAAATGGCGTGTTTATTATAGTTATTAATTTTATGTTTTGTTTATTGAAAATTGAATAATCTGCTATATTTCCTTTGTAATTTCTTCTAAAAATTGTGATTTGTTCCAATATAACATTAGAAACAAAGCACACAAGATTATTTGAGTGCCAACACTTTGTTGGCTTAAAGTTCACCTTGTATATGTTTAAATTTTCCATGAAAAGATGGAAACACACTCACATACACGAATCATTTCTAAAACCCAGGCCAATTTGGCACCAACTACATCAAAGTAGAGTTTTTACATTCTTCTTTTTTGTAAGAATCTGTACCAAAATAAATTTACAGAAAATGATTTTTTTCAAATTGAAGCCAATTGAATTTATTTCACATATAAGAAACAAGGTTTCAGTGTAGGAATTTCAGAGTGAATATTCACTATATATCCTTGGAAACTAGACTGCCAAACTGTTATTGAAATGTTTGCATCAAATTGTTTATCAGATCATTTCTTGTTGGTATATAAAAACATAGCAAGCTTGCTAAAGTGGATATATTTTGAAAGGATAACAGAAAAATGAACAAGGAGTGAGTCTATACCTACGGAGAATTAAGGAAACCAGACTGAAATGTACAGAAGAGAGAACGTGGCTCAGGAGAGGGAAAGAGGTAATATGTATTTAAAAAGATAATGGGAACTAGAATGAGATTTTTCTAACCCAGAAAACCAAGGCCCAGAGGAGCTAAACCCCTAAACTGTGAAACTACACCATTTAATACCCTTTGAGTATAAGGAACACTAGAGCCTAACAGTTGACCCAACTTTTTAATCTCTACCCCTAATCATTTAAATAAGGCTGAGGGATGATTCTCTGCCCAAGCCCTGCCTTCACCACCAACCGTTCGGAGTTGGTTTCTGATCTCTTTTTCCTAAGGGTTGCATAAAATATTGCTTCCAGGGGCACCTGGGTGGCTCAGTGGGTTAAGCCTCTGCCTTCGGCTCAGGTCATGATCCCAGGGTCCTGGGATTGAGCCCCACATCGGGCTCTCTGCTCAGCAGGGAGCCTGCTTCCTCCTCTCTCTCTCTGCCCGCCTCTCTGCCTACTTGTGATCTCTCTCTGTCAAATAAATAAATAAAATCTTTAAAATAAAATAAAATTTAAAAAAATATATATTGCTTCCAGTTAAGAGGAATAAACAACGTACAGCTGAATCTAGAAACCTAACGGTGTCAGGCAAAGCTCTGAAGTCAGAACGGCTACTTTAATTTGAGCAATCCTAAACAAACTTTGCATATTTCCACACCAGGAACAAAGGTTTGTGAACTGAAGGACCCATTGGTGAATTCACCCATTAAATGGAATATATATGTGTAGGCAAAACAAGATAGAATGATGTATAATATTAAGCAAAGGGAGCATGGTGTACATCTTTTTGTATAAAATAATGCTTTATAATATGTTTAATTACCCATGTATTTTTTTAATTTTCTTTATTTAATTGACAGAGACAGTGAGAGAGGGAAAAAAGCAGGGGAAGTGGGAGAGGGAGAAGCAGGTTTCCTGCTGAGCAGGGACCCTGATGTGAGGCTCGAACCCAAGACCTGGGGATCATGACCTGAGCCTAAGGCAGATACTTAAGGACTGTGGCATTCAGGCACATGTAGTCTTAAATTAAAAAAAAAAAAAACAAAAACAACTATTGACTCACAATTGTTGTAAAATTCTTGTAGGATAAAGTTAATATAGATAAAATGATCATGGTTTTCCAATAAAACCCACTTCTACTATCAGATTGATAATAATAGCCTTTAAATAATTTTCTGAGGAATAATTATGGGATTTAAGATGTATAATTTTCAAATGCAAAACATACAAATATTTGCTATTGAGTATCGATCGCCCGAACAGATAGCTCAGATATCTCTAATACAAATAACTCAAAATATGGGGAAACAAAACACATATATTTCATTAAGGATATATGACATAGCAAATTATCACTTGTTTTAAAATGAGCTCCTTGAATCCAGTTTTAAAAAATAAGTGTAAATGGGCGTCTGCTCTCATGAACATGGCAGAGATGTAGTCTTCCTTTCTAAAGGAAGGGCTAAAACCTCTGGAAATTATATGTAAAACAAACATGAGACTTTGGAAAGGGGAAAGAAGAAGACAAACCAGCTATTGACCTTGGAGCACAAGGAAAAACTTGGTAGTGATTTACTGTATTTTTTTTAATCTCGTATTTTCATCTTGTTGCTGAAGAAGCCAGCAACTCAGAAATGCCAATGGGCACAGACAGAAATATTCCACAATGGAAGCCTGCTCTTTCTAGCCAAAGGAGCAGGAAAGGGGAGCCTAGCAAGACATAACACATTAGATATAACCCATCAATATTCAACATAACATCACAGAAAAAACCTTTGGCCACGCCCTACCTTTACCAAGAGAGGCTGAGTGGGGAATGCAGAGCTCCTCTCTTTTGAGTCCGTAATGAAGTACCTCTAAACCCTGTTAGGTTGATGCCAGAGAAGGCCAAATTATGAGCTTGGACTTTCATCCTGTCTGACTGGAAAACCTCCCCCTTCATCCCCTCTTCATCCTTCATCCTCTGACAGCAGACATTACATAGGGAGACATCTCTTTACATTCCCCTGAGGTAGGATCAATAGGGTCCTAGTGGAGAGTCCTATCAAGGAATATGATGTAAACTGAGTGGAAATCTAGACTTTGGGCTCTACCTGGTGGTGATGAGATGGTGCCCATCTCCTTCTCCTGACACAGTAGCATCAGAGAAAGCCAACTAACACAGAAGGCTTAAATGAGAATCTTAGAATAAGAAATGCCCAGGTTTGAGTTAAAAATCTTTTATCATGCCAAGATCCAGAAAGATCTAAAACTCAATGAAAAGAACAATCAGCAGATGTGTGCATCAAGTTAACAGAGGTACAGAATTTCCTTAAAAAGTTGTAAAACAGCCATGATCAAATACATGATAAAATATCTCAATAAACATTTATAAATTAGAATGTGTCTGCAAAAAACTTAGGAGATACAAAGAAGAACCAAAGGGAACTTTGAGCATCTAAAAATAAAATAATCAATATAAAAAGTTTAGGGGCTGGGCTCAACAGCAGAATGGAAGAAACAGAGAAAAGAATCCATGAACCACAAGACAAACTGGACAAAATAAGATTGTCCAGTCTGAACAACAGAAAAAAATAGAAAAAAACAATTAACAGAATCTCAGGGTCTGTGTAACTATAACAAAAGATATAACCTAGTAACATGAGTGGATTGAACAGTGGCCCTTTCCAAGAAACATGGACATCGTTATGTCCTCACCCCAGAACCTGCAAACAGGACCTTCTTGGAGAAAAGGGTCTTTGCATATTTAATCAAGGATCTCAAGATGAGATCATTCTCGATTATCTGGCTGGACCCAAAATCCAATGATGAGTGTCTTTTTAAGAGAGAGAAAAGACAAAGACAAGGGAAAGGTCATGGGAAGACAGAGAGAGAGATTGGTGTGATGTAGCCACAAACCAAGGGACACCTAGAGCCACCGCAAGCTGGAAGAGGCGTGGAGGATTCCCTTCTGGAGCCTTCGGAGGGACTGTAGCCCTACTAGCATCTTGGTTCCAGACTTCTGGCTTCTACCACTCTGAGAGGAAACATTTCCATTGTTTTAAGCCTCTCAATCTGTAGTAATTTCTTAGGGCAACACAAAGAAACTAATATAATGAGTGAACATTATGAAGATGGAAATATTCTTCATCTTGAATTTATCAGTGTCAAAGGGCTAATTGTATATTGTGCTATGTAGCTTTGCGAGAGGTTGTCATCAGGAGGGCACTGGGTAAATGGTATGTGGGATCTTTTGTATTATTTCATACACTGCATATGAATCTCCAGGAATTCAAAATAATTTTTGATTACAAATAAATAGAAGTATGTTTTACTTAATCTGTGGTTTGTATGTAGGAACATATATTTTGAGTACCTTAGTTCACATATTTACTCCTAATGAACTGTAGACCGACTTAGTATGTTTGAATTATTCTCTTAAATTATGACCTGGACTTACTCACCTTTTAGCAAAATATTCTAAGAGCATCATTACAAGCTATGCAGAGACTACTAATGACTAACTATAATGTATCATTTGGGATCTGCTAAAAGAAATTAGGCTTACCTGAGTATTTATATCTCATAGTAGACAGAATTTGTGGGCAGCTTATAAAATGTATCATAAATGAGATGAGAAGTAAGTGAATAAACTAATAGAAGCAGGAAAATAAGAATCTCAAGGAAGATAAAGTTAAAATTAGCACACAAACAGGGCAGAGAGTCCAGTAGTTAGTAAATTTGGACTGCTAATCCTCAAGAACAAATATATAAATGTATAAAGATTTTTAAGCAGTTATAAGTTAGTCAACTTCTTATGTCAATAAAACTAAAACTTAAAAATAAGTAGCTCAATTAAATATGTCAAGGTTAGCCACACTTTAAAATATTCTATTTAAACTCTATGCAGTACAATTTCCAAAGTAATTATTTCAATTCAAGAAGGGAGAAACCTGCTAAATACTTAAATGCCAAATATATCAGTGATAGTTTCTGATCATATTTTCTGACTTTTGTTCTGGAGTAAAGGAAAAATCTGCATAACTTTAAAATGCAGTGTTTTGTTTTTTTTTATCAGCATTAATAGCGGGCAGTTGAAAGGCACCATCAAGAACAGAAATGCATTTTTAAATCTACCAAAAGAGAAAAGACAGGGTAATTTTAACTTAAAGTACTTCATTTAAGCACAAAAAAAAAATTAGAAGTGAAGATGGTTCCATTTTATTAAGTTATTTAAAATATAAAAAACTATTTCATGCAGTTTGTAAAAGTTGGCATTGCTAAAGAGAAAAAAGCCCAAGGGTTCTGTCTTTCAAAATGGAAAGTGAACTTTTTTTGTATAATTGTAATCTCTAATGGTTTTAACACATGACTCTGAAGTTTCTTCTCAGGGACATCTGTAGGTTAAAAAGAAAGCCTATCTATTTAAGTGTATATTTATTAAGATGAGATGTAATTATTAAGATTATAGTCAATGTAAAGATAATGCCACACCCTTAAGATTATATTAAGAGAAGAATTGACATGGTGTAAATTTATCATTTTATTTGATGTTCTGTCATAAATGTACTCCTTAATCCCTATCCCCAGTCTCCCACCTCCCCCACCAACCTCCCCTCAGGTAACAGTTTCTTCTCTATAGTTAAGAGTCTGTTTCACTGTTTCTCTCTTTTTCTTTGGCTCGTTTGTTTTGTTTCTTAAATTCCACATATGAGTGAGATCATATGCTACTTGTTTGCTCTGAGTTATTTTGTTTAGCTAGCATTATATTCTCTAGATCATCCATGTTGTTGCAAAAGACAAGATTTCTTTCCTTTTTATGGCTGAATAATATTGCATATTATACACAGACACACACATTTTCTTTATCCATTCATCTATGGATGGACAACTTGGCCTGCTTCCATAGTTTGGCTGTTGTAAATAGTGTTGCAATAAACATAGAGGTGCATGCATCCCTTTGAATTAGTGTTTTTTGTATTTTGGGAGCTAAATACCTAGTAGTGGGATTCCTGGATTGTAGCTCTATTTTTAATTTTTAAAGTAACCTCTATACTGTTTTCCACAGTGGCTGCACCAATTTGCATTACCACCAACAGTGCAAGAGAGTTCCTTTTTCTCCACATGCTCTCCAGCATTTGTTTCCTGTGTTTTTGATTTTAGCCATTCTGACAGGTATGAGATGATAGCTCATTGTAGTTTTCATTTTTATTTCCCTGATGTTGAGAGATGTTGAGCATCTTTTCTTGTGTCTTCCGGCCCTCCGTATGTCTTCTAAAGAAGAAGAGATGTCTGTTCGTGTCTTCTGCCCATGTTTTAACTGGATTATTTGGTTTGGGGGTGTTGAGTTTTATAAGTTCTTAATATATTTTGGATAGTAACCCTTTACCAGACTTGCCATTTGCAAATATCTTCTCCCATTCTGTAGGATGCCTTTTAGTTCTGTTGATCGTTTCCTTAAGTGTGCAGAAACTGTGTTCTGATGTAGCTTTAAATGTAGCTAGAAAAATGTTGCTATAGTTGATGTGAGACAGATTACTGCCTGTGCTCTCTTTTAAGAATTTGAGGTCTCACAGTTAGGTCTTCAATCCATTTGGAGTTTATTTTTGTGTATGGTAAAAGCAAGTAGTCCAGTTCTATTTTTTACATGTGGCTGTCCAGTTTTCTCACCATCATTTGATGAAAATAGTATCTTTTCCCCATTGTATATCCATCACTCCTTTGTCAAACATTAATTGACCATATGATTATGGGTTTCTTTCTGAGTTTTCTGTTCATGTCCATTGATGTATGTGTCTATTTTTATGCTAGTTCTATACTGTTTGTAATAGAACGTGAAATCCAGAACTGTGATACTTCCAGTTTTGTTTTTCTTTTTCAAGATTACTTTGGCTATTTGAGGTATTTTGTGGTTTCATACAGATTTAGGATTGTTTGTTCTAGTTCCGTGAAAATTGCTATTAGTATTTTCATAGGGATTGCATTAAATCTGTAGATTTCTTTGGGTAGTATAGACATTTTAACAATATTTGTTCTTTCAACTCATGAGTACACAATGTCTTTCCATTTCTTTGTGTCATCTTGAATTTCTTTCATTGGTGTTTTATAGTTTTTAGAGCACAGGTCTTTCACCTCTCTGGTTAGGTTTATTGCTAGATATTTTATTGGTTTTGGTACAGTTGTAAATGGGATTTTTTTAACTTCCACTTTTTGCAGCTTCATTATCAGTGTATAGGAATCCAATAGATTTCTGTACATTGATTTTGTATCCTGCAATCCTACTGAATTCATTTATCAGTTCTTACAGGTTTTGGGTGGAATCTTTAGGGTTTTCTGTATGTAGTATCATACCATCTACAAATAGTGAGAGTTTGACGTCTTCATTACCAATCTGGATGCCTTCTATTTCTTTAGGCCGTTCAATTGCTGTGGCTAGGACTTCCAGGACTGTGTTGATTGAAAGTGGTGAGAGTGGGCATCCCTGTCTTGTTCCTGACCTTAGGAGAAAAGCTCTCAGGTTTTCACCATTGAGTATGATGTTGGCTGTGGGTTTTTCCATATAAAACCTTTACTATATTGAAGAAATAAATATTTTTTAAAGATGTATTCATCTGAAAGTGCATTCACTTTTTACATAAGAATTATGTTTCCATGGTTCATGAAATACAGCATAAAATCAGCATTGAAAAAAATGATCACTTATCTACCACAAGAACTATTTGAAAAACCAATTTTAGCCTTTTCTTGACTGCTAACCTTATTTTAGAACTCTCTTATTCTTAGTTACTTACGAAACTGAGATAATTTGTTCTTTAAGAGAATATTTTGAGGCTTAAATAAAATGATATATATGAAAATAATATGAGATGTTATTATAATATGAGACAATTATTGGTAGTGTTATCATTATTTGAAAGCAACAAGTAATAATATGAGAGTAGAATGATAAGCCAGGGTGTCACTGCTAAAGCTATGAAGTAAGGGGCACCTGGGTGCCTCAGATGGTTACGTGTCTGCCTTCGGCTCAGGTTGTGATCTCCAGGTCCTGGGACGAGCCCCATGTCTGACTCCCAGCTCAGCAGGGAGTCAGCTTCTCGCTCTGCCTCTCCCTCCTGCTCGTGCTCCCTCTCTCTCAAATGAATAAATAAAATCTTAAAAAAAAACACAAAACCTGTGAGGCATGACTTGGTTGGATTTGAAAACAAAACAAACACTAATCATTATAGGAAAGATTGCCTACCTGGTTAACGTGATGTGCTTTACTTCTCTCATTATTAATAATAGCAAGTAAGGTACCTCCCCTCATCCCTTTTAAGTCCAATTTAAGCATGTGACTGAAATCTAGCTACTAGAATGTCAGAAGCAATGACAGGCATCGCTTATAGGCCTTGCCTTGAAAACCGTCATACCCCTCATCTATCTTCTTCTTTCTCCATCCATTGACTCATTGCACAGGTCCTCAAGAAACGTGTAACTGTCAGATGGCAGAAGCCTGCTTCCCTGAGTGGCGATACAGAGTAAACACCAGAATTACCTGCAATTAACCATTGCCAGAAATGAGAAATCAAATTCGTCATGTTAAACTGTCATAAAACGTAGGTTTTCATTGTGTAGCAGCTAGTTTGCCAGCCTGAAGTAGTATAAAGCTATCGTATTTGCTAGAAAGTAGCACTAATATTAAACTCATGGTGATTTCTTAATATAAAAATATAAACCACAAAAGAAACAAATAGACAACACTAATAAAATCTATTCTAAGGTATGTGTACTAGCTCAAACTCTAATGTTTGACTCTGGTCAAATGTAAATGGAAGGATAAATTATTTAATCCGAAGACAAGTATTTTAAATAGTTCTTGTGAATTCCCCTCAGTGCAGGCTCTCAGTTTGTGTTAGTTTAACAGACAGATTATGACAAATAGTATTTTCCCTCAACATGCGATTTTCAGCCAACTTGAGATTGTATTCTTCATAGTCTAGCACGTGATAACATTTTATGACTAATTCCATTAACTGGCATGATCTCAGCCTTGTTATCAGTAATAATTATTTATATTTATACTATATTATAACAGTTCAATTCTTGGCTTATGGTTTTATAGTAATATGTGAGTAGGATCAACATTTCTTTACCTTTCTAAGAACCTTCCAGTTCTTACTTTCCTACCTGCTTTTCCAGTGACCCTAAGTATTCATATCTATCTATTTAATAATGTCCCTTTCTCATATAAAAACAAACAAATGAACAAACAAAAAGTGAGGATATAGAAATAACTGGGTGGATTCAATCATAACAAGAGATATAAATATGTTCTAGAGATTACTATGTTAACTCTCAGAGAATAGGCTCTACTTAGTTGACACTAAATTATATCCAAATCGGAGAATATGTAATTTTACAATTTAACCAACAAATAGCATTAGTAAGAGATTTTTTCTTTGGAGGGATCGCTGTAAAATAATCTAAACTAATACTAGGAGATACCATTGGTTTCCAGTGACTGTTTCTTATCAGGATCCATTGGACAGATTTTTATATGTGACATCTAAGTTTTTATAAAGCATTATTTTGCACATTTACAGGTGACATAGCTACACTTCAGTGACATCAAATGGTTTCCTGAAGACTAGAAAGGGGCAGAATCAAGATTCAAATCCTTGTCTCTTTTTCACCAAAACCAGCACTTTTTTCATGGTATTATGAAACCATAACATTGAATTTCCTCTTTTCTGTATTTTGCTTCCTTCTGTGGATTTGACTGCTCTGTCTCTTCTCAGTGACTAACAAGGCATAATCAGATCAGTTTAATTTTAGATCATGTAGTAAAGAATCTGTGATACACATGGAGGACACCAAGCTACATTCTGAGTATACGAAGACAAGACACTCTCAGTCTAGTTGGTGGAAACACATGGAAACGATTGATTGCATAGTGGTGGGGTTGTGAGAAGTGTTCAGTGAAAGGACAGAAGCCCTACAGAGAAGGTAGTGATTAACTCCATGTAGGGTGTTTCAAGGGAGGTTTCTTGGCAAAGGCAGGGTCTGAGAAGGAGTTAGAGGGTTGTTGGGAGCTCAGCAGGCCAGCAACGGAGGAGATGGGGGTAGGGGTGGGGAGAAGACAACCAAAACAGAAAACAGTGGGTCTAGTTTTGGTGGTACTGTGTGCCATGCTAAGAAATTTGAACTTTTATTCTGTGCATGAGAGGGAACAATTAAAAATTTTACTCTGGAGAATAGTCAGAAAAGATTTTCAATGTAAGAAATCACTATCATCAGCAGATGAACAGCAAAGAAGGGCCAGGGAAAGAGAAATCGATTGGGTCGTTATATTAGATTATAAATGCTGGAGGCCAGATCAGCTGATGATTATCTGTGTATGTAGCCACTTCTCCCATGTGTCAGTCTATCTCATTCCATTGTATTCCCCAGATCTTGGACTAACAAGCGGTAGTTGGGACATTCAGAAGAAGACAGATTTTTTTCTTTCTTTCTTTTTTGTTTTTTGGGTTTTTTTTAAAGTATTTACAGGATGAAATTAAGACATTTTAAAGACTTAGGGAACAAACATTCTTTGACAGGCAGCTGGATATTTAGACTCACAAAACAGCAGACAGAGAAATGGGGGCTTATAGAAGTTGTTGTTGGAAAACAGTGTGGAGATTCCTCAAAAAATTAAAAATAGAGCTACCCTATGGCTCTGCAATTGCACTACTGGGTATTTACCCCAAAGATATAGACGTAGTGAAAAGAAGGACCATCTATATCCCAATGTTCATAGCAGCAATGGCCACAGTCGTCAAACTGTGGAAAGAGCCAAGATGCCCTTCAACAGACGAATGGATAAGGAAGATGTGGTCCATATACACTATGGAGTATGATGCCTCCATCAGAAAGGATGAATACCAGACTTTTATAGCAACATGGACGGGACTGGAAGAGATTATGCTGAGTGAAATAAGTCAAGCAGAGAAAGTCAATTATCATATGGTTTCACTTACTTCTCGATCATAAGGAAGAACATGGAGGACATGGGGAGATGGAGAGGAGAAGTGAGTTGGGAGAAATCTGAGGGAGAGATGAACCATGAGAGGCTGTGGACTCTGAGAAACAAACTGAAGGTTTTGGGGGCGAGGGAGATGTGGGTCTGGGTGAGCCTGGTGGTGGGTATTATGGAGGGCACGGATTGTGTGGAGCACTGGGTGTGGTACATAAGCAATGAATTCTGGAACACTGAAAAAAAATTAAAAAAAAAAAATTTAAAAATTAAAAAAAAAAAAAGAAGTGGTTGTTAAATCCAAGCGAATAGAGTCTGTCACCTCAGACTAGAGTTAGGACCATAATCCCAGAAAAGAGACACGAGAACAAAGGAGAAGCAGTGAAGGTGGACGGAGACTGGGGAAGAGTCATGTGGGAAACCAAGAAAGGCATTTTCTCAAGACTGTGAATTGTTGGGACGCCTGGGTGGCTCAGTCAGTTAAGCCTCTGCCTTCACCTCAGGTCATGGTCCCAGGTTCCTGGGATCAAGCCCCACGTGGGGCTCAGCGGGAGCTTGCTTCTCCTTCTGCCTGCCGCTCTCTCTCTCTCTGACAAATAAATAAAATCTTAAAAAAAAAAAATACTGTGAATTGTTGAGTTTCAGAAACAACCAGGAGTTTCAGAACAGTGTTACGCTGGCTTCAGAAAGCAGGGGATCATTGAAGGAAACCCTGTCCATGGTGGTATTAATGGCTGAAGCTTTTTAAAGTGGATCGAGTACTTAGTGGAAATTTAGAAAGTTAAAATATTAATGTGTATTAATGTGGAATTTATGAACAGAGAGTAGGGGAAATGAGTGGTAGCTGGTCCAGGAGCACAGACCAAAGGGCAAGTTTTCCTTCTTGATCTCATTTGTCTATTGGGGCTCATTTATTGATTTGTTAGCCTATTCATTTATTTGGGCGGGACGAGAGAATTAAGAGTGTTGGCAGACAAAGAGAAGTTGAAAATAGAAGAGAGCCAAGTTCCCTATGATTGAGGAATTACCTAGAGGGGAAACAAGGAAATAGAATGAAAAGCCTATTGAAGGATTAACCATAGAGGAGGGGGAACTCGTTTTCTGAGAGCTGAATGAGGAATAAATGAGTGGAATCAGGTTTTGCTGAAAGCATTAGGATGATGGCTGTAAGTTTGAGGAAACTGGCAAAATCCAAGCCATTTTTTTTTAATACTGAACTATTCTTTTATTTAATAGGTAGCATTATATTGCATTAACTATTGGCTGTCCCGACAGCTCCATGGATTCCCAAAAATCACGATAACATCAAAATGATTTTCTAACAAGAGCAAGGAGTACTTCCAAACTATAACTGACATAATTTACCAGAACATTTTAAAATAGATATATCAGGGACTTACTCATATTCATATTAATAGTGATAATTGATAATTTTATCATTTACATGTTTTAATTTTTCTGAGATCAGTCAATCACCTATTTTCATTTAGAATTTATACAAGCAAAATCTTACGCCACCTGTAACACATTATTCCGACCTGTGATAGCCTTTACTGATCGTTAATAAACACTATATAGGGGGTATTTACAAAGCTCTCTAGTCTGTGTGAGAGAAAGTCACATTTCTTACCACTATAAGCAATGCTCTGTAACCATGTTAGAACGTGACAGACATTGCTTTGATAATCGATTGCCAGGAAAACAATTATAGAAGAATTTCCTTTGATGTTTATAATGTTTTAATTAAAGTTGAAATGTGAGGAGGGATATGCTTCAGAGAATGTAATATTTGAATCATTTATGGGCAAAGATATTTATATACTTCGACTAGAGCTCATTTCTCTATTCGGTGGCATTACTGTATGATATATAGAGCATTTTTAAACTAAAAATAGTTTTTTATTTTCCCTGCAGTGTTTTACAGTAATCGTATCCTACTATATGAACCTTGGGGTTCTTTTAATTTAGCATGAAGGAACTGCCTTAAGGAAACAAAAAATAAAACTGAAAGTTTTGACACATGAATTTTGAAACATGTAGACTTTATCTGCTTTTTTTTTTTAATATCATCGGTTTAAAAAACTATACCTAACACTTGACATGAAGGCAGTAATGTAAGCATACTACTGAAATCATATAATGGGCAGGCCTGTCAGTTTTATTAAAAAGTTTACCCACAGCATTTATTGACGAATTTTTATGTTCAATCTCTCAGAGAGTGTCAATTTCTTGAACATCGATCCCTCCCTTAATATAGTGTCCTCTTTTTAGTAAAAGAGGACATTTGTGGTTTTTAAATATTCATGAGGCACAATAGTTTCACAACAAATCAAATTTAATTAAATGATGCATTTCCTCCACTTACAAAGGGTTTATTAAAGGTTTATTTGCTCATGCAAATGAAAGTGTTAGAGTAAAAATCCACATGAAACTTGGCACTAACAATTAAAAAAAATATTGAAAGATTTCTCGCCTCACTGCAATACCTTGCTATGTTTAAACTGCTCAGCTTGTCATTTAGAATCTTTAATGAAACCGGGGAGGAGGCTATTTATTTGCATAATAGGACATAATTTGCTGTGGTGAGGTTTTAATTATTTATAGGCTGTCTGAAATATTTAAAATGGCATCACTAAGGAGCATGAAGTGTTGGATAATGCCTTCATTTCAGGTTTCCTGCCGTTTCTTTTATGGGTCAAGCGATTTATTTCTAATTAGCATACCAGGCTAGTGGCTTTAAAAACATAAGGAAAACAAATTGGTTTTAGTCTGTTTGCAGCTTGAGTAGTTGGAGACTGCCAAGGGTCACTGACAGAGACTGAGTGGAGTTAAGAGATGAAGCCAGAAGTCAATCCAGGACTTGGAAAGCATGGGCTTAACAAAGCCATCCATTCATTCGTGCTCCCTGTTTACTGTCTGTGTGCATTTCTCTGGGAGGTGGTGGCTTATAGCTAATGGACTTTATGTTAATTGTCCTTTAAAATATTTTCTAACATTAACATATTTCTTACTGGAAATGATGTTTGAACAATAGAAAACATCCCTTTCCCTTAGATGAAAGATACAGTAATTCCATGCAAAGGGAAAAATGCAAGTTTCAGGGTATGATTTAATATTTAAACATATGCAGTATTATTTTTATATATATAAGAACAGGAGCGTGTGGTTAAAATACTGTGGTGTTCACTTTTTAACACACTCTATAGAAACTCAGATACTATGAGAACTTCTGAACTGTGAATAGTGAATACACTAAAATGATGTTAAAATCTCTAAATGATAGTTTTTGTGCATTGCTTTGGGTTATAGATAAAATATAAAAAGCCCAGTTACATGTCGTCCATAAGATCTCTTATTTTATGAAACAAGATGGGATCGGGAGGGAGACAAACCATAAGAGACTCTTAATGTCACAAAACAAACTGAGGGTTGCCGGGGGGGAGAGGGGGTCCGGAGAGGGAGGTGGGGTTATGGACATTGGGGAGGGTATGTGCTATGGTGAGTGCTGTGAAGTGTGTAAACCTGGCGATTCACAGACCTGTACCCCTGGGGCTAATAATACATTATATTTTTATAAAAATTTTTTTCAAAAAAAATCTCTTATTTTATAATAAATGGACTTCAATGTTGCTAAATTTCTATTTCAAATACAATAGTTTTCTTCCAAGTAGTTTAAGAAGTGTCACATTTTAGGGGTGCCTGGGTGGCTCCCTCAGTTGGGCATCAGACTCTTGGTTTGGGCTGGGGTTGTGATCTCAGGGTTGTGGGATCCAGCCCTGCATTGGGCTCCCTGCTCAATGGGGAGTCTGCGTCCCCTCTGCTCCCCCACCTGCTCAGGCTCTCTCTCTCGCTCTCTCTCCCCTTCAAATAAATAAATCTTAAGAAAAAATAATGGTCAAGCTTCAGTATCATTACACAGTCAGGAGAAATGTTTATTGCAAGGGTTTATTATAGTTCGTGATCCTGATATTCTCATCATCACGCTCGGATTTAAAGTGGTGATAGTGTGCACTGTTGTCAAACATTCTCTCAACTGTCACCTTCTGGCCTCAAAACACGGATAGAGAAATTGCTGCCAGATGTCAAGAAGCAGCCTTTGGGCATTACGGGGAATGTTCTCTGTGCCCTCTTAAGTAGTAGACAGATGCTACATTCAGAGTGAAGAGTTTGATGATCATCAGTCACATGGCTCAGGTGATTGGTCAAGGCTGCTCATGGCTGTATGATTAGTCAAGGCTGTACAGCGTCTCCGGTCCCCTGGAGGACTTCTTTGCTGTTGCTTTACCCTGAAAGCAAGGGGTAGTTACCGCTTCTGAAGGTATAGCCATCAATTGTCATTAAAATATCTTTTCTTGAGTAGTCACTGGATGCAGCTAGTTGTAATGAGGAAAATAATAGATGATGAAATACAGAGAAAGTATTGACTCGGTATCAAAAAGTTTATAAGTTACCAGGAATTGATAGGAGATTGAAATATTCTTATTCTTCAGTGTGCATTAAAATTCAATACATTTTGGTAATCTACAAATAAAATTTCAAGGAAAATACTGATCAGACTCAAGTGTGAGGTAGCACTAATAAGTGATTTAGGGAAATGGGATCCAGGGAATGGTAGAAAATGGATTTGAAAGAAGTTTAACAGATAGTTAAATTGGTCAGAGTAACACTAGTTTTTAGGTGCTTTTTTAATTGAATTTTAACATACTAAGCTGCCCTTTTTGAAGGTCAAAAAGTTGAAACCAGTGATTTCATAGGATTCAGTCTGGTCAGTTATGAATTGAAAAATGACCCTATTCTACTATAACCCCAAACTATAGCAGTGTTGGTTGTTGAATGAGCCTCCATAGTTTTAAAAATGTTGCAAAATGGCAAAATGTACGTCAGAAGTCACTGGTCATTTTTTAAAGTAGACTTTGATTTTTACAGTTTCAGATTTATACAAATATTGAGCAGAAAATTCAGGCTTCCTAAATATCAACATCCCCTTGGATCAAACATCCCCTGGATGTCAAAAATATCCAGGCTTTCCCACTCTCAACATCACCCACCAGGATGGTATATTGGTTACAATTGATGAACCTAAAATGATGCATCATTATCAGCTAAATTCCATAGCTCATATTAGGGTTGGCCCTTGGTATTGCCCATTCTGTGTGTTTAGACTAAGGTCTGATGACCTATATGCATTATTATAGTATCAGACGGAATGGTTTCACTCCCCTGCAAATCCTCTGTGCTTTCCCTACTAATTCTTTCCTCCGCTCTAATTCCTAGCAGCCACTGATCTTTATAATGTCTCCGTGGTTTTACCTTTTCCAAAGTGTCATATGGTTGGAAACATTCAGTAGTTACCCTTCCCAGCTTGGCTTTTAATATATCATAATATGTATTTAAGGTTCCTCCATGTTCCTGCAAGCTTTTCCTAGCTTGTTAGTTCATTTCTTGTTAGTGCTGAATAAGGTTGAATGGCCTAGATGTACCACGGTTTATTTATTTATTTATCTATTCCCATACTGAAGGATTTGTAGGTTGCTTCCAGCCATTGGCAGTTATGAAAAAAGCTTCCCATAAACATCTGCGTGCAGGTTTTTGTACGGACATAGTTTTCAGCTCATCAGTTTCAAGTAGAGCAGTTGTCAGTAGGAGTATATTTTGTTGTGTAAGAAACTGCCAAACTGCCTGTGAGTGTGGTTGGACCATTTTGCAACTCCCCTTAGCAATGAGTGAGAGTTCCTCTTTCTCCAAATCCTTCTCAGCATTGGATTGTGTCTTCTCTGGTTTGAATTTTGGCCATTCTAATAGGTGTGTAGCAATATCTTATTGTTGTCTTAATTTCAATCCCCTAATGACATAAGATGCTGAGTATCTTTTCATGTGCCTATTTGCCATCTTACCTATATATCTTCCTTGGTGAGATGTCTGTTGTGACTTTCTGCCCATTTTTCAATCAAATGGTCCGTTTTGTTATTGTTGATTTTTAAAAGCTCTTTGTATATTTCAGCTGTGTGTTTGTCTTGTTATTCTCTTAAAATTATTGTACTTCTGGTAATATTTTTATAACAAAAACATCAGGACGTCCCAAAGAAATAATCATCTTTCAGAATTTTTTCTTTGTAGCTAAGGAAAACTTGTCAGAGTGCTGAGACACCTTTTTTGTGTGACTCACACATATCCCCACAATATTGAGGCTTAGTCTAAAAGGGGAAGGGAGAATAATAATCTCTGAATTACACAGAGCCGTATAGAACCACAAAGTACCTTTTTTTTATACTTATGCAGCAAAGAAATTTTGTCTGGGGCTTATTTTCAGAAGATAATTTTTATAGTGATACATTAAAAATAAATTTGGCCTAACTGGATTGATCTGAGGACCTCTGACTATTTAGGGTTCGGCGTAATCAGCATTTGTCAGACCGAATGCTGGGGTTGGCAGAATGCCCAATACATTCACCCAAGGAAGTCGAAGTCCAAAGGACCAAGTCAAAGCTACTAGGTCATTCAATATATGGACAGTGGAACATGCTTTAATTTTCTCCTTAAAATCAACTCACTACAAATCTCTGAAAGACACATAAGCTTTTTTCTATAATTCGGTGATGTTTGTGCTCTATATAAAAGTGTGGATTTGATGCCCCCAAGTTAAAGTGAGAATAAATACTCATGGGGGGAAATTTTTTTTAAAAAATGTGATCCAGAAGATAAAAACCTGTGTGTGTGTGTGTGTATGTGTGTGTGTGTAATCCAAGAAATGCCAAGTATCCAATCATTGATAAAAAGAGGCCTCAGACATATCTTTGAAGAATTCAAAATTATTAGATAGGCTAAACATCAGAGTCAGTGTAAATAGTTAACATTCTGAGCCCTAAAACAAACTGATGAAATACTTCCATTATTCTTATGTAGGTACAGGAAAAACACAGCTCAAACCCACATGCCTCCCTGTCCTTCAGCTTCCCTTCCAAATCGTGGGGTATTTGAAGACTCCGCTTTTATTGAAAACTACCTGATGTTTTACTTCAGGGTTTAGATAAGAAGTAATGAGCAGTTGGTTACTTATTGCCCAGAAAATAATTACTCCACTGTCACATATGGGTAACTATAAAGAATCCCATTTCTCAATTCTGAAAAAGAAAACCAACTATTTCTAAGATATCGATGGAAATTTTCTGGGTAATTTTTCAGAGAAAATTGACAGAAAGATTTGATATTAAAACCAAATGAGTAAATTCTTAGTTAAGTGATGCTAATCAGGATAGAAGTGGCATAAAATTTGAACAATTAGAGAACAGCTATGACCATCAGAGAGCTAGCTTTAGCTAAACCCAAGTTGCAGCTCTTAATTTCCATTAATTAAATATAATTCTGGTATTTAATTTTTGCCGTTAGATTTTTTTGTGTTATTTTCTTCCAGAGAATTGAGAAAAGTTTTCTCTGTAATTGTTGCAAATCATCTCTCCTTGTTCCGTGTGTGTGTGCGTGTGATTTTTTTTGGTCATTCTGTTTGAATGGAATTGTCTCAGCACGTGAAATGTCAGAACACTTTTTATAGAAGTTGAACTTTATAGATGGAATCAATGAAAGTAAATGAAATATGTATTCTGATCTTGCCAAAAATCCTTCTTGCACTGCCAGCACTTAAAACCTGAATTTCCCATATTTTATTCTATTTTCTTATTATGGATTAATCCTGTCCTTAACCATTTTGATTTATATTTCTGTTAGGCAATAGGGGAAAAGTTATTTTTTTTTCTAAGAAATATAGCTACCCATGTCGCATTTGTTTATGACATCATTTGCTGTAAAAAAAGACGATACTTATTTAGACAAAAAATATTTACTACAACTTGTGGGTTTCCATTTTTTAATGAGAAATTATCCCCAATCCCTAGAGTAGATATATAACCTTCCAAATTTTTATAAGAGCGTTACATGTATGTAACAAAGTATTATATATTATGGCTATACTATATAAATATATATCATGCATTATATTATGCATATTATTTGTGTATCAATATATTATTGTATATAAAATAGTAACCACATCTCTTAAGGAAATAATATATAATTGCACATATAATATGTGCATAATGTTTGAATATAATGAACACCCATGTGTACCCTAACAGCTTAATTAGTAGAGCTTTCTCTCCCAATCACTTCTCTTCTTTAACTCTCCCTGCAGAGATAATCAACATCTTGCATTTTTGTATGAATAATCCTTTTGCTTTTATGTATAGCTTCAAAACATATGCATATTCTCGAACAATGTATTGTGTAGTTCTGTATGGGGCTCTCCTAGTAATGGATCCCTGCAGACTGTACTGTTCTGCATATTTTGTTCACTATTATGTCTGTGCGATGTGTTCATTTTTGTGAATGCAACTACAGATTATTTTTTATCACTGTGGGTTATTACATATTTTGAATATATTATGATGTATGTTTTTGATAGATTTTAATAGTTTTATTTTTCATATTACATTGTAACCCATCAACATTCAATTTTGTGTACATTAAAAGATAGGTGTCCATTTATATTTCTTTATATGTGAATAATCAATTGTGCAAGGAGTTTATTAAAGAATCTATTCCCTTCTCACAGGGTGAAAGTATCAATTTTGTCATGTACTAATTATATAGGGGTCTTTTTCTATATGTTATATTCTGTTCCATTGATGTTTTTAAATATCCCCATATCCATATGTTACAGCTTTGAAGTATGCTCTGGACCCTGGTAGGGAAAACCTTTGTCACACACACACACATGCACGCACACACCATTGCATAGCTATTTTTGACATTTTTTCTCTACAAAATTCTCAAAACTGAGAATATCTTGCAAAACTTAAATAACTATAGCAATGACAAAAATTGGTTCTGACTCTAAATGGAAATACCTTAATTCATACACTGAACTCGGTTAAATTCATTTCCAAAATAAATCTCACTTGTTAATAATACATTATTGTGTTAATCCATTTCTTTGTGTTAATCTTTTAATTAGCAGTTCTGCTTATATAGTGAGAATAATCTCATTTTCATTTTTTAATCAAAATTACAAAGATCATACAATGAATTTGAGAACTGAAAACTTCCAAGTTTAGTTACATTGTAAGTTAAATGGGAATTAAGGCTCCTTGGAGGATTGTGTCAGGCTTTTGTAAACCCAGTTGCTCTTTTTTTTAACCTAGTTGCTCTTACTGCTGTTACGATGGTTCATATCTGATCTCCTTCCTAGTCTCTTTGGCCACAGAGCTATTCAAGGGTTCTAATTCTTCTTGGGTAATATTAGAAACTGAAAAAGAACTATCCGTTTTCTCTGATAGTTCAAATCTGCTGTCATTAGAGTGTAGAGTATTTTCTTCTTACTTCTAATCTGTCCTGTAATTGTGTGTATTTATCTGTCCTTGTTCCTAGCATGTCTGTTTAGTTCCTCTCCTTTTTTTTTTAAGATTTTATTTATTTATTTATTTATTTATTTATTTATTTATTTATTTGATAGACAGAGATCACAAGTAGGCAGAGAGGCAGGCAGAGAGAGAGGGGGGAAGCAGGCTCCCTGCTGAGCAGTGAGCCTGATGGGAGGCTCGATCCCTGGACCCTGAGATCATGACCTGAGTCAAAGGCAGAGGCTTAACTCACTGAGCCACCCAGGTGCCCCAGTTCCTCTCCTTTTTTTAAAAAAAACTAATCAGACTTGTAAAGTGTTTATCTTATAAACACATTTAAGCTTTATATATTCTTTCTATTCTTATTTTTTTCTATTTTCTTAGTTTTAGGTTTTAACCTTATTAATTTTTCTATCTTGTTTGTTATATTTCATAGTTCTCTTTCCAGTTGCTTCTATTTGCCCTAAATTTGATTTTTTCCATCTTTCTCCTTTAATAAAAGAAAAAAAAAAGTAATACGGAAACGTTCACATTTAAAGCTGTCTCATCCGTCTTGTATCAGCCTTTTCATGACTTTCCTGTGAGTTAGTGATTTCTTACTGGTCCAAGGACAATTTAATCTGTTTATTGTTGTTTTAATTCTAAGTAAACTATTCTGTAGACATAGAACGCGCACACACACACAGACACACACTCACCCAAGTTGTTGTTCTAAGGGTGTAGAGTTCTATATTTATCTATTAAATCAAGCACTGCTCATTTCTCCTTTTCCTTTATATTTTAAGTGTACTGAATCTTTTGAATTATGAAAGAATTTTATCTAAGCTTCCAAGTATATTTTATATCTGTCCTATCCTGGTATGTAGATGCCATGTTGTTTGGTAATTACACGTCTGTTGGAGCATGTCATCCTTGTCACTTCTGCCTTCTTTAAACTTACAGGGATTTCTTGTTTGTACTGTTGAGGGTTTTCCACAATATGTTATGATTTTTCTGAAATTCACATTGCAGCTCTTCTTTCCGTGGCATTTACATGTTATTCTTACATCGTCTTTACATTTTCAATGTTCCTTTGTAGAGTTGCTTTAAATATTTTTGTTATAAAACCATACAGATAACTTGTTTTCTTTTTTTAATTTAACATGACGGTCTAGTATACTTAAGGGTAGTTTCATTGAATTGTAACAACTGACTTACATGGTTTTATTCCTCCAATCTGAATATGGCTAACTAAGGTTATATTGGTGATTCCTTTTTTGTTATTTTCTCATTTTTGCTTTAGGCTCTTGTTTTTTGTTTTTTGCTTTAATTTTTTTGGTAGGGTCTTCATTTTTTAGTTGTTTATTTCTCCTTGTTAATTTGGAAGTTCTGTACATGATTTATTACAGGATTATCTTCTTCACCTTTTAACCTCTATGTGTATTTTTCTATTTACTATTTTTTTAAAAATAAGACATTATTTCCCATAAATATGCAGTGATTCTCAAAGCTCTGCTTATCTTCCTTCTCTGTCCTCAACTGGATCTTTAACTTCAGTTGGAAAAGACATAGAGAGTTAATTTACTTCTCTCCTGCCTGCTACTCTCCCAGACTCTGTCTACCTAGTGAAACAATTGAATTGTTGTGTATCTTTCCCACCCCAAACCTTCCCCACACTTAGGCTTACTTGGTCCTATAGTACATTGTGTTCTGGACCATTATTAGATTTTTTTGGTAGTATATTCTACTGTGCAATATATCTTCTTTATTCATCTGATGTGCATTGTTAGAATACCCACGACTGTGTGAGTGTGTGTGTGCGTTAGAGTACAAGACTCAGAACCTTGATGATCTCTTCTTCTCTTTATCTTTTGGAGGTCTCTCTTCCTGGCCATCTGTTGTTCTCTATTACTTTTCTCAGATGATGGAACTGTGTGGTTTACTTTACAACTTCTACATTTGAAAACTTTATTTTGCTCAGACAGTATTGTTCTGGTTAGGATTCTAGGTTTGTAGTGCTGTTCCCTCAGGAGACTATAGATGCTGTGCCCCTGTCTAGTGGCTTCAAATATAGCAACGGATAACCACCATGCAGTTCTTTTCATCTTTAGCCAAATTGTCCTTTCTCCCCGGATGCCTGTAAGATTTTCTTTCTACTCTTGCAGCTCAGTAATTTTCATATAGTCTAGGTGGGGGTTTTTCTCATCAATCCAGTCTGGGCTGCAGTGAGCTCTTTGAACCTACAGACTCAAGCCTGCACCTCAGCAAATTTTCCCTTATTATTTGTTTAATTAATGCGTCTCTTCCATTTGTCTATTTCCCTTCTTCTGAAATGTCCATTATTTACGTGTTAGATTTCCAGGCCATATCATTTTATCTTGTCCCTCAAGACATTTTTTTCTCTTTATGTTTTCCTCCATACTTTGATAGAACTCTTCCATAAGAAAACCCAGTGAATTTCAACCCCCTCCCATGATGCAATTTTCATATTATTATTTGGAAAATCATGACTTATTATTACTGTCTTAACTTTGCTTTGTTTTTTTTAATCCTGTACTTGAATCCTCTTAGTAATTTTGTCAATTTTCTATGAAATTTATTTTTGTCTATGTGAGAATTCTTATTTTGCCAGTTGCTTCTTCTCTTTGTTCTGAGTTATCTCCTTCTCTCCGTCTACTGGGTTTCCTTAGTGGCTATAATCCTTCATCTTCTGCTCCCCTACGTTCTGTGAATCCAACTCACCTAGCAGAAGCCCAGAAGGAATTTGAATCAAGGGAAGCAGATTTAGAGTTGGCAGCAGAAAAAAAAAATGTATTTGTGTTCAGTACATCATTTTACCCAAATCCTCCCTATTACTGCCTTATTACACTGGAGATTGAAACAGATCCTGGAGTTTTGACTATCACTCCTGATATAGCATTATTTCTTTTTTCTGTGCAGCTTTTAGAAAAATGATCACAAGTTGATAAAAATTAATTTAAAATTAGCAACACGAAACTTGTATTTGAATATGGATATCAGGGACGGAATCATAATGCAAGTCCTTTATTCTAGGCATCCTCAGGTGTGTACAAAAGACTTATTAGCAAAACACACACACACACACACACACACACCCTGAAACACAGATCATTTATTTCTAGGGAAATGGATAAATACCACATAAAGTTTTTCTATATCCTAGACCTAGAAAAGTACCCCTTAGTATTTTCAAATAGCCTAATGAAATGTGAAAAGTTATTCTATTCCTTTTTTCAGAGTGACTGTTCTCTAATTAGTAGAAGAAAAATATTAAGAAAATATTTTTTGCTTGCTTTATGTTTCAGAATTTTTAAATTATTGCAAGCAAGTCCTGATTTATTAAATACATATTGAGATACATCTTCCATTCTCCAATTCTGGTAGTCTTAATCAGCAATGTAGAAAATTCAAAATAGGTCAAAACCAGAAATAGGGCAATGTAGTTTATCATGTAAAACCACTTTCATATCATAACAAGGAATGGAAATAAGACAAAAAAAGTGTTTTCTGCAGAGCAATGGACACATTAGAAATAGGACATAGTACTACCGTCAGTGATGCCTGGGTCAGTTTAAATATTATTTTTTTAAAAGATTTTTATTTATTTATTTGACAGAGAGAGATCACAAGTAGGCAGGGAGGCAGGCAGAGAGAGAGAGAGGAGGAAGCAGGCTCCCCGCCTAGCAGAGAGCCCGATGCGGGACTTGATCCCAGGATCCTGGGATCATGACCTGAGCCGAAGGCAGAGGCTCAACCCACTGAGCCACCCAGGCGCCCCTGCCTGGGTCAGTTTAAACTCTTAACATCAGCCATTGTTATCATTATGTAGCTAAAGTTTATTGGATATTTATTATATGCCAGGTGCTGTGTTAGGTGCTTCATATTTTTCCCCATCATAACCTTATAAAGCCACTCGATAATTTTATTTGCTACTTTTTAATAGAAGAAGCAAGTTCATACAGTTTCTGAGCATTACCACCAGAATTCAGACCTTGGTATTCTGATCCCTGTTTCTTTCTTAGAGCCAATATGCTATATTGAACCTTCTCCATAGTTTTTAATATCATCAATGATGAAGACTGCATAGTGGGGGCTGTGGATTTCATTTTATTACTGTTCTATATCCATGCCCAATGCAATAAGAATGCATAGAAGAACAACGCTGGCACACACTGTGTTTTCTAGTCCCACAGCTCAGGGTCGGTGACAGAAAACAGCCACATTTTTCTGATAGTGAGAATTTGGTGTGTTTAAGACCACAGCCAGAAATATAAAATGTCAAGATAACAACAAAATAACACATGGTTGAACTTTTCATTTGCCTTATATAAACGTTTAATTTTGAATAAAAATGAGAATCTTGCCAGTCTTGACTCCGTAATTTTCCAGATGGGAGCTTTCTATGACTTGGGTTCAAATTACCAGCATGTTATGTCCCACATTAAAGTTTTTTTCCCTGACTCCTCAAATTTAAATATGTGTTCAAAGACAAGTCTCTGTACATACATTTGAACATATATTTGTATAAACACACATGTATATTTTGTGTGTATATATATGTAAAAGTTTAATTAATAATTCCACATCTGTACTAAAGTTGTCACTGATTTCCAGGGGGACTTTAGGACTATTTAGGAGAATTTTATATCTTACAGTAGAAATCTGTGACACGAACGGCTCTTTGATTAAGCCTGGTATTTACTAGTTGTGAATTAGTAAGTGCTTAGAATGCTGCAGATAATACATCTCATTATTATTAACCCAATTAAATTTATTGTTTTTATCCTAAGTGTGAACACTTTTGAATGATCACAATAAGACAAATTCCCTTCTCACTACTGTCTTTTCTGATGGTTTTTCTGTTACTGTTTACATGGAAAATATTTTTAGAAACTGAAAAGAAATTTCTAAATATTAATATGGATTTTAGTCTAGATTAGGCTCAGTGACAGAAGTGACCTTTTTTTCATCTACTTGTCTTCCTTGGCACTTCTGTCCATCTTTTTCAATGATCACTTTTATAACATTTATAATAGACCTTTGTTTACAAATGCCTGCCTGTTCTCCCCTTACCTACCTCTCTCTCAGACATCCTAACGAAGCCTATCTAAAATATCCTTCAGGGGCACCTGGGTGGCTCAGTGGGTTAAAGCCTCTGCCTTCGGCTCAGGTCATGGTCCCAGGACCCCACGTCGGGCTCTCTGCTCAGTGGGGAGCCTGCTTCCCTTCTTCTCTCTCTGCCTGCCTCTCTGCCTACTTGTCATGTCTGTCAAATAAATAAATAAAATCTTTTAAAAAATAAATAAATAAAATAAAATATCCTTCAACTTACCATATCACCATAGACTTTTATTCTCGCTTGGCTAACTATCATAGTTCAAGCCCAATATATATATAATTTTGGCTCTATAATTTAAATCTAATATATTATTTATATGTTATATATATCATACTTATAGACATTTTTCTTAATGATCTATTTTTGTTGAGGTATAATGGACACATGACATTATATTCATCTCAGGAGTACAACATAGTGATTCAAGATTTGTGCATATTGCAAAAGATCACCACAACAAGTCTAGTTAATATCTGTTACCTTACATAGTTCAAATGTTTTTCTTGTAGTAAGAACTTTTAAGATCTGATTTCTTAACAACTTTCAAATACACAGTACCATATTATTAAACAACTTTAAAGTAGTAACTAGTTTCTATGCTGTACATTTCATTCCATGATTTATTTATGTTGCATCTGGACGTTTGTACCTTTTCATCCCCTTCACCCTTTTCACCCCCACCCCTACCTCTGGCAACCACCCACGTGCTCTCTGTGTCTATGAGCTTGTTTCCTTTTTCTTTTCCTTTCTAAAATATCCCACAAGTAAGTGGAATCACACAGCATTTATCTTTCTCTGTCTTATTTCACTCAGCATTACACCTATAAGGTCCACCCTGTTGTCACAAATGGCAAAATTCCATTCTTTTTTGTTCCATTGTATGCATGTATCCATTTTCTTTACCCATTCAGCCATCAGTGGGCACTTAGGTTTTTTCCACTGTTCAAGCCAAATTCCTTTTAGTGAGTTCCCTCCTCAGTGAATTCCCACCAGTTTGCATACCGCCCCCCACAAAAAAAACACTGTGCTGCCCATCAGTTAATATTACCTTACTTTGCATTAGGATGAACCACTAATAATCATCATACACTTGAGGAAAGCTGTGGCATGAAAAGTATACACCCAAACAAGGAAGTAGATAAATGGAATTTGAGGAAACAAGAATAAAGCCAGGGGTAGAATAAAAGTTTCGTTAAAGGGCTATAAAAATCTATTCAACTCAAGGGGTTCCAGGTTAGCTCAGTCATTTAAGTGTCTGATTCTTGATCTCACTCAGGTCACGATTTCAGGGTCTTGATTTCAAGCCCTGTGTTGGGCTCCACATTGGGGCTGTAGCATACTTAGAGAAACAAAACATTTTTTTCTCGAAGTTGTACCAGTAGATGATGAACCCAATAAACAAATTAGGATGCTATTAAAAAAGGAGTGTCCATAAGAACAACAAAGAAATCTTGAGGATTTAAAACAGGATAGCCAAAATTTTGAGGACACAATTTTAAGTGGAAAAGGCAAATCTTCAAGTAAATTAAATACAAATAATAAGTATGTAAACAAAGAGATTGAGATTAAGAAAACTGAAGTGGCAAGGCCAATTATGGAGTCCAATATCAAATTCTAGGAAAAGAAAACCAAATGTGTGTATAATGGTGGTGGGCGAAGCATGGTAAGTGGTAGAATAATGACTAAGTTTTACAATTTTTTTTTCAGAACTGAAGGACAGCAGTTTCTAGATTGATAAAGACCACCAAGTACCTCATATAATGAATAAACAAATGTTTCCTTCATGATAAATTATTGTGAAATTCCAGACTATCACAGAAATCACAAAAGTTTTCAGAGAAAATAAAGATCCCACACAAAAAGGGTCTTAAAACTTTAAAGGTAAAACAATTACCAACCTACAGTTCTGTACCCCAACAAGCTTTTAAGTATAAAACTGGAATGAATGTATTTTCAGCTAAATCAGTTTTAAAAAATGTTTCATCCTCTGTACATGTTCTCAGAAGATGACAGGAGATATTTTCAAGCATGAATGGATGAATGAATGAGCGAATGAAGAACAACACATGGGATACAAGATTCTGAACTTTAACAGAGAAGGGAAGTGAAAGTATTTCTCAGGATAATGATTAGGGAGTGTCCAGGTGATATGAGGGGGTTTGCAAATGAAACTGTACAGTATTCTCTAAAAGGGATCAAACTGGACATGGAGAGATAACATTAAAAAATATAAATATAATTAGCGATAACAACAATAGTAGTAGTAAGGAGACTGAAAACTTAACTTCCTGTCTTTGACCACATTATGATACTACATTTCTGTCAGTGTTAGGGGGCATTCGTAATAAGTATGTGCAGAAATAAATCAAAACACACACACACAAAACAAACTAGGACTTCTTTACCGAAGCATCATCTCAAACTCTTACGGAAATATAAGCACTCCATAACATTGTCCATGGCTCAGTTTTACAGAATTTTTTTTAAAGATTTTATTTATTTATTTGACAGAGAGAGAGATCACAAGTAGGCAGAGAGGCAGGCAGAGAGAGAGGAGGAAGCAGGCTCCCTGCTGAGCAGAGCCCGATATGGGGCTCGATCCCCGGACCTTGGGATCATGACCTGAGCCAAAGGCAGAGGCTTTAACCCACTGAGCCACCCAGGCGCCCCAGTTTTATAGAATATTTTATAGGGGTAAAACCTTAAACTCTGATTTTTGGCTTAGAAATTGTGATAGAAATAGGGCGCCTGGGTGGCACAGTCAGTTAAGCCTTCAACTCTTGGGTTTAGGCTCAGGTGGTGATATCAGGGTCCTGAGATTGAGTCCCGGGTCTGCTCTGGCCTCAGTGTGAAGTCAGCTTGAGAATCTCTCTCTCCCTTTACCCCTCCCACTCATTCTCTCTTTCTCTCTCTCTCAAATAAATAAATCTTTTTAAAAAATTGTGATAGAAGGGCTCCTGGGTGGCTCAGTGGGTTAAAGCCTCTGCCTTCAGCTCAGGTCATGATCCCAGGGTCCTGGGATCGAGCCCCACATCGGGCTCTCTGTTCAGCGGGGAGCCTGCTTCCTCCTCTCTCTCTGCCTGCCTCTCTGCCTACTTGTGATCTCTGTCTGTCAAATAAATAAATAAAATCTTTTAAAAAAAATTGTGATAGAAATTTTGAGAGGCCGACGAGAGGGAACATGCTTACGTGGTTTAAAAGAGTTTGATTCTCCCTTTTTGTGCTAGGAAGGTACTACATAATATTCCAAATTGAGAAACCAGGAAATAACTGTTTAAGCACGTTGTTTAGAAGTCTTAAGGTAAATACTGTAAGAATCAGGCAAATGTCTTTTGAAAGTAGATCCTGTATCCATGCAGCTGGATGTTATTAGACTTAAAGCATCATTTGATGTGTCAAACCTGTATATTTATTTGATTGATAACAGTACACATAAAAATGTTTAATCGATGTAATAGAAACAAGTAAGGGACCAGGCATGGTTTCATAGACATCAGGTTAGAACATAGCTCAAAAGTTAACCTGAAACTAACAAGATATCGCTCTTTGTTTGTTTTTCTCAATTTATGCTTTGGACCAACAAGTACCTTTCCAACCCCAGAGTTCATTCAGCGGGAAGATAAATGAATAGCACCCAAGTTTCTTATGATATTAAATACATTTAAAATTTTACTCTTAAATACTTTTGTTCTTTTTTCTTTTTTTTTTTTTTTTTTGGCGGTGGGGGTGGGAGGTTGAATCAGTATATATCTGCATTCAGAGATACATAGATAAAATGAAACAGCTTCCCACCTGGATCTTCCAGAAGTCCATTTCTTCCAACCTTCATTCTTCCTCCTAGAGCTCTGGCTACACTTTTTTTTTTCAGTTCTCTACTCAAATTATTTGCTGTACTTCTATCCCTCTGAGAGCTTATTAAGTAAGTGCCTAACTGATCTAAGAAACAAACTGTTTTATGTAAGGTACACAAAGGAACTAATTATAGCATGGTAACTTTTTATGGTAGCATGTTTGCATTCTGGCAAAGTAGACACTGAAGAAGGGATCTGATCTTGAGAATCACGGGAGCTGTGAATGTCCCAGATCCGTTCTTGGCAGGTAGGTCCCTGGACCGTTTATCTCATACTGGGCAAATGTGCCATGTTCTGTATATACAGTCTTGTGCATGATTATTCAAGCACACTTTAGGAGAAACATGTAGTTCTTGTTGTTTGTTTTTTCATAAAGATAGATTGTTCTTAAGTATTTTTTTCCCTCATATGTTAAAAATTCTTTAATCTTTTGACCTTGAACTCTTTAATCAGATACACTGTGAGATTTTGTAGCAACCTCTCTTTTCTGGTTGCACAACTCATCACTCATGCATCAGTCCATGCTAAGTATTCACATGGGATGGTCCTGTTGCAGGCACTCGAAAGTACCAGAGCGTTCTACAAAGCAAGGACTCAGACTGAATTTCAAGAGATATTAACCAGTAGTGTGACATTAGCTTCAGTACTTAAGATGCTAGGTTTATTTATTATAATTCATTTTCTAATATTTCAAGCATTTACATTCTAGAGAAGGGCCATTCAGAGATTTTTTTAAAAAACAATTTATCTTTTTTTCTTTTCCCAAGTATGTAAATTACTTGTTCTTTACTTGTAATCCCCCTAAGACATTTGAACTTAACTGTAGAACTTTCTGATAATTCACAAAGAAATCTACTTTAACAGATGAAGAGGAGGTTTTTAAACTTTATTTGAAACATATGGCTGGTAAAATACTGGGCTGCTGTTCTTCTCTTTTGGAAAGTCTAGTAGCATGCTATTTTAGTTGATTATATGTGAAGCTGGATTATTAAAAATATCCATGCCTCTTCTGGCTAGCAACTATTTTATGGTATAAACAGCTCTTTCTTTTTGAGAAGAGACATGTTTTTGAAATAAAGTTTTGTAATAAAATAACAATCTGATATTTGATGAATTTATTTGAAAAATTTTTTTCCTTGATAATGAGAATTAAACTAATATTGGGAACAGGGCAGAGCAAGTTCAATGCAGTTTTGTCAAAGTGGAGCTCTTGGAATATTGCAAAATAAAACTCCCTGACATCCTAGTCCTATGTATGAAATATCCTTAATTTTCATATACTTCAACTCACATAAGGCCTGTAAGACAAAAGAATGTGGGTCTAAAACACAATTTTCGATTTTCAGTACTCAAATTTCAAATGTCAATATTCAAAACTTCAGACCTGAGTAATAATTAACTAGTTATATGTCAGTATACTTGTCTCAATTTTTTAAAAATAGCATTTATGCCAATATTAAGGCAAAACTTTAAGACCAAATACCAATTCTTATATCACATAACTGGAATTTTCTTTTTAGATGACTGTTAAACCTTTTTTAATTCACAAATTTAAAAAATTATTTGAATTAATGATAATCATATATAAAAGGTAAACATGACTTAGTAATAGCGTTTGTTTTTTTTTTTTCATTTCAAACTACTTCTAAATTTACTTTATTGCTCTTTTATTAACATATAATGTATTATTTGTTTCCGGGTACAGGTCTGTGATTCATCATCTTACACAATTCATAGCACTCACCACAGCACGTAACTTCCCCAATGTCCATCACCCACCACCCCATCCCTCCCCACCACCTCCAACAACCCTCAGTTTGTTTGCTGAGATTAAGAGTCTCTTATGGTTTGTCTCCCTCTCTGGTCTCCTCTTGTTTCATTTTTCCCTCCCTTCCCCTATGATCCTCTGTCTTGTTTCTCAAATTCCTCATATCAGTGAGATCATATGTCTTTCTCTGATTGACTTACTTTGCTTAGCATTATACCCTAGTTCCATCCATGTCATTGCAAATGGCAAGATTTCATTTAGCATTATACCCTCTAGTTCTGTCCATGTCATTGCAAATGGCAAGATTTCATTTTTTTGGATGGCCACATAGTATTCCATTATATCTATCTATATAGATAGATAGATAGATAGATAAATATATCACATCTTCTTTATCCATTCATCTGTTGATGGACATCTAGGCTCTTTCCATAGTTAAGCCCTTAGTTTCCCAAATCAAGGGAAACCATATTAGGTAGTCTTGGGAGCTATCTCCCTGTACTCTGTATGAATCAAGAAATTCATGGGTCATATAATTTAAATAAGTCTGTAAGTCTGACCAGCTCAACATTATTAAAACAACATTAAAAGCAAAATCTGTCCTTCATCTTCAGTATATGTATTGTTTTCTGAATAATTGTTACATAATTTATATCCTTTGGATTTAACTACCAAAATTTAGACAGGGCTAATCTTAAAGATCATTTAGAAATTTGCAAGTATTATTATAAGTAACTCATTTTGTAATTAATAATTTTACTGATGGAGCTCTTGGGTAGCTCAGTAGGTTAAGCATCTGACTCTTGATTTCATCTCAGGTCATGATCGCACGGTCATGAAATGGAGCCCTGCTTTGGGCTCTGCTCAGTGCTGAGTCTGCTTGGGATTCTCTCTCCTTCTCCCTCTGCCCCTCCCCCTGCTTGCACTCTAAATTCATAAATCAAGTCTTTAAAAAATAATTTTAGAGATAATTACACAATCCATTCAATAACTTATATTCATAAAGCTGTTTTCCACCACTGTGAAGTGGTCCATGAAATCCACACTTCCCAGCAAGAGTCCTTCAAATGTTTGGTTTTTTTCCTGCCTTGAAACCTTCTCAGGTATCTCTTTCATTCCTTCTATATTCTCTATAATTTTTCTGTATTTCAGTCACCCAGAAATACTAGTAGTTACTCTCCTTCTAGACTCCCTAATGTTTTTCTTATCTTTTAATGCTCACATTGAGCTGAATTATTTTTTAATCTATTGAAACTGAGTGATCTACCATTCCCAACAAGCCAAGTGTCCCCCTTCCCAGGAAACAAACCTCAGGTAATACTGTCAAATTAAATTGTACTTGGCTTATTAGAAATTTTCAAGTCATTATATTCAGTTAATTTTTAGTACCTGTAACATGGTTGAATTTGCCTTTTTTTATAAATGACTAGTGGTGTAAGGTGTAGATATAATTCATTTGCATCTGGTTAAAGAAATCTGTTTCCACATAAATGAGGGGCCATTGGATGATAGTATTCTTTTAAATATCAACTTTAATAATCATATATGACATGTAATGTTTTTTCGTGAAGCAGTTCCATATCGTTTGATTGTCTGAGTTTAAACAGTGTTCAAGCTCATGGAAACACATGATATATTTACAGTAATTCACTGAGTTGTTCCCAAGGGTGTATTTTTCAGTATGTCAGTGTTTCTGATTGTTTAAAAACTGGAATTTAGAGACCTAAGAAATCTTTCTCCAGCTGAATAACTCACATTTAGATTGAAAATTTACCTCTGATGTCAGCTTCATCATAAAGCTCTCTCTGGCAGATTAGTTGCCCCAAATTCTATGTTCTTATAGTGTAATAAATTTATTACCCTGATATGTTAACAGATGTACTGAATAATAATAGTATAATGTTTATACAATATATTAGTACTCTGAGCCATCCAGTTAGGATCTGTTGGATAACCAAAGGAGGTCATGGATAGTTAAATGAGTAGATGGGTCAACCAAATTTACCTAATCCTTAAGATTAGGTAGCTCAAAGAATATGAAGCCTATAGACCTTATAGTAGTTTGACCTTGCAAATGAAGATTTAAAGAAATGTCTTTCACCCAAAAATATGTTTATAAGCGATACAAAAGTTCTCAATTAAATCTTATTTGAAATTTAAATATTAACCTGTTTTATAGTCACATGAAATTTGGAATTAAGTTTGATACAGTAACTATGCCCAGATTCCACATATATTGGTAAATTTATTAGTAAGGACTGACCTATTCTAAACATATAGAATAGATGTGACAACATATTTAAGAAGAAATTTCTTTCTTTCTTTCTTTTTTTTTTTTTGTTTTTTTTTGTTTCAGAGGTAGAGTTTAGGGATTCATCAGTTGCATATAACACCCAGTGCTCATTCCATCAAGTGTCCTCCTTAATGCCATCGCCCAATTACCTCATCCCCCCACCCACCTCCCCTCCAGCAACCCTCAGTTTGTTTCCTTTAGTGAAGGGTCTCTTATGGTTTGTCTCTCTCTCTGATTTCATCTTATTTTATTTTTCCCTCTGTTCCCCTATGATTATGTTTTATTTCTTAAATTCCTCATGTGAGTGAAATCAGATGATAATTGTCTTTCTCTGATTGACTTATTTTGCTTAGCATAATACTCTCTAGTTCCATCCACATTGTTGTAAATTACACAATTTCATTTTTTTTATTAATATTCCATTGTGTGTGTATGTATATATGTGCATATGTGGATGTATATAACTACATATATAACTATAACTATATATAACCATTTATATATGAAACTTCTTAATCCATTCACCTTTCAATGGACATCTGGGCTCTTTCCATACTCTGGCTATTGAAAACATTGCTTCTATAAATATCGGGGTGCAGGTATCCCTTGAAATCGCTACATTGGTATCCTTTAGATAAATATGTAGTAGTGCAATTGCTGGGTTGTAGGCTAGCTCTATTTTTAGCTTTTTGGGAAATCTCCATAACTGTTTTCCAGAGTGGCTGTACCAGCTTGCATTCCTACCAACAGTGTAGGAGGGTTCCCCCTTCTTCAGGGACATCCTTGCCAACATCTGTCGTTTCCTGACTTGTTAATTTCACCCATTCTGACTGGTGTGAGGTGGTATCTCGCTGTGGTTTTGATTTGTGTTTCCCTGATGATGAGTGATGTTGGGCATTTTTTCATGTCTCTGTTGGCCATTTGGATGTCTTCTTTAGAGAAATGTCTATTCATGACTTCTGCCCATTTCTTGACTGGATTATTTGTTTTTTGGGGTGTTGAATTCTTCATAGATTTTGTATACAAGACCCTTATCTGATAAATTATTCACAAATATCTTCTCCCATTCTGTAGTTTGTCTTTTAGTTTTGTTGACTGTTTCATTTGCTGTGCAAAAGCTATTGATCTTGATGAAGTCCCAATAGTTCATTTTTGCTTTTGTTTCCCTTGCCTTTGAAGATGTGTCTAGTAAGTTGCTGCAGCTGAGGTCGAAGAGGTTGCTGCCTGCGTTCTCCTCAAGGATTTTGATGGATTCCTTTTCACATTGAGATCGTTCATCCATTTTGAGTCTATTTTTGTGTGTGGTGTAAGGAAATGGTCCAGTTTCATTCTTCTGCATGTGGCTGCCCAATTTTCCCAACACCATTTATTGAAGAGGCTGTCTTTTTTCCATTGGATATTCTTTCCTGCTTTGGCGAAGATTAGTTGACCATAGAGTTGAGGGTCTATATCTGGGCTCTCTATTCTGTTCCATTGATCTATGTATCTGCTCTTGTGCCAGTACCATACTGTCTCGATGATTACAGCTGCATAAAGAAGAAATTTTTAAGACAAGTTTTTCACAAAAATAATATAATTTGGTTTTATTTATCATTTATTGTTCAATATGTTATATATAAAATGCAAAAAATTTAAATACATAATTTAATGAATTATGTTAATATGTACTCCCTCATAACCATTGTCCCATGGAGAAATAGAATAGTGTTATTATACCAAAAGTGCCCTGGGTTCTCCTTCCCAACTATACTTACCTTTCTCCTGCTTAAAAAACAAAAACAACAACAACAACAACAACAAAAAACTTTTTTTATTTTTTATTTTTTTTATTTTTAAAAAAATTTTTTAAAGATTTTTTTTTAATTTATTTATTTGACACAGAGAGAGAAATCACAAGTAGGCAGAGAGGCAGGCAGAGAGAGCAAGGGGAAAACAGGTTCCCCACTGAGCGGAGAGCCTGACATGGGGCTTGATCCCAGGACCCTGAGATCATGACCCGAGCCGAAGGCAGAGGCTTTAACCCACTGAGCCGCCACCCAGGCGCTGCTCTTTTTTGACTTTTTAAATAACAATTTCTTTTCTTTGTATTTTTAGGCCCCAGATTTTCAACTCCACTTTACAACTTAAGACTGCATCTCTCATTTTATTTTACTTTTGCTGATGTTTGAACTTTATTTTTTTTTTTTAATTTTTGAGCTTCATATAAATTGAATCATATAGTATGTGTGTATTCTTCTGGCTCACATTGTGTCCATGAGATTTGTACATGTTGGGTATGCATAGCTACTTTGCATGCTCATTTCTTGATAGTATTACAGTATGTAAATATACCATTTTCACTTCATTATTTGACTGATGGACATCAGAGTTGTTTCTGGGGCTGTTGTAAATAACACTGCTAAGATTATTTTTGGGCATGGCGTATGGAGTATCTCTGAACCTATTTTGGGCGTCAGAGGTTTATGGAGGGGGCAGGAATTTACCTGTAAGTATGTGACAGGGAGTCAGATCATGGCCTGTAGTAGATAAGGACAACCTGTTTTTCTAAAGGGTTTGCACCAGTTTCCACTTCTATCAGTGGTGCAATAGAGTGTTTTTTACCCTGCATCCTTGCTAACATGTGAGATTACCACTCCTTTTCATTTTTGCTCTTCGGGTGTGTATGGTTTCATCTACTTCCCTTACTAAGTTCAGGCTAATATGTGGTAGCATGTAAGGAAATCTTTTTATATTTAGAAAAGCATCAATTTCTAGATTTAATACTTTCTTTAATGTTTCAATTAAGAGACCACTTGTGAATTATTTAATATGTAACGCTCAATAATTAAGAACAATTATTTTCTGAAGTACTTGTCCCTTCGTCTAATTTTACCTTTACCAGATCTAATGGCATCTTTTAGAATGCAAAGATAAATTAGGAACTACACTGTTAACCTCTCTGTGAGTTAATTTTATGTAATTAGAATCTTTCTCCATTTCATTAAGGTGTTGATTTTCCCTACGCAAATAATTCCCCAGGGATGGAGGTGAAGCACACAGAACTTTTGTGTAGTTTCTCATCTTTGTTTGCCATAAAGTATGCTGTGATTTTAAAATTTTGTCTGAAATTGCTTTCCAGTGTGTTTCCTAAAGTTGTGTACAAAGTTTCACGAGCATATTGCTGTTGATACATCCTCTCTGTCTAGTGATACTTCATTCCCTTTATTCTCAGAATAAGGTGATACTAGGAAAACCAAAACAAAACAAAACAAACAAAAAAACAACTGTGGGCTTTAAGACAATAAAATCTTGTTACCAAACAGACTTTGGGGGAACCAGATAGTACTTTCCAGGAATGCAACAACACCAAAACGAGGAAGGCTTTGCTCTGGAGTAACATTTCCCAAGTTGACCATTTGAAGTTTCTCAGAAAAATTTCTTCAATGTTCTTTTGCTGGTTTGCTTGTAAGAAATTTTGTTTTTGCCGTGGATAAACTTGTGACTATCGAATTTTCTGCAAACCAGAGTAGAGGAAGGTAGGCCAGTGACTGTTGTCAGTTTCCCAGCTCACAAGAAGCTTGTGTGTATGTTGCCATTTCTCACCAGGATCCTTCCTCATGTACCTGCCCCTTTGTGTCTTATCTGCTCTGGCTTCACAAGTTGTACCCTATCCACTGTCTTGAAATATCTTGCCTTTATTGTTTTCTTCTTGATTTCATTTGTTGTGTAGAAATCTCTCTTTTCCCTCTTTACTGTCACTTTAATGGGGTTTTATGAGGGAGGAGCGATAAACTCAAGTCTTCAACATATCTTACTGATGTCCTACAGAAACTCACTTATTTGTTTTAGCACTGGTAGTAAAAAAAGAGTTAGAGAATCAAACAAATGCCTTCTTGGTGAACATTTTATTTTACCTATTAATGGGTTCTAAAAATTTTGTCAGATAGGATCCTCATCACATTTCTTGCCTTAATGTTACAGTATGCAACTGGATTATATTTGTTCACATTTTTTTTGTGATTTTGGTAAGCATACCTAAAAGAAAGGACAGTAATTTTCTTTTTGAGTGCATTCTTTGCTAGCTTTTTTTTTTTAAGATTTTATCTATTTATTTGACAGAGAGAGAGATCACAGGCAGGCAGAGAGGCAGGCAGAGAGAGAGAAAGAAGCAGGCTCTCCGCTGAGCAGAGAGCCCAATGCAGGGCTTGATCCCAGGACCCTGAGACCCACGACCTGAGCCGAAGGCAGAGGCTTAACCCACTGAACCACCCAGGCGCCCCTCTTTGCTAGCTTCTGATGCCAACATTGTTTTCCCTTTCTTACAGTTACTTTGAATACATCATGGGATTTTTTTTTTCTTTTCTTTTCTTTTCTTTTTTTTTTTTTAAAGAGAGATCACAAGTAGGCAGAGAGAGAGGGGAAGCAGGCTCCCCGCAGAGCAGAGAGCCCGATGCGGGGCTCGATCCCAGGACCCTGGGATCGCGACCTGAGCCAAAGGCAGAGGCTCCAACCCACTGAGCCACCCAGGCGCCCCGGGATTTTTTTTTTCTATGCGAAACAATAGGGTACCATTTTTAAAAGCATGGGGATTTAAATACTTGTTGAGATTCCGCTAAGAAATCTTCTAGAGTCTTCTGGGGTGACTTAACTTTGATAACTGTCTCATTTTCCTTTTCATTTTGCTCTGCTCGTGTGCTACACAAGAAATAAGGTAAGGTGTTGTTCCTATGTAATATGCTCACAGTGTATATAATATCTGCACCTATGTTTACGTCTGTATCTGTCTATGGCATACATGAGATAAAGCGAGGAGAAATCCCCTGCACACGCACGCACACACACGCGCACGCACACGTGCTCACTAGGCACCACCACCCATTCTCTTTCTCTTCTACCCTCTTTCCCTCCCAACTTCCCTTCCTAGAGGTGATGGTTTTTCTCCTTCCTCTCCTTTTTCTGTACACACACACACACACACACACACACACACGCGTTTCCATTATCATTATTCTTTCCTGCCATCAAAATGTGCCATCCCGCATTCCATTTCCCTAACACGTTTATTTTGAGGAATTTTCCGGGTCTGTTCATGGAACCGTATCATTCTTTTTAATACTTCCTCGTTTTTATGGTGATTTGTTTTGTTGGGATTTATGCCATTTATTTTGTGTTCCCTATGTGCTTTTTGCCTTTGTGTTGGCGGTGTTGTTTATCTTCTGTGTTTCTTTCGATTTTTTGTTTTCATTTCTCTAGTGTTTAAAAATTTTGAGCCTTATTTCTCGCCCTCTCAATGGTATTATCAAACTTATATTTTTGAACATTTTTAAAAATCAATGTCTGGAGTTAATTGGTCTCGTTTTCCCCTGCAGCCCCAATCATTATATGCTTTTCTTGCTCTCAATCTGAACTCCCAGAGTAAATTTCTAATAATTTTGTCCTAAGTAAGGTTAATTGGGGAATAAACGAGCCTTATAACACCATTGCTATTTAAAGCCGTGCTCTTGGATTTCTCTACACATTTACTATGTTTTACATTGTAAATTTTCCTTTGGAGGGCGCAAATTTTTGGTTTCTCCCATGCAATCCATTTATGTTTGCAATCTTTTGATTGTGTCTTTGACAGAGAATAGGATTATATGTTCAAACCAATTTTTTTTTTGTTGGAAGTTTGAAGAGACATTATCATCACTATCCAGTGTTGCTGAGGGAACTCTAATTATGAAGAAAATCTGTTTATAATTCCACTGTCACATTCTCGGTCTAATTTTTATTTTTTCTCCCAAGTCATTATATTCTTCAGGATTTCCAGATTCCTATCATTTGTTCATCTCTCATTTTTAGAACTTATTGTCTCTGAAAATAGCGTTCCATTGTTTTTACACTTTAACTGTTTAGGTGACCATAAATTTTTTAGGAACCATTTTCCCATCGAATATTTTTACAATTCTCTTTTCATCTAACATTTATTGATGAGCATGTATGACTTTTTGTTGTTGATACCCTTAATAGTTTAGCTATTTTCTCTGCTTATATGTGAGTAGGAGCATTTTTTCCCTTCCATTAAGATTTTCCCCAAGATAATGTCCAAATGTGAGTCTCTTTACATTTATTTTGCTTTTTACATAATGAGTCTTTTCAATTTGCCACATATAGATTTTTTTCAGCCCACTAAAGTTGTCTTCAGTTATATATTATCAGTGCTTTTCTTCTGTTTTTTTTTCTTCCGTTTTCTTCTTTGATAAGACCTGTAATTATGAGGTTTGAGTGTCTTACGTACTTAATGCTGCTTTCGCAATATTTCCATCTTCTTTTTACTTTTTCCCTGAATTTAAGAGTGCTGCTTAAATAAATCATCTACTGTTCTGTTTTGATTTTTTGAAGTGTCATTTCTACTCTAATCAGCTGGTCAATTAAAAAAAAAACCTCTCAGACACACACACACACATACACACACACACACACACGGAGTCCTCACGCAAAAATTATGTCTAGAGGATAAAAAAAAACTGGCTGAGCGAGGTACAGAATAAAATTTAAGCAATTTATTAATAGTACATAATTTTTTACTTTTAAGCTCAAATGCAATTCCTGCATAAAATCCAGTTCATGATTTGGGGATGAGACTGAGAGTTGTCATTCATTAAATATTTCTAGGGTATTTAATAAGCCATGAGTTCTTGCATATAGGATGTTCTGTTGTATTTGGTGTTTGCAGCAGCCCATTTTATCTAATCTTCATAATTTATCATCTAAATTTCATGTATGTATAACTTGCCCTGGGCCACAAAATTGTTTTTGGGATTCAGGGCTGAATGATTCATTTCAGATTCTACTTTTTTGAAGAACAATTCCAAAATATAAGCATGCTTAAAAAAACAAACACACCTACCTTGAAGAAAGATCAAAATAAACATTAGCCAATTCAAGAATTTTTCCAATTGCTTACAATTAAGGCAATGAAATATTTTCTTTCTTTTTTTTTTAAGATTTTATTTATTTAAGAGAGAGAGAGAGCATGCACAGAGGGAGAAGCAGACTCCCCACTGAACAGAGAGCCGTATGTGGGGCTCGATCCCAAGACCCTGAATCATGACTTGAGCCAAAGGCAGATGCTTAGGTGACCAAGGCACCCAAGGCTATATAAAATATTTTTATATATTTTATATATTAACTAACTTGTAACTCCATAATTTAGGTTGCAGTGATTATAACCTTTAGAGAAAATAATTAGCCAAGAAGAGGTACTTAGACCAAAGATTGGTAAACATTTATGTTTTTAATATCTAAAACTCACTGAAGAACTATGCTGCATAATTTTAGCATTGACCATTATAATAAACTTCGTTTAAAAAATTAAAAGCTACATAAGAACCAGCAAAGACAATGCTGCAGAGATAATAGGAATGCCTTAAAAACCCAAAAGGAGGAGATATAAGCATCTAAAATAAATAATCTTCTAAGGTCTTCTTTGTTCTTTAAGAATAAATAAAAAGGCAAGAGAACATGTGTATTTGTTGAACTCATATGACTTATTTACAACAAACTTACAGGATAGTGGTATAATACTCTTGTGCTCTCACAAGAAAACTGGCATTGGGAAGCCATATATGACTTTGCAATCATGTAACAATAAATGATCACTAAAATTCAAACCTCACGTGTTCCATTTCTTTCAACAAAACATCCCTCTTCCTCATACAACACTTCTTTAAAACCTTGAGATCCAGAATATTAAGCTTGTTTTTAATATTTGCCTCCTGAGAAGTTTCACTTAGAAAGAGAATGATGTGTAAAACTATAAAGGAGATTAATAAGAACTAGCAATTATGGAGAATTGGTTTATCAACAAGTTATGTGCTGTTATTCCTGTTTACAGATGAGGAAACTGAGACACAAATTTAAGTAATATTTCCAAGGCCATGTAGCTACTAAGTGGTAGGGAGTGAATTTATTTATTTATTTAAAAAAAATTTTTTTTTTTTTTTTTAGGGAGTGAATTTAATCCACGGTCTGGCTCTAGCTCATCCCTCCTGAGCACATGACAAAATCCTACCTTCCCCGTAAGATGCTGCCAAACCGCCTGAAGCTGAAGTTGTTAACATTGATGCATTTTTCTTCTCCTTTAATTAAAGAAATAGAAGATTAGAAATAAAATTGAAATTCCCAGTCTCATCCATTTCTCTCCTCAGGCAATATTTGGCATGAGCTTAATTGGAGCCCATCTATTTTTAAATAAATGTATACATAGATGGCCATTAGGCGCACACTAGTACTATTCTGTATGTGAGGAATGTTGCCTTTCATATCATTCTGAAACTTATTATTTTCATTTAATATCAATTTTTAAAATGTATATGAGTGATATAGAGTAATTTAGTTCATTCTTTTTTATTACTTTTTATAACCCACTGAATGAAAAAATTGCATTTTTTTTTCTTTCTCCTTTGGAAACCTTTTATTTTTTTTAAATTTTTTTTCTTTTTTTAAAAATATTGATTTTATTTATTTGACAGATAGAGATCACAAGCAGGCAGAGAGGCAGGCAGAGAGAGAGGAGGAAGCAGGCTCCCTGCTGAGCAGAGAGCCCGATGCGGGGCTCTAGCCCAGGACCCTGGGATCATGACCTGAGCCGAAGGCAGAGGCTTAACCCACTGAGCCACCCAGGCCCCCCTGGAAACCGTTTAAAAAAGTACCTTTCTCCTTTGGAAACCTTTGGAAAGAAAAAAAAAAAGTTTTTACCATCACAAGCAATGTTATCCTGGGTATCAATGTACATGTCTCCTTGTGCAAAAGTTTGCGAAATTCTGCTGAGCAGTGCCACCCAGAGTATACAACGAGGGCATAGGGAACATGAACCACCGTGTAGATGAACACACTCCTACGTTCATTAAGAAAGTCTTGCTTAAAAAAATGTTGGCTGAACAGAAATATGAATTTACTGACATGGTTATAGCTGATTTATATGAGGAATCTGAAGTAACAAAAGTTCTCTGCCTCAATTCATACTCAAAATTGCCTGCCGGGAAGCAGCTTTCCATGGACCACCATACACAGTAGGGCTCTGGAGTGTGTATTAGGAAGTAGAACTGCACTCTTGTAAGATTTCATTTTTACTGTCCATTGCCAATTTGCTCCCCATTGTGGTTATGCCAGCTGTACTTCCACTGGCAGTGTAAGATCTATTCGCTTACCTTCTGTCATTGTTAGCATTTGATATTGTTGGCCACTTAAATTTCTGCCAGTCTGTTAGGTGAGGAATGGTGTCTTATTGTTGTGTTAATTTGCATTTTCTTTATAACTAGCTTCTTTGAATATTGTTATGAAATAGCTTTTTTCCTATGTATTTATTACCATTTGGGTAAGAAATGACTGCCCTTCTCTCTCTCTCTCTCTCTCTCTCTCTCTCTCTCTTTTTAAAGGAGTAATATCTTTTTCCAGCTTTATTGACATATAATTAACTTATGACATTGTGGAAGTTAAGGTTTACAATGTGATGATTTCTTGCATCTCTGTATTGCAAAATGCACAACACCAGTAAGATTAGTTCACATATTGGAACGCCTGGGTGGTTCAGTTGGTTAAGTCATGATCCTGGAATTTGGGGATCAAGTCCTGCCTTGGGCTTCCTACTCCGTGGGGAGTCTTCTTCTCCCTCTGCTCTTTACCCCACTGTGGTCTCTCTCGCTCTCTCTCCAATAAATAAATAAATAAATAAAATCTTTAAAAAAAAAAGATAACACATCTTTCATGTCACAAAATTGTATTGTTTTTCATAATGATAACATTTAAGAAATACTCTTAGCAGCTCTAAGTATTAGAGTTGCTTAAGTAGAGTTACTTAACAACTCAGTATTGTTTAAACATGGTTCCCATGATGTGTTACATTAGGTTCCAAGAACTTACTCATCTTCTAACAGAATGGCCATCTTATAACTTTTTCCAACACCTCTCCATTTCCCACACCCTGTAGCCCCAGGCAATAGCTGTTCTACTCTGTTTCTATGAGTTTAACTTTTTATGATTTCACATGTAATTGCTTATGAATTTGCCTTTCTGTGCCTGATTTCTTTCACTAAGCATAATGCCCTCAAGGTCCAACCATGTTGTTGCAGATGGTAGTTTCCTTCCTTTTTATGGCTGGATTCTACTCCACAGTGTGTGTCTATGTGTGTGTATCTCACATTTTCTTTATTCATTCATCTGTGTCCACTTAGGTTGTTAACATATCTTGGCTATTATAGATAATGTTCCAGTGAACATGGAAATTCAGTTAGCTCTTTGAGATAGCAATTTTATTTCCTTTGAATGTACGCCCTAGAAGCTGAAATGCTGGATCATATGTTAGTTGTATAAGTTTTGAGGAACCTCCATACTGTTTCTCATAATGGCTATACCAATTTCCATTCCCACGTGTACAAGGGTTTCCTTTTCTCAACCTCCTTACCAAATCTTATCAAATCGTTTTTACGATAACCCTACTAATAGATACAAGGTGATATCTCATTATGGTTTTGATTTGCATTTCCTTGAGGGTTGATTTTGTTGAGAACCCTTTCACATATTTGTTGGCAATTTGCCTGTCTTCTTTGGGAAAATCTCCATCCAGGTCACGTGCACATTTTTAAATTCTGTTTCGCTTTGTTTTGTTTATTTTTGGGTACTGAGTTACATGAGTTCTTATATATTTGGATATTATCTTCTGTGAGATATATAATTTAGAAATATTTCCTGCCATTCCATAGATGTCCTTTCCACTTTGTTGTTTTTCTTTTCTTTTGCTATGCAAAATATTTTTAGTTTGATATGGTATCACTTACTTATTTTTCTTTAGTTCTTTATGTTTTTTCTATCCTATTCAAAAAAGCATTGCCAAGAACAATGCCAAGGAATTTTTCCCTAGATTTTCTTCTAGGAGTTTTATGGTTTCAGGTCGTATGTGTAGATAGGTCTTCCATTCATTTTGAGGATTTTTTGTTTTGTTTTTGTTTTTGTGTGAGTTTTGTAGGATAGTGCTCCAATTTCTTTCTTTCTTTTTTACTTTTTTTTTTTTTCATTTTTGGTAAATAATCCAGTTTCCACCATACCATCTATTGAAGAGACCATCCTTTCTCCATTGAAAGTTACTGATGCCTTTGTTAAATAGCAGAAGGCCATACAAGCATGGATCTATTTCTGGTCTCTCAGTTCTGTCCCACTGGCCTATATATCTATCTGTCTTTATACCAGTACCATGTTATTTTGCATATGACTGCTTTATATTATAATTTAAAGTGTGATGTTTCCAGCTTTGTTCTTTCTCAGCATTGCTTTGGCTATTTGGAGTCTTTTATGGTTTCAAACAAATTTTAAGATTGTTTTTTTCCTATTTCTGTGAAAAATGGGATTGGACTTTTGGTAGAGATTGCATAAAATCTATACATGGCTTTAGGTACTATGGACATTTAGTAGTATTAATTCTTCTGATCTATGAACATGGGATATCTTTCTGCTCTTTCATGTCATCTTTATTTTTTCATTTTTCATACATTTCCTATAATTTCTAATATATAAAAAATAATTTTCAGCATAGAGGTCTTTCACCTTATTCCTAATGTTTTGGATGGTGTTGTTATAGAGATATTTTCTTGATTTCTTCTTCAGATAGTCATTGTTACTCTGTAGAACTGCACCTGATTTTTTCATGTTAATTTTTCTATCCTGAAACTTCACTGATTCACTTATAAGTTCTAGTATGTTTTGGTGGTTTCTTTAGGGTTTTCTATTTATAAGATCATATGATCTGCAAACAGAGACAGTCTTACTTCTTCCTTTCTAATTTGGGTGGCAAAATAAAAAAAAAACATTTTTTCTTCCCTAATTGTTCTGGCTAGGACTTTCAGTACTATGTTGAATAAAAGTGACAAGAAAGAGCACCCTTGTCTTAGTCCTAAACTTACAGAAAAAGCTTTCAACCTATATAGAGTCTGATGTTAGCTGTAGGCTTGTCATATGTGGCTTTTTTTTTTTTTTTTTTTTTTTTTTTTTGAGAAGGAAAGAGGTGGGAGGAGTGGGGAGTACAGAGAGAGAATCTCATGTTGGGCATGGAGCTTGACCTGGGGCTTGATCTCACAACACTGAGGTAATGATCTGAGCCAAAATCAAGAGTCGGATGCCTAACCAACTGAGCTACCCAGGCATCCTATCATATGTGGCTTTAAGATATCCAAGTATATTCTTTCTAGATCCAGTATGTTTAGAGTTCTTATCATGAAAGGATGTTAAACTTTGTCAAATGGTTTTTCTGTATCTATTGAGATAATGATATACTTTTTATTCTTTATTCTATTAATGTGGTCTATCACATTCATTGATTCTGAATATTGAACCACCTTTGCATGTCAGGGATGAATTTCACATGATCAAGGTGTATGATCCTTTTAATGTTCTGTTGAATTTTGTTTGTGTGCATTGTGTTGAGAATTCTTGCTTTTATATTCATCAGGAATATTGTCCTACAGTTTTTCTGTTTCTGTTTTTGTTTTTTCCTTGTAATGTTTTACTTGGATTTGGTGTCAGTGTAATGTTAATTTTGTAAAATGAGTTTAGTAGAAATATTCCTACTCTTCAATATTTTGGAAGAATTTGAGATATACAGGCATTAAGTCGTCTTCAAATGTTTGATAATTCATCAGTAAAATCATCCAGTCCTAGGCTTTTCTTTGTTGAAGATTTTTGAGTACTGGATCAAAATCTGTATTCTTTAATAGTCTGCTCATATTTTCTATTCCTTAATGATTCAGAGTTGGTAGACTATATGTTCCTAGGAATTTATCTATTTTCTTCTAGGTTATCCAAAGTACTGACATTTAATTGTTCATAGTAGTCTTTTATGATCCTTTTTATTTCTGTGATGTCAATTGTAATGTATCCTCTTTCATTTCTGATTTTTTATTTGAGTCTTGTCTTTTTTTTTTTGTTAGTTCCAGTAGAGATTTGTCAGTTTTATTGTTTGTTTGTTTCTATTGTTTCCTGGTCTGTTTCATTTATTTCTGGTGTGATCTTTGTTACAGTCTTCCTTTGGTAATTAGGCTTATTAGTTTGTTCTTCTTTTTCTAGTTCCTTGACTATAAAGTTAAGTTATATATTTGAGATCTTTCCTTTTTCTTAATATAAGCATAATTTTATTACTATAAAATTTCCTCTGAGAACTGCTTTTTCTATGTCATAAGATTTTTTTATATTGTGTTTCCATTTTTATTTGTTTTAAGACTTCTGAAAATTTTTCTTATGATTTTTTGACCCATCATTAAGAGTATTTTATTTAATTTCCTTATATTTGTTAGTTTTTCAGTTTTCTTCTAGTTTTTGATTCCTAGTTTTATACCAAAGTGCTCAGACAAGAAACATGGCATGATTTCAGTCTTCTTAAATGTGAAAAAACTTGTTTTGTGACCTAACATACAATCTATTCTAGAGAATGTTCTGGTGCATTCAAGAGGAATGTACTCAACTGCAATAGGATGGAATGTACTTACTATATATATTTGTTAAGGCCATTTTGTTTGAAGTACAGTTATTGATTTTCTGTTTGGATGTTCTGTGCATTGAGAAAAGTAAGGTATTGAATTCCCCTACTATTATTGCGTTACTCTTTTTCCTTTCAGGTTTATTAATATTTCTGAATATATTTAGGTGGTATTATACTATGTGTATAAATATTTACAAATGTCGTGTAGAAGACATGTTACAAATGTTCTCTTGTTGGACTTTCTTTGTTTCACTACAGTGTTTATCTTGGAATCTCTTTTGTTACATAAATGTTGTCTTAAAGTCCATTTTATGCGGGTTTCCATTTGCATGGGATACCTTTTTGTATCCCTTCACTTTGAGCCTATATTTCTCCTCAAATCTAAATTTAGTCTCTTTTTTTAAAAAGATTTTATTTAATTATCTGACAGAGAGAGAAAAAGAGAGAGAGAGAGTACAAGCAGGGGTAGCAGCAGAGGGAGAGAGAAGTAGCAGGCTCTCTACTGAGCAGGGAGCCCCATGCAGGGCTTGATCCCAGGACCATGGGACCATGACCTGAGGTGAAGGCAGATGCTTAACCAACTCAGCCACCCAGGCGCCCTGAATTAAGTCTCTTGTAAGCAACATATACTGGGTCTTGTTCATTGTTTTCGTGTATATGCATTCCATTCAGCCACTCTGTGCCTTCTGATTGTGGCATTATTCAGTTACATTTAAAGTAATTATTGATGGGTAAAGGCTTACTAATACTGTCTTATTAATTTTTTCTCCCTGTTTTTGTGTTTTTTGTGTTTCCCTTTTTCTTGTCTTTCTCTCTTGCTACCTTTCTTTGTGACCTGATGATTTTTCAAGGTGATATGCTTTGATTCTCTTCTGTTTATCTTTTGTTTTTCTAGTGTAGGTTTTTGTTTTGTGAGTACTATGAGGCTTAAAACATCATTTGGATATAATAGTCTACTTTAAACTAATAGTAACAATTTAGATAACACGAAAAAACTCTTTTACCCTTCCATATTTTTGATGTCATAATTTACATCTTTATATTGTGTATACATTAGCAAATTATTATGGTAATAAGTATTTTCAACACTTTTTGTCCTTTAACCTTAATGCTAGAGGTAATTGATTAATGCACCATCATATTACAGTGTTAGAGTATTCTGAGTTTGATTGTGTATTTACCTTTACCACTGTGTTTGATATTTTCATATGTTTTAATGTTATTAATTTGCACCTTTTCACTTCAACTTGATGTACTGTTTTCAGCATTTCTGTAGGTATGTCTAGTGGTGATGACCTCCTTCAGCTTTTCTTTGTCTGAAAAAGTCTTAATCTCTTTTTCATTTCTCTGGGTAATGTATTCCTAGTTGGGAGCTTTCTTTTTCTCTCAGCATGTTGAACATATACTCCTTGCTCCTGGCCTACATGATTTCTGTTAAATAAAAAAGATCCCTTTATAGCCTTATTGGGGTTGCTTTTATGTGAGGATTTTTTTTTATTGCTGCTTTTTAAAAAATCTCCTATAGTCCTTGATTTTAGACAGTTTTGTTATCATATGTCTTGGTGCATATCTCTCTGATTGAATCTATTTGGTAATCTATGAGCTTGATAATGTTGGATTTCCCAATCTCTCACCAAATTGGAGAAATCATCAACCATTATTTCTTCTAATTAGCTTTCTGTCCTCTTTTCACACTATTTTCTTTCTTAAACTCAAGTAATGCATAGATTGTTTCTCTTGATAAGTTCTATGATTCATAATGGTTCCCCCCTTCCCTTCTTTCTTCTTCCTTCCATCCAATCTCCCCTCCCTTCCCCTCCCCTTCCCTTCTTCCCTCCCTCCCTCTTTCTTTTGTTCTTTATTTCTTTCTCTCTTTCTTACTATTTTGTTTTCTGACCACATTATTTCAAATGACCAGTCTTTACCTCACAGATTCTTTCTTCAGTTTGATCCAGTCTGATGTTGATTCTCTGTCTACTGGAGTTTTCATTTGATTCATTGTATGCTTTAGTTCCACATTTTCTTTTGGGTATCTGTCAGATTTTCTGTGGAGATTATGAATTGCTTTTCGAGATTCCATTGAACTGTTTTTCTGTGTTTTCTTGTACCTCAGTGAGCATCCTTAAAACAATTATTTTGAAATCTTTATTGAGCAAATTACAGATCTCCATTTTGAGGAGGTTGTTTGCCAGACAGTTACTATGTTCTTTGGTGGTGTCATGTCCTTAATTTTTCATGTTCCTTGAAGTTTTACGTTGTTGTCTTCACATTTGAAGGAGTCACCTCCTCCGGTCTCATTGACTGGCCTTGGGAGAGAAATCCTTTTCCTGCATCCCTGTTTGGGATTCTAAATCTTTCTCGAGCTTCCCTATGTATATTCCTGCTCCACACATCTTGTTTACTTCTGGGGGAAATTCTTAAGATTGAATGCTTTCTCTCAGTCTTGCATAGCAAGGCCAAGCACTCATAACTTCCTTCTTGCTTCTTGCTTGTTGCTAGTTGCTCAAGTTTATTTGCTTTCTCCCAATCCTACGGACTCAGGCCAGTTATCTGCACATGCTTGCTTGCCATTTGCTAACACTTGCTGTCCCTGGGGACATGCACAGGCAGCCCTCCATTGGGTGAGGGGATTCGTGGGTAAGGCTTGTGAAGCATTGGGGATGTCCATGGACCATTTGGGGGATTCTTGGTCTAGGCATTTATATTTGATTGGCTCATGGGTGTGCTTCCTGATGGAGTCAGCAAAGGATTTAGTAGAATTTTCATTCCTTTGATGCCCTCTGAGTCTCCTGGCTGCAGTCTTCCAGCTGTTCCCTTCCCATAAGCTTGTAGCACACCTCAGTATTCTAAATAGAAAGAGAAAGAAGTGAGTCTCTTCAGCAGTGTCCTGAAGAGCTGGGGAAGCTGGGTGCTCGCTCACATACTCTCCCTTTTCCCTATGGAGAAACCAGGGACCAGAATGGTCTCCCTTCTGGGCATGGAGTTATGCTGCCTTAGAAGAGGGGTGACATGGGTAAAGTTAAACCATTCCTCTAATCCCCTTCGATTTATTCACTCTTGTTCTTGTTGTTTGTTTGTTTGTTTTTGTTTTATTTTGCTTTACTTTCTGTTCCATTTGTGTGCTGAAATTTCCACACTGGGACTCTCATCCATGGGTGATTGTTTAAATCAGTGTGCTTAAGGGGGAAGATGGTAGAAAATGCCTATTTCATCATACTGATGACATCGCTCTCCAAAAAGATGTGTTCATTTTCTTCACCTTTTTTTCTGCTAGGTTATATGTCTTTCCTAAATAAGATGTATATGTAATTCCAAATTTGATAATCAAATCTTTCTTATATATTTTCAGACATCTTTCCCCAAGTTTTTTCTTACTTTTAAACTTCTGATTATTTGTTCTAATATCCTTTTCATTTTTATATGGAAAACTTCAGCAGTCTTTTCTTTTACAGTTGGGACTACTTTTGTATTGAAACTATTATTTTCTATTTCAAAAAGTATAAATAAAGATTTCTTTCTGTAATATTATAAGTTTATTTTGTTTTTATTTTTGTTTACCTACAAGTCTATAGTCAATAAAAATTATATTTATGGTATGAGGCATACTAATTAATTCTGGGTTTTTTTTCCATTCATTGAATAATTCATCCTTTTACACTGACATATAATGACACGTCTATCATGTACCATGGGCCTTTTCTGAGTTACTTCTTGGCCTGTGTTCTACTTAATTCAGGCCAGTGGGTATTCTTTTAAATATTCTAACTTAAATTTTATTATAGAAAAGTTTCCTTTTAGGCAAGTACCCACACCTTATTCCCTTCTAATTTGTCTTGAATATTGGATATCCATTCACCCAAAGAAATTTCAGCATCAGATGTATAAGTTCAGTAAAAGAGACCCATTTGGACTTTGAATGGTAAAAGGATGATTTCATAGAATGATTTGCAATAGTTAACATCTTGATGATACTTACATAATGTATTAACAGCTATACCTATAAAGAACTCAGTATGTGCCAGGCACTCTTTTATGTGTTTATATGCATTTATTTATTTTATCTTCATAACAATATTATAAGGTAGATATTTAATTGCCTCAATTTTACAGGTGGGAAAGCTAGGGCATGGAGAGTTGAAGAATCTTGTCTTATTTCATATAGGTAGAAAGTGGTGAGGTTGGCAGTGCAACCCAGTTTGTCTGGCTTTAGTCATTCTTTCCTACTGCCGCTGCTACTCTATGATGTCTCTTAGTTCTCTTTCCAAGTATAAGGATATACTTGTATCTTTCCCCCCTTAACTTTTTTAATCTTCATATGTTACACTGCCAACTGTATAAAAACAGATAAATTTTTTCTGTTTTTTTTTTTTTCCCTTCCACTATTGTATTTCCAGCTCCTAGGATGGTTCCTGGAACAGATTAGATACCCCATAAACATTTCTCAGAATTAATAGATTTCAATTATGTTAAATCTTAAAACAGAAATACCCAGTACTCTGAATAGTCTAGGACTGTTTGGAAAGACTCATTTTTCTATTAACATTATCCTTCTAGAAAAAATGAAACAAGATGGGATGGGGAGGGAGACAAAGCATAAGAGACTCTTAATATCACAAAACAAACTGAGGGTTGCTGGGGGGAGGGGGCTGGGAGAGGGGGGTGGGGTAATGGACACTGGGGAGGGTATGTGCTATGGTGAGTGCTGTGAAGTGTGTAAACCTGGTGATTCACAGACCTGTACCCCTGGGGCTAATAATACCTTATATGTTAATAAAAAATTAAAAGATTAAAAAAACCATTATCCTTCTACTATATCAATGAACAGTATATTATTTTTATTTTAAATCTATCCAGTCATCTACTTATTTATCCATTTTCAAAGTATTCTACATTTCCCTCTGCTCCCTGAAGGTGATATTGTCACATCCTAATCAACTGCTATGAATCAAAGCCTAACACACAACATTTTACATGCATCTCATTTGAATTATGAAGAACTGCAAGCCTTGATAGGTTTCCTCAAGACCAGTACCCTAGGACCTAGAATCCCTAATGTGTGTTAGGCCTTTTTCTTAGAGTTATTACATCCCTTTGGTGAATGCCAAGCCAACATTAGAAACTTAAATAGTCTGATGTAAACATTTATCAGTTTGTCTTTCTGGGTAAAGAATGTGCCGTGTCTCCATCACTGCTCTTCTCCGTTTTCTTCTACGTTTCTTCATTCTTTGTAGATTATTGATTATAGAATCCTAGTCTAGGATTGTACATAGGAATATTACTCTGAGCGACCTATTCCTGGGGAGGTTCTTTGATATATTCATTATTATACATCTCATTTGTGACCAAGCTATGTCCTTCACAGGATTATAAAATAACTTTCTAGTTCTTCACATATTCTTTCTATAAGACTCTTAAAACTTACCCATCAGCTGGATTGTTTTACTTTTTGCAAGTTTCTAATTTTGTCACCATTTAAATATACCACATGAGTATCTAACATTTTTTAATCCATTTTTAAAAGTTTTAAAATTCATATAAAGGTATTTTTTTTCCTAATCATACATTGGAGAATACAGGTATTAACCTGTTCTTCATACAAGGATCAAATGAAGAGGTTGATACAGCTGATCTCACTGCTTAGAGAAACCAAGAACAGTTAAGAATATGGTCCCTGCCCTACCTAAGCTTTCACAATTGAATGGAAGAGAGAATCATAAAAAAGAAAAATCATCGTTGTATTATACTCATTGCCATAGAGGATCAAGCTACAAACTTGGCTTCACTGAGTGGGCTAATCTAAAGTGGAGGATAGGTAAAATATGTGGAGGTGAAAAGCAAGGAGTTAGAGAGGAAACAACATTTGGAAGTATAATAGAGGCAGTAAAGAGCTGGAGATATGAGGAAATGGGAATGCAAAGTGACTTGAATGAAGATAAGATAGCGGGCCAGACCACAATGGGACTTTTCCTTAATAAGCATGCTCTCAGTTAAGCATTAGTTTTTTTAAGTTTCTTGTGTTTTTGAATAAAGATTTTTTTTAAATAAAAAATTATGGTATATGAAGTTCTACATCCTAGTTCAAATAAGATTATGTGGAATATTCTGGGAACTTTATTATAAATATTGTTCTCATGGTAAAACCATTTTGCAAATTGGGACAACTTATTAACCAATTTGTGAGATACAATCTATTTCCAATCTGAGTGCTTCCTCTAATTAGTAAAAATTTGCTTTTTTCCACTATTAAAATCTGTAAGTCAAATGCTCTTCTCTGAGAACCCTTGGAGACCATTACTAGACCAATCCTCTCCAAAGTGCTGAACACTTACTTGCCTGATTAAACTCCCCGAAACCAAGAGGTGCTGGAGTTTTCCTCTGCTTTTGTCTGTTGTTTCATTGCTGAAGGTCAACATTAATGGAATGACTTTGATATTTGGGGATAAGCACTGAGAAACATATACACTATATTCTTAAACCTACAAACTGTATCATTAACATAATCACTATATACTTTCTGATTCAGTGCAAAAGAATGACAGCAATCATGCTTTATCATTATCAGGAATCACTTCAATTGGAAAATAAATGCTTAAAATTATAGGTTCTCCATGATTACTGAATCTCATTTTGACTGGATAAAATGTCATTATTAGGCAATTTCTGTGTGACCATCCCTCACTCACCTTGGATGGTTGAAAACTGATGATTTACCAACATTTTTTATACTCATAATCTTGTATTTTATATAATAACCATTATCTTATCTTTAACTTGTATTTAAGCTTGCTTCCATAGAATTGGACAACATGATCTCATGGGTTAATATGGACTTAAACATGTTCTGTTTGGACTTTATTCCTCCTTTTGGTACTTGCACTCCAGAACTCATTTCCATCTGCTCCAAATGACAAATGTTGATTCAACAAGAGTAAAAGCTGGAGACTTTATATCTAATATTAAGTTATACAGACAGGCAAGGCAAATCAAATTTATTGATTTACCAAAAACAAACAAACAAACAAAAAACCCAAAAATTGAATGGAAAAGTATTCATTGGAAACATGAAGGAAATCATATGATTTCCTCTGCTTGATGCTTGATTCTTAGGGAGTGAGGTAACTTCTGTTGAGCAACTGTAATTAAAGATCAGTGATCTGAAAGAGTTAATTATCCGACATCAGTGTTGATGGCATTTTAAAAGTTTGTTTCATATCAATCTCATGATGTTTATGTCAGGGGAGATTTTTTTATTTCTCAGCACCAAAAAATATTAGCACTTTCATTTGATAAAGTTTATAAAACTTTAAATATCATCCAGTAATTTCATCCTTGGCAAATGCAATATGAAGTTGAAATTTATTTCAATTACAGTTCTTTTCCCACATGCTAAAGCTATTTTAACCTTTAGCAGCATACAATTATTTCAGAATAGATCATTTTTAATGATTCATTATGTATGAGGTCATTTGACAATGCAATTAGCTTTGTGATGAAATTTCTATTCTTTTGATCATTCTGTACCTATAATGAATGAGGAGAGTTTTACATCTAATTTTCTGAAATTAGAAGATTAAAGATAGAAACAGACTCTTGTATTTAAATGACTAGACTCAAAAAGACTACATTGCATTAGTCCTCTAGATGTGCACCTAGAATTGCAGAACTTTGCCTGCCGTGTTACTGGTTTTTTTTCTTCTCATTATTCGTTGAACAGATCCATTGATACTGTTCTGCCTGCTTCTGTTATCACCCACATTTTTAGAATGTGCTGGAGATTAAAAAATAGGTCTTGCAACTTCTCAGGGAGGACATGCATTATTATACTGTGCACAAGACTAAGAAATGTGGCTCCAAAAGGCTAGAATAGAATTTCTGAAACTCTGTGCACATATTGCAGTGTGCTATAGAAACAGTAGTATTTTGTTACATATTTTTTATTATCATTGGCTAGATATTTACTGTATATCCAGTTAAGTCGTATTGTGTTTTTTATTTCCAAGCTTTGTGTTGCATGCTAGTTAATCATTGAGGCATTATATTTTCCATTTAAAATGGGTTTCAAACCAAGAGTAACTTTTATAGTTGATGAAACTTATATGGGCTTTTATTCTCCATCTAGTAAACACAAAAAGAGATTCAATTGATGTGAAAAAAAGATAAAGTGAGTTCTAGATCTATTAAGATTTTGGTTAAGTATGAAAACATAGCTGAAGCGCATTATGTATATGTCTTTGTGATTTAAGATAATACTCTCAAGTTACTTGCTGTTTTGGCTCATCATAAGAAAACATAATTTTATATTGAACTGACTGATGGTTAAGACTGTTAAAGCTGTATTTGTTTATGGATGAAGTTTTATTGCCAATGGGTTGTATTTTGCTCCCCCCCACAAAAGAAGCTATTCAATAAACCATCTTTAATGAAGTTGATATCAAAGTTATATAAAAACAATTTTCAGAAACATGCTTGGAAAAACTATTAAATAGGAGTATAATTACTTTCATAGACACAAGTACAATTTCTCTGTGCTTAATGCATCTTTTAAAGTGAAATTGCTGTTAGTATGACTGTTTTTGAATTGATAAATAAGATGAATTTTAAAAGACCACCCTTAATATAGTCAATTCCTCATTAAGAATGATTATAAAGAGATTTAGTACAATGGATAATCCCAAACTCATTCATATTGGATTTTGAAATATTTGCCCTTAGAAATGTTTGACCTACCTATAACTCCATCTGATATTTTGCAATTCTTAATGAAGCCACATTAGCTGGGACATTAGCTGATGGCCTATTTTTCCACACTTTCCCCAAACTATAATAAGATTTACGTAGCTAGAACTCTTTGTGGAGAAATACAGCCAGAGGTTTTTGTCCTGGAAAAAACCCCAGAGGAAAATTATGTGTAGCCTTGTTATATTTGTGATTTGAAAGAGAAGATATTAATCTTTTATCCTAATAGAAACAGAACTCTAGCATTTGAGATGACATAAAGAAATTATACTCATACACATAAACTTAAATATATTGAGTTTTACCGACAGGAAGTTGTAATTAAGATCTTATATGAAAAGTTAATTAGTCTGAAGTATGGATTATTTTTGCCTGAGGAAAAATTAGACGTGACTGTACAATATATATATTTTTACAGATCAGAAGTAAGATCCATATGATTATAGTTTAAATGAACTAGGTGAGAGATGTTCTTTATCCAGACTGGTTTTATTTCTGCATTTAGTCAAAAGCACAGACACTTTTGACAATATCTCTCTTCGTTCATCTATTACCTAAGAACTCCTTTGTGCAGTTAAGCATTATGACAGAAAACCCACCGGTGTTAGTTTCCCAGGCTGTCTTAACAAAATACCTCAAACTGGGTCGCTAAAAGCAACAAAAATTTATTCTCTCAGTTATTGAAATGACAAGTTTGAAAGGAAGGCATTAGTAAGACCAAGTTGGCTTTGAAGGTTCTAGGAAAGAATCATTTGCCTTTTCCTAGCTTTTGGTGGCATCTGGAAATCCTTGGCATTCCTTGGCTTACAACTGTATCATTTTCTGTCTTCAGGCCTTCCTTCCTGTGTGTCCTGTCATCTTCTTATAAGTAGATGACTCTCTGGGGCTACTGCCCATCCTAATCCAGTATGATCTCATCTTAACTTTGATTATATCTGCAAAGACTATTTCTAAATAAGGGCACCTTCAGAAGTAGTAGCGATGAGGCCATGAGGAGATCTTTTGGGGGGACAAATTCAACCCACTGTAGCATCCTCTTTGGAATTTCATGAGTAACATCTAGATGGATATGAATGTGTTGCTGTGATCCATTATAAATTAGTAAAGGGGAAATTTCCAGGTTAGGGGCTCTTCTCTCTCCCCAATTGTCTGTATGGTTCTGTTGTACAATTATTGCTGGTCTGGACACCATCAAATCTTCTGTTATTGCTCATTCCCCATGCTAGACCTCTTCTGGTTTCTACATATCTCCTACCTGATTTTTATTACAAACAGCATTGTATCTGTAACTCTAAAACTGAGCTAATTCTGTGAGATGCAGCTTTGGGCCTCTATCCTTTGTTTCATTTTGTTTTCATACTCGAGTAAGATAGATGGACAGATAAATAGACCAACCATCCTCCAACACATACATCAAGAGAAGGGGAGGCACATTATTTGATTGGAGACAGTCAGAAATTAGCATGTGCTAAGAGGAAAGATAATTTTTTTAAAAGATTTTATTTATTTATTTGAGAGAGAGGCAGAGAGAGAGCATGAGCGAGGAGAAGGTCAGAGGGAGAAGCAGACTCCCCGTGGAGCTGGGAGCCCGATGCAGGACTCGATTCCAGGACTCCGGGATCATGACCTGAGCCAAAGGCAGTTGTCCAACCAACTGAGCCACCAAGGCGTCCCGAGGAAAGATAATTTAAAACACCAATCATAATAGAATCAGGGATAAAAAAATGTATATTCAAAATGGAACATTCTGTCACATTTTCTGTTTGTAGCATTTTTTCATGATCTTGTTTAATTATCAAAGAAGTACAATACTGAGGAAATTTCCTAGCAAAAAAGATCTCTAGAACATTTGTATATGCAATACTTGCTCATTTAAGATAATTAATAACTATTTTCATTAGTACATGAATATATAAATGAACTCTGTAAATTGAGACCAGTCTTTGTTTTTTTGTTCTTGTTTTTTTTTTTAAGATTTTATTTATTTATTTGACAGAGATCACAAGTAGGCAGAGAGGCAGACCGAGAGAGGGGGAAGCTGGCTCCCCACTGAGCAGAGAGCCTCATGTGGGGCTCGATCCCAGGACCCTGAGATCATGACCTGAGCCGAAGGCAGAGGCTTAACCCACTGAACCACCCAGGCGTCCCGAGACCAGGCTTCATTTTAAAATGATTCTTTATAAGACTTGTAAATGTCATCTTACTATCTTTGTAATTGAATATAACTTGGACTATACAAGTTGTATGGCCTCCCTTCATTTAGCACATTCCCCTCAAACCCCCCTGCCAAAATCATCTTTCTTTCTAATATCTAATGAATAAATACTAACTTCCTTCTGGAAGTTTGTACACACACACACACACCCCCAAATGGCGGGACTACTTTCGAATAATTTGATTTTTATATTTCAGCCCACTCTTTAAATAATATTATCTTTACAGACCTAGATATCACTTATAGTAATTAAAATAATTATGTATTTTTCTAAAAGGAAATACTGTTACCTGTAAGAAAGCCATTTCTTCAGTCAAAACAAAGGAATTGTGAGCCACATAAAGGTTGCACGTAAGAAACAGAATTCAGTGTGTTTATTTTTCTGTTTTTATTTTTGTCTCTTACTCTTTTGTGGTCTTTTTAGAAGAAGGTGTTTGAGCCTTTCTTACATACAAAGATCAGTCCCTTAGGAGATAATAATATTAAAAATCTGCACTAATCTTGTTCTGTTTTCTCAGTGATCTGTTTTGGAATCCTTTACCAAATGCATGCACAAAGCCTTTAATTTGTTGAGATACTACAAGTCTCCAAGCAGATACCCCTTTTTGATGAGATGCAGAAAAGGGTGTGTGATGAATATTTCTTGGAGAATGAGGAGTTAATGAATTAACACATTTTCAAAATTTGAAAATCTCCAAAATACTATTTTGTGTTATATTGCATGTAAGGCAGGCTTTATTCTTACAGTTAATTCTAAGTATTTATTAAATGAAAGGTGCACTAAAATGTAGAAATGTAAGATGGTAGACTTTTAAAAAAAAGTACGCTAAAAAATGTATTCATGTGGTCCTTTTTGAAAAAGATTATGAGCCACTAACGTGTCAATGAAAACGCAAGATTCACATGATTATTTTCCCAACTCTTACCCAAAGTTAGCAGTAGTATTGTGTTTCAACACTACAAACTGAGTGATAGCTCATTTAGAAAAAAAAAAAAAAAGGAATAATGATGTTATAATCTTCCAGTGAATCAATTTTCCAAAACGAAACATTTTTGTGATCAGGAAGAAATAGTAGTGATTCCTGACCTCCTCATTACTTATTTGCATATGGCTCTAATGAAATAGATGAATGACTGGAAGTTTCTTGTCTGTATGGTTTTAAACAAATACTCATTCTTACTGAGAACTAGAATATTCCTGAGTGTCTTTGGAAGAGCTCACGGGCAAAGTGTCAAAATAGGGCTGAATCCTACATGCTATTGTCATAAAACCATTTATCACTGTTTTAAAGCAATGTGTTTTCTTAGTTAGCTCTGAAGTTTTGTGATTCTGGGATATGTATGATCTCAAACAAGGTCTTAGCCTGGAGGACACTGGGAGCACATCTCTTTTAATAGAAAGAGCACACAGACTTGCTATCAAACTCCTGACAGATCTCTTTGCTTGGAACATTTGACATAAGTTGGCTATTCAGTTATGACAGCTGTTAAGAGGAAGTTCAAGTAGAATTCCCTGCTCTTAGTTGAAATACTAGAAGTTCAGAGAAAACATGGATGGTGCACCCTTGGCTGTTTTACCTGCTTTATCTCTAGAGACCCGCAGCCTGGGGAGTATGTGGGTGTTCACTATGGCCATTGGCATTGGCTCTACACTTTCTATTTCTCCCTCATATTTTGAATGTTCCGGTTTAGCACTGGGTCCTCTGGATGAGAATGGATCCTATTGGAAGTATGGCTTGATGTCATTCATTGAGACACCATTGGAAGATTCCCAAATTCTATTAAAAAAAAAAAAAAGGAAAGAGAGCAGCAGGGAGGGAGAGAGCTAGGTTACTATATGCTTATTCTTAAACTAAAGAGAGCTCATGTTGTCTTGTGCGGGAATGTATGTCACAGTCAAAAGGGTGGGACAGGAAGGTGGACCAAGCAAGAAGGAGAAAGTCTGAAACTCAAGGAGTCACCTTACTGAAGAGCTTTTGGGAGAGGTGCCCTTTTCCTTGCTGCATGTTAGGGAGCAGTCAGACCAGAAAAGATGCCGAGATGATCACCACAGCAGAGCGATCACAGCAGTGTGGGCGGGAGAGGTCGGCCCACCCCAGCCTCACCTGTGAGCGGGACTGGAAGTGCGTAGTGTCCCAATGACTCACGCAGGCTCTGAGTCCCGGTTCCCTGTGTCCAGCCTCCTGTGTGGGCGGGATGCTGAACTCCTGCGAAATGGAAGTCACACATGTATATTCGGTTTGCAGTGAAGGAAAAGAGAAATATATGCGTTTCGAGGAGGAAGAAATTCCATTCGCTAGAAATTTGTTAATTTGCACATTGGCAAACTACAAACATAGACCTCGACATGAAAATGAATCCTGTGGATTTTTACATATAAGTGCAAATTAGAAAGTGCTACTAGTTCTGTCATGTATGAGGGCGAAACATGCAGTGTTCAGCCTTCCGCTACATAATGAACGAGAAATTCTTTTCTCGTCTAACAATAACTTATGCACTGTTTGTGTTTCTACTTTGTTCCTTTTTATTTTGTAATAAACAGTGACGTAATTTGAGAGCTGGTGATAGTCAAGTTATCCTTTTAAATTTAGCCTTTACGATAGATTTTTTTGAGAATAGGTAAATTTTAAAATATCTGAACATTTCCTTTTCCAGTGAAGAAGCATCTTCTTCAAGAGCCAATAGTACTTTCTTTTTGTTACAAAGTATAGGAGATTCTTGATGCTCTTGTCTGTTAGCAGAGATAATTACTATTTCTGCTAGAAGTGTTCTTAGCATTGAGATGGATGTGAAATCCACACTTTTTAACTACTTTTACTTGATACCAGGTGGCAAAAAATATAAGGGAAGAAATACTGCTTTTATAAGAAGTATTGCCCCTGTAATGAAGATGGGACATGTCGTTTTGTTAATTGGGTCCTTTTATATTAACTTATTTGATTTTGTAATAAATATTCCTTGAGTGCGTGCTAACCAGTGGATCTGTTACATTCCGTTTGAAGACACAGATGTTTAACTTCTAATTGCAGATTAAATAATTATGACCTGTAAGTATTATAAAAGAGAAGGGCAGAGTAATAGGAAAGAGTGTAACAGGGAGTCAGACCTTGAGAACTTTTAAACAGAGCACTGACAGATAGGAATTATCTGAGCTTGGTGGGGAAGGGAAGAAAGGAAGGCTTTCCAGGAGGCAGAGGGAACAGCATGTGCAAGACTTTGACGCTAAGAGGAACTGGTCCTTTTACAGAAAGGAAAGAAGAAATAGATAGCTAGAAAGCAGAACACAGACCGGGAATGGCCCACAAGATGAGGCAGGGCTTTGTAAATCGTGTCAAGAATTTTGCTCTGTGTTATTTGGTGTCAAGAGAAGCCTTGGGAGAGTTTTTAAAACATGTAATAAACACAGGATTTGAGGCTGGAAGATGACCTTAGCTTCATATGGTACCATTTTACATCTTAAAGGGCTAAGGCCCTAGAAGGCGAAGGGATTTTCCTCAAGTTCCTGATGCAAGTTAGTGTGGAAGGCAGAAATATTTTTCCTAAATTCTTCAGAATATTTTCAGTGGAGGCTCATAGCTACAAGTTAAGAGGCCTTGGCCTCTTCTCTGGCACAGGTAAGTTTCAGTGGGAAAAACGGGGGAAACAGACAATAGTGTTGCATTTGTGGGAAGACTCATAATAACAGATGTGGAGCTATTGGGTCAAAAGAGATGACGACATCTAAGAATGTTTTGTGCTAAATTAAAGTTCATATCCATTCATATTTGAAATCCATCTGGGAAAAGATTATATACACCACCTGCTTTCCATTTCCCTATCCCCATCAAGTATCCACTCCAAGACGCTATTTAGTTGCAATTATCTCATTTATAAGTAACAACAACAACAGAAAACTTATAGCTGATTCCCGTGATTTTATGGCTATCACAGTTTAAGACATGTTGCAATCTAGACAAAGAGACAGCGTTATCTCTTAATTGAGATTATTGGCTCTGAATCTTAATGACCTGAGTTGAAAATATAGCTTCATATAGTCTACATCTGGAAGCGTGGCAAAATGACTTAACCTCCATATTCTTCAGAGGGGATGAGAGAGAGGGAGAAAGAGATTGAGTTTCTAGGGATTAAAATAATAACTATTTAATTAATCAAATTAATGAGTCTATTTCCAGTCATGTAGTAAGCATGTAATAAATATTAACCAGTATAGCTACTGTTACTAGAAAAGACAAACTTTAGGGGCATCTGGGCGGTACAGTCATTTAAGCCTCTGGCTCATAGTTTTGTCTCTAGTCTTCATTCAAGGTCAGGAGTTTCAGCCCTGAGGCTGGCTCTGTGCTCAGCAGGGAGTCTACTTAAGACTCTCCCTTTGCCCCTCCACCCCTTGCTCTCTGCTGTCTTTGTAAAATAAATAAATAAATCTTTAAAAAATGAAAAGGCAGACTTTAAAGAATTAGCTGGATGGGGACAGGCAGGGACCAAGAGCTATGACAAACCTGGTCTCATAATTCTTTATTAATATTGAATCTGCCATCTTCCCTGGACAGGGAGGTGTAGACTCAATTTCCTTACTGTAGGTGAGGGAGAAAACTCTTCCATTTAGTCAAGATAATTGGATTTATCGCAAGTAATTTATTTTATGAAATGACTATTAAAATATCCAGACCTTATCCTTGTTTACCTCACAATCTACACATACGCACAGACATGATAGGTTCTTCAAACTAAATATTTACATCGTCACAAAACCTGCTTCCCAGGCCTGTCCATCTTCCTCGGTTATCAGGGTCATCTGCTTTGTCCTTTATGATGCATTCTGCCCTACAAGGCAGAGATCCTGGCCATCTTGGACTTATGTGATCCCTGGATGTATGGAGAAAATTGATGGAGAAAGGAGAGAATTTGTGAGAATAACACCAAAGACTTCTGTCGTCATCCTCTATGACTTCTGTGAGCTCAGCTTCTGAGATTCACCAGTATAATGTAATGCAGATATAGGTTCCTTTATGTTATGTTTCCGGTAGAAGCCAAACGGCCATGACCTTTGACCATGAACATTACTGCTTCAGTCAAACTTTGTGACTGTTACCTAAAACAAATCATTTACATCCAGAACCTCCCAAGTGTCTGTTCCCTGTGCTTTCACATCTAAAATTTGCACCTTGCCCTACCCTTCTCTCTGTCATATAACTCCCCCCGTATCTTAATGCTAGGTTACTATAGGTTGGAAACTTCCCCTACCACCAAGGCTGTATAAGGTTTATAGTCACTGTATTCTTGAAGAAATATCTCTCTGCTTTTCTAATTTAATATTTTCCCAAAGAAGACATACAGATGGCCAATAGGTACATGAAAAGATGCTCAACATCACTCCTCATCAGGGGCATGCAAATCAAAACTATAATGAGATATCACTTCACACCTGTCACAGTGGCTAAAATCAATAATACAAGAAACACTAGGTATTGGCAAGGATGGGGACAAAGGGGAACCCTCTTGAATTGTTAGTGGGAAGGCAAACTGGTTCAGATACTCTGGAAAACATGATGGGCATCCCTCAAAAAGTTATGACCCAACCATTGCCCTACTAGGTATTTACCTCAAAATACAAAAGTATGAATTCAAAGGGATACATATACCCCTGTGTTTATAGAAGCATTATCTAGAATAGCCACATTATGGAAACAGCCCGATATACCTCTCCTGATGAATGTATGATGAAGTGTGTCTGTGTGTGTGTATATTTAAATATATATATATATAGTGTATATATAATGAAGAATACATTATATCATGATGAATATATAATGAAGTGATATATATTATAGATATAGATATATATTCCATTGTGTATATATTTACACACAACGGAATATTACTTAGCAACAAAAATGAATGAAATCTTGCCATTTGCAGTGACGTGGATGGAGCTAGAGAGTATTCTGGCAAGCAAAGACCGAGAAAGACAAATACCATGCGATTGAGCTCATATGTGGAATTTAAGAAAGAAAACAAATGAACAAAGGTGGGGGGAAGAGAGAAATAGGGGCAAACCAAGAAACAGACTCTATAAGCTACAGAGAACTAATGGTTATCAGAATGGGTGGTGGGTGGAGGGGTCAAATAGGTGATGAGGATTAAGGAGGGAGGGCACTTGTGATGAGCGCCCGACAATGTATGGAAGAGATGAATCACTATATTGTACACCTGGGACTAATACTACACAGTAGGTGAACTAATTGGAATTTAAATTTTAAAAAATTAAACAATGGAACTATGCCACTAAATTAACCTTTCACAGATAGGGAGTGTTTCTTCCTTCAAAGTCAAACCTAATTTCCTGGTGAGCCAAGATTGTGACTTGTACTTATTTGTGTTCACAGGGATACCTGACAGAGACTTATTGAAGATCACAGATTTTAAGATTACACTTACAAATAATTGATTGGTGGGCAGGCCACTTCTGTTCCATCCTTCCCACCTTAAAAATTGTAAACAGGAAGGTTGGTCTGAAACCTGGCAAATCCATAGGATTGCTTATTGCTGTGTTTTAGGGTACCTGTATATAACTTCCACACAGACTGAAATGAAAAACAAAACAAAACAAAACAAAAACAAACCAGAAGTTTTCATATTTACATATCATTCAGCCATGTGAAGAGAAGATGATTCTTACAAACCCCCAAAAGAGAGTTTTTCACATTTTTCATATTTTAAGTACATAAAGTCAGTAAATTCACAGGCAAACACAGAGCTTGTTCTTTTAAGAGCAGAATCTTGGGGTTTACCTTACCAAATCACACTACATATGCAAATGTCATTTGAATGCAACTGAGTTGCATGGTAAGCAGTACAGAAATCTCAGGGGTCAAAGATTTGAGAATATTTGCGGCATGAAAATCATAGAGGCAAATGTTTGATGTACAGATGTGTGTACTAAAGCAGGTCATGGTGAGATTGATTCATCTATTTTATCTAGCCCTTATTTAGAATTGTTTACTAGGATTTTCTTTTCTTTTTTTTTTTTCTTAGTATGTGTGATTTGGGTTTCAGTTCTACAATGACTTCAAAATGGTGTTCCAGAATCAACATTAGTTTCAAATATAGTATATGTTTCCTGTGAGGATGGTAGGGGATTTGTAGAACTCTCTAGAAACACTATAAATTTAATCTAAAAGATGTTTTTGTTTGTTTTTTTCTCTCTCTCTTTTCTTCCCTTCCTCCCTCTCTCCTGATTAGGGATATTTGTGAACTCCAAGGGTTCTGCCCTCTGTCATGTGTCTCTAGATTCACATTATTTTTCATCCTCTAGTCAAGGAACTTTGTTGTCTTAACTTTCTTACATATATGTTTCTGGATTTTAAATAAGTTAAGTTCTGACTTTTGAGTTATTCTTTAACACATTTCCGATTTGTAAAGATATAACTGTAAGGTTTTGCAGGCAAGGTAAACACAACACCAGGCAAGGTGGGCGCAAGGCAAGATTTATTAAAGGCGCTCTCCGGCGAAGTTTCAGGGCTCTGGAGAAGGGGAGCCAGGGAAGCCGCGCCGGGAGGAGGTGGGCACCCTCGGGGGCGAGGTTCCGCGACTCGGAAAGGGGATGTCGAGGAAGTCGCACTGGGAGGGAGTTGGCGGGGGTCTTTTATCGGGCCAAGGTAGGGCATGGGCTCACATCCATATTTGGTGATCGGATATGGGGTGAGGGCTCCTGATACTGTTTCCTGCATAGGTATGGGGTTACCTATGGAGACATGACCTGGGCTACACCCTTTTGGCGGGAGAGTCAAGGGTTACGGAAGGGGGGGAGGGGACTGGAAGATGGCGGCCCCGGAGGTCATTGCTATTGTTCCTCCTGCATTCCCGGAGCCACCGACCCAACAATAACCAACTCTATAGCTCATCAATACACCATCATCATTAGACATGTGCTATGAAACTTAACATTAAATCCTGAAAAGAGTAACAACAGGATTTAAGAGGTGTCTTAAATAAATTCATTCCAAAAGAAAAATAGCCAGAAAGTCAATAATACTAAAAGTTTCCAATATGTTTAGTATTGAGATCATTTACTATTTTATTTTATTTATTCATTCCCTAAGTGTTTATTGAGATCTGCTCTTCCCTAAATATTCTGGTGGGACCAGGGATGTCGTCATGACCTTGAAGATTTGGTTCCTGCTCTGAGGAATGAGTAGTCTGGAAACTTGAACAGAGCTGTTAAAGATGAAAATAAAAGAAAATACAAGATATTTTCTTGTAATAAAAAATAAAAAAAACAAAGGGGCATAATGCCAGAGATTCAACTTCATAAAGAGAACTCTGTGAGAGAATTAGATATTATGGAAATCTCTGCTTTTTAAAATATTTTATTTATTTATTTGCCAGAGAGAGGAGAGAGAGAGAGAGCACAAGCAGGGGGAGCGACAGGCAGAGGGAGCAGCAGATCCCTGGCTGAGCAAGGAGCCTGACACAGGGCTAGATCCCAAGACCCTGGGATCGTGACCTGAGCTGAAGGCAGATCTTAGCTGACTGAGCCACCCAAGTGTCCCTGGAAATCTCTCCTCATTTAATCTTACATTATACATCTCTTTCCTAAACTCCCTTCTTAGCAAGCATTTTCTTAGAAGTTCATCCAGATAACAGTATTCGGAATACTAAAAGCTCTCCTGTGATCCTACAATCAACAAATCTAACACAAGGCAGTTTTCATTTGAGTACTGAATTATCAATATGTTTGTATATTTACTCTGAAGAGGTCCTCCAATGGGTCATCAAAATACTACAAAATATTCTTAATTCTCAACATTTGAAAGCAACAAAAATTTATTTTCAGTGTCAAAATGAATTATGGTATAATCTTACTCTCCTGAATAAGAATAATAAGAAACTTTGGATTAATTTTGTTAACGGGAATTTTTAAGATAAAGACAGATTACTTCTAAGTGGCCATGGATATTCCTTTTTATCTACAGAATGAATGTATTCTATCAGAAGTGTTCACATATGGCATAGGCTACATTTTTACTCATTGCATACATTTTGTATTTTCAGACTGAGAAAGCAGATGATTAAGGCAAATATTTATAAATATGGACCAGATTCTTCTGGAGCAGCAAGTCTGGATTTCTACCATAGCCACATACTCATACAACTAGAACAAATGTAAATTTTGTAAAGAGGATCTTAGTTTTCATTTACATATAAAATTATTAATTGGAGCCATCACACCCATAATAGTTGTTCACATGCAGTGAGAAAATGTACAGATAAGAGGGAACTGTAGCCACAGGCAACTCATACATGATTTATCATTTTTTCAGTGCATCTAAAATATAAGTAGTACTTCTAAGAAGTACGGACTGGCTTATAGTGTATTCTTTTAACTGTTTAATATGATGCTTTTGTTATGTTGGTCATGTTGAGGTATAATTCACATGAAATACAATTCACCCTTTCTAATTGTATGGTTCAATGAATCCTAGCAAATGCAAGTGTTAGCACCACAGTCAGTCACCCGAAAATCAATTAGTGTCCCTTTGTCCCCTAGTGTCCATAGCCCCTGACAGCACAGACGTGTTCTCTGTCTCCACTGTTTTGCCTTTTTCAAAATGACGTGGTCATCTTTAAATGATGTTCAAGCTTTCAGGCTAGCGTACATTGTTATTCATATTTATGAAGTTTTATTTTAAAAAGAAAAGCAGGGGGTACCTGGGTGGCTCAGTCGTCGTGTCTGCCTTCAGCTCGGCTTGTGATCCCCGGGTCCTGGGATCAAGCCCCACATCGGGCTCTGATCAGCAGGGAGCCTGCTTCTCCCTCTCCCACCCCCCCACCCCGCTTGTGTTTCCTCTCTCCCTGTGTCTCTCTCTGTCAAATAAACAAATCAAATCTTTAAAAAAGAAAAAGAAAGAAAGGAAAAGGAAAGCATATACCCGTAGAAAATCTACTCTTAATTTTTATACACTGTTGCCTTCTTTGGAAAGTAGAAAAAAAATAACATTTTTTCTTCTTTAGTTTTTCTTTTCCACCTCACCTGGAAATTGTTGATTTCTTCATGTGTTTTTATTATTTCCTTTTTTTTTCTCTGTCTAAAGCCTTTTTTTATTAGAGAGAGAGATAGCTGGGGGAGGAGCTGGGAGGGAGGGAGAAGCAGACTCCCCACTGAGTGAGGGGCCTGATGCCAGGCTCGATCCCACGACCCTGAGATCATGACCTGAGGTCAGATGCTCAACAGACTGAGGCACCCAGACACCCCATATTATTTCCTTTTTCGTTTGTTTTACAGAAATGTCTGTTTTCTGATTTCTGATTTGTTAGCATACTCTTAAAGTATTATTAACATGATCATGATCGTTACCGTGACCTTTTAACTCCTTGAAACATGTCTATGTAAATCTGAACTGAAACCTATCTCTGGACATCCGAAACATAAGAAAAATCCAGGAACCAAACCACTTAATGTCATGCGTTTTGTAAATTCTGCAGAGGCAGGCAGGTTTATGGATTCTTTACGCGTATTTAGGTGAATTTTTAGAGAAACAGATTTCTCCTTAAATCTTTCCCAGGCATTTACAACAATTGTTTGAGTCATTTTTGCCCATGCTCAAAATTGTTGCAGCAGACTTAAATGAATTAATAGACTCAAAACAGCATTAAATAAAAGAAATAATTTATAACCCAGTGGCCCTCACAGCATGAAAACACACAGCGCATCTGTTAAGCCATCCGACTGTTACATTATTTGCTTGGTAGATTTTCAGCTTTGTGCTGTTGCTTGAGGAGAGGTTTGCTTTTACAACCAAGAGGTAAAGCTCCTGCCTCTTTCTTGCCCAGCAGCCTGGTGATCGGTCTGTAGGTCTGCTTGTCGGCCTTCTTCTTCCAGCTCACTTCAGCGCTCCGTGATTAGACAAGCACTATGCAAACAGTGCACTCACCATTAGCATATATGGCTTTTGCATAATTTTTATAACATGCTGGTGGTGCCCAGCCGGAGCTGTGGCTGAAACCCCTCAAATGGCCATGATCTGGACTCAGACCTAGGTCTTTAGATACTTTTCAGTTGAGGTTCTTGAATACCTACAGACAAGCTGAACAGGCAAACACAACCAAGTGTAAAAGGAGAACATTTGGTCTAAGTTGTTTTTTTTTTTTTCCAGATTTAAATCAGTTATTAATTGAGCATTTACTAAGCACAGAGATAGAACAGTGAAAAGCTCTCCTTTAAGTGCCATTTCAGTGAGAGAAATAACAAAAAAAGTAAAATAAAATCATGAGTGAATAAATAAGGTAGTTTGATCATGATTAGTCTGATGAAGGGACAAGATGCTTCCTCTAAGAAGGCAGCATTTTACTGAAAGAGCGCTAATGGAAAGATGCAGGCAAAAAAGATAAGAAATATCAAAATCTCAAAGACATGGATGTCTCAGCGTGCTCAAGGAACAGAAGGTAGACCAGCATAGACTATGGATTGGGTACGAAGGAAAGAGTGAACTGAATTAGCTTGGAAAGACAAGAGAAAGTCACATTCTTTTTTTTTTTTTTTTCAAGATTTTTATTTATTTATTTGACAGACAGAGATCACAAGTAGGTAGAGAGGCCGGCCGGGGATTGGGGGGTGAGTAGGCTCCCTGCTGAGCAGAGAGCCCGATGCGGGTCTCTATCCTGGGACCCTGGGATCATGACCCGAGCTGAAGGCAGAGGCCTTAACCCACCGAGCCATCCAGGAGCCGGGGAAGTCACATTCTTTAGGGCCGCTATAGGCCCTAATAAAGAGATTGGGGTTTTCCTTTATATACACTAAATACAGAAATGAGTAAAAGATTTGAAGGAGAAGGGGGTGAAATTATTTGATTCATATCTTTTATAATCTCTACATGCTGTGTGGGTGGGAGGAGAAAGAGTAGGAGGAAAACTCCAGATAGGGTGGTGTCTGGAACTGAAAGGAGGCTGGAAGGATGATGAAAAGCATAGTCAAAACTTTTTGTTCAAGGAGGACACATAGATCTCGGGGAAGAGTAAGATTTGGGCGATGAGGCGGACGCAAAGATTCAAAGCTGTGGGTGGTGCAGTCCTCCCTTACATTGACAGAGAGACCCAAGGATCAGGTAAGGTAAGTTGGGGATTGGGAGCCACCACGAGTGTCTGACCATGCGTGGCTCGAAGGGATGAATGACCAGACGTGTCAAGTAGACATGTTGATATTGTGGGCTCAGGCTCTGACAGTGGAATGAGAACACGGGTCATAGAGTGGGATTTAAACGCGAAGAAGTGAGAGACAGGAGAACGGACCTCAGGGCTGAACACTCAAGCTCTCCTGCAAAGACAGGGCCAGAGGAGGAGAAAGCGAAAACCAGAGGGCACATGGAAGGAAACCTAAGAGAGTATGGTCTCTCGTAAACCAAGTGAGTGCTTCAAGCAGGAGGAGGTAGTCAAATATGTGGAGTGATGTTGGGAGATTTCATGAGATAAAAACAGAAACATGCCCGTCTGTCTTGGTATCACTGACAATGGCCGTCAGATGAGGAAGAAAACGCCATATTGGTCATGTGGTGAAGAATGAATCGGAATGTGTGTGTGGGATGGGTGGGGTGGACTGCAGAAGGAGAACGCAGACAACTTTTCTTCAGAAGTTTTCCAGGAAGGACTGAGGGGAAATGTGAGAAGCCGGCGTAAAGACTCAAGAGATCAGGGCACACGTTTAGACTGGTTGGAATCACTCAGGAGGGTTGGGGCGCTTAGTGATGGAGGACCGAAGGAGCGTTGTAAGAGAAAGGATCTCAAAAAGGGTACAAGGGACTTCAAATTTGATTTTTATGGGAGTAAGATAACATGAAACTAATATAATCCATAAAATAATTTTGCTTTAAAAATAATGTTTCTTAAACAGAAACATTGTTTTGTTTTCCTGCAGATGATGAAAGCCTAGAGGTTTTAGAGGAAACTCTGGCCTTCGATCTTGGGCTCAGTAGCCTTGGCCTTGCTCTGAGTTGTTTTCACATTGGTGATAATGCATGTAAGCTAAGTGGCACATAATAGAGACTTAGCAATTGCAGGTGTCCTCCAGTTGACGTGGGGCTGCAGTTACAGAACAGTATTTCCTGCGTTTAATACCTCGGTTCCCACATTTTCCTAATTCATTTGGCCTGGTCATTTAGAAACATTGGTAGAACCTTCAAACAAACCTGCTGAATTCATTGATAAAGTGATTTATTTAACATGTTTTAGTTTCTTTGAGTGAAGCAAAGATTTCAATGGCCCTATTATCAAATGAAATCTTAGGTTAGTGCCATCTGTCAGGTTTTTAAATGACAGTTTATAATATGCAACAAGGTCCCATATTCCATGTGTCTAAAAATTTATGACATATCAATTGGCAGTTATGAAAAATCAGCAAAAGCTGGGGCACTCTGATTAAACACCCCTTCAATACAGACACTGATCTCTGAAGCAAGAAAATAGATAAAATGTATATGGCCATATTTAGAATTTGCTTAGGATACCAGAAAACTCTATCTATCTAAATAATTTTTAATATTCCTTTTAATACACTTGTGAGATTCTTATTGTCTTACCAATAAACTTTTTCCTTCAAAGCACACTTAACGGTACTTAAAGATGCAGCATTGTATTAGTCTAACATTTGGTCAACATTTGATTCTTCCTTTTTAATTACCTCTGTACTATCTTAGTGTTATTTGTTGCTAATTATATTTGTATATATTTATATCTCTTGATAGTCTGTTTGCATATTTCATATATTATATTTTCCCTGTATCATGTCTGAAGGAACAGTTTGCTCCCTTATTGCAATTAACTATTACTTGAATGACCTTGGCTTTTCTTGTTAAATGGGACAAACCGGATACTCATAGTTTCAAATACAGCAGGTAATATGAAGAAGCTGAACTAGGACTTCCGAGATTTTTCAAGTATATTTTTTAGACTGCAGTTTCTTGCTGTTACATGATGTCACTTTCTAGATAACTTCTAGATGTAATAGAGAAAATCATATTTTCTATAAGCAATTACTAAAACTCTCCCTTACCTGTTTCTGGAATGAATGGAATCACTGTGATTGTTCCTTTGTAAACACAGAGCGGACAGGTACGGTAGAGACCATACATTTATCTCCTTTTACTTAAAAGGTGGGAACTGAGGCGTTTGTGGCCAATGGCAATCCCAGACACCTGGTTAACATAACTGACTTTTGAATGCTGAAGATTTAAATCTAACAAAACGGGCCGCCTGGGTGGCTCAGTGGGTTAAAGCCTCTGCCTTCGGCTTGGGACATGATCCTGGGGTCCTGGGATCGAGCCCCGCGTTAGGCTCTCTGCTTAGCGGGGAGCCTGCTTCCCCTGCTCTCTCTCTCTGCCTGCCTCTCTGCCTACCTGTGATCTCTGTCTGTCAAATAAATCAATAAAATCTTTAAAAAAAATCTAACAAAACAAAAAAGATAATTTTTTAAATTAGATTTTAGGTTAACCATTAAGTGGAAATTTTGTTCCTTTTTATTCATGTGTCTAAGTTCATCACCAGTCTTCATTTGCAAAGTTTGTACCACCGGATCTCATGTTGTAATGACAGGAAGGACACCTCTGCTCCAAATATGGGAACACAGAACACTTGAGACCTATCGCTGATGAAGCTATTATGAAAATAAAATCTTTTACCACCATATGATCTTATGGATGTTGAAAAAAAACACAGGCCGTTGATAATATGTTTCTTTATAACTGTATTTCAATTATTTTCTGTGATGAGTGTGTAATCAAAATAAATGACAAAACGAATTAACTATGGGAAAGTAGCTAAATCTCTGTTAATATTTACTCTAAAAAATACATGTGCAGATAGAAATCAAAATCGTCACCTAATATATATAATTTGTTGTCTCTGTTACTTAAGTAGACAACTGCCCATACAAGATGTTCTATAAAGATAAAATTATAGCTTATAAATACGGATTTCTTTTTTATAGAACTAATGGACAGGCACAACAAGATAGTAAAGAATTCATCAATAAACAAATTTAGAGACTATTTCAAATTAATCTATAACTTACTACCACTCATTTTAACATTACACAGGATTTTACATGGTACATAATCTGAAAATTCAGATGCTTATACTGTTTTCATTTAAAATAACTTCTAGGGGCACCTGGATGGCTCAGTCAGTTAAGTGGCCAATTCTTGATTTCGGCTCAGGTCATGATACTGGGGTCATGGGATCAAGCCCCCCCACCCTAACCTGGCTCTGTGCCCAGCAGGTAGTCTGCTTGAGATTCTCTCTGTCCCTCTGCTTCCCCCCATTCCTCTTACGTGCATTTTCAGTGAAAAATATAAAATCTGGGATAAATGCTCAAGAGTAAAATTTCTGGATTATATGGTAGTTGTAGACATGCCAACCTACTTTCCTGGTGGCTGTACCATTTTACTTTACTGACCTGCTGAATATGGGTGATCCACATCTCCACAGGTTTCCTAGCATTTGGTGTTGCCCCTATTTGTTTTTTATTTTAGCCATTCTGCTAAGTGTAGAAGGATAACTCATAGTGGTTTTAATTTTCATGTACCTGATACAGAATGATGTCAAACATCAGCTTATTTTTCTTTTTTTTTTTTAAAGATTTTATTTATTTATTTGACAGAGAGAGAGATCACAAGTAGGCAGAGAGGCAGGGAGAGAGAGGGGGAGGCAGTCTCCTCACTGAGCAGAGAGCCCAATGCAGGGATCGATCCCAGGACCCTGAGACCATGACCGGACCTGAAGGCAGAGGCTTAACCCACTGAGCCACCCAGGAGCCCCCATGAGCTTATTTTCTGACTGGATAGTGTCCTCAGTGAAATTTCTCATGTCATTTTTTTTTCATTTTTAAAAACTTTACTTATTGAGATAAAATTCACATAATATAGAAATAACCATTTGAAAGGGCACAGTTCAGTAGCATTAAGCATATTCAAAATGTTACTCCAACCATCATCTTTATCTAGTTCAAAAACATTTCCATTGCTCCAAGTCAAACTCTTTACCCAAGATACTTTTTGATTTTTTTTTTGATAAGGTGTAATTTTTTAATATTTTTGATTGGGTATAATTAGATTTTAATTTGCCATTTATAGCTGGATTATTTTTTCAATGTTGAGTTTGAGGGTTCTTTATATACTTTAGATTCCAGTTCTTTCTCAGATATTTGGTTGGCAATTTTTCTTCCAGTCTATGGATTATTTTCCATCTTCTTCACACAGTCTTCTTCGGGGCAAACTTTTGTAATTTTTGTGTGGTTCAACTAACTTTTTTTTCCCTCTTTGGTATCATGCTTTTGGTGCATGAAAATTTAAGAAATCTTTGCTTAGACTTAGATCTAAGTGAATTGTTCTTTTTCTTTTTCTTTCTAGTAACTTTAGAGTTTTATGTCTTACACTTAAATGCAGGGACACCTGGGTGGCTCAGTGGGTTGGGCCTCTGCCTTCGGCTCCGGTCATGATCTCAAGGTCCTAGGATTGAGCCCCGCATCGGGCTCTCTGCTCAGCGGGGAGTCTGCTTCCTCCTCTCTTTCTGCCTGCCTCTCTGCCTACTTGTGATCTCACTCTCTGTCAAATAAAAAAATAAAATCTTAAAAAAAAAATCTGTGATCCATTTTGAGTGAATGAGGTATAAGGATTAGGTCAAAGTTCATTTCTTTTTGCCCATAGAGGTCCAATTACTCCAGAACTGTTTTTTGGAAAGTATCTTTCCTTCCTGGAAGTACTTTTAAACATTTGTTAAAAATCAGCTGAGGGGAGCCTAGGTGGCTCAGACAGGTAAGTGTCTGTTTTCCACTCAGGTCATGATCTTGGGGTCCTGGGGTCCAGCCCTGCAACAGGCTCTCTACTCAGCGGGGACTCTGCTTCTTCCTCTCCTTCTCCCTTTCCTTCTCCCTCTGTGCACTCTCTCTCTCTCAAATAATAATAATAATAATAAATCTTTTAAAAAAATCAGCTAAGCATATTTGTGTTGTTCTCATTCTGATTTCTCTTTGTGTCTCATTGTCCTATGTGTCTATCCCTCTACGAGTATGGCACTGTCTTCTTGCCTATTGTATCTATAGAGTAAACCTTCATGTCAGGTGAAGTGATGCCCACCCCTTTTTTCTTCTTGGTCAAGATTATCATGTTATTTTAGGGTCTTCACCTTCTCATTTAAATTTTAGAATAGCTTGTCTTTGACTATACAAAATGCTTACTGAAACTGAAATTGCATTAAAACTGTATGTCAGTTTGAGGAGAATTGACACCTTTCTATCTCGAATCTTTGATCCTTAAATATGGTTATGTTTTAATATTTATTTAGGTCTTAAAAAAATGTTCTATCTGTGTTTTGCAATTTTTCAGAATACTGATCTTGTACAAGGTTTAAGTGTATATCTAAGTATTTTATTTTCTTTTGATGATTTTAAGATTTTATTTGAGAGAGAGAGAGAGCATGAATGGGCGGTTGGGGGGGGCAGTGAGGGAGAGATAGAGGGAGAGGGAGAAGGAGGCTCCCTCCTGAGCATGGAGCCTGAGGTGGGCTCGATCCCAGGACCCTGAGATCATGACGTGAGCTGAAGTCAGATGCTTAACCGACTGAGCCACCCAGGCGCCCTGCTATTGGTGATTTATAAGCAATACTCTGAGGAGTCATTTTTGGCAAATAGAAATATGATTTTTTTTATCTTGTATCCTATAACTTTTCTGAATTCAATTATTAGTTCTATATTTGTTTTTGTAGATTCAAGTTTTTGTATGTAATTTTCTCTGGTATTAAAAATGTTTCAATTATTTCTTTATTTCCAATTTGTGTACCTTTTATTTATTTTCTTGCCTTGTTGCACTGGCCAGAATGCTCAGTATTATATTGACCAAGAGTGGTGACAACAGACATTATTGCTTCATTCCACATCCTAGGGAGAAAGTATTCAGTTTTTCACCATTATGTGTGGCTTTTGCTGAAGTTTTCTGTAGATACTTTCTCTCAAGTTAGGTTAATTTTGCTCTAATCCTAACTTAAGAGCCTTTATCATAAATGAATGTTAAGTTTTATTAAATGTTTTCTCTGCTACAAACGATGTGATCAGAGGATTTTTCTTCTATCTTGTTGACACAGTGTTTACATCATTTGATTTTTAAAATGTTGACCCAGCTATGCAAACCTGGAATGAATCCGCTTTGTCCTTCTGTATAACTTTTAAAAATCCATTTCTTGATGCGGTTTGCTAAATTTTGTTGAAGATTTCTATGTCTAAGTGCATGTCAGATATTCTCTTTTTTTGTATTGTATTTGCCATATTTACCATTTTTATAACACTGGCATCATAAAATGAGTAAAGAATTGCTTCTTCCTTCTGTATTTTCTGTATAAGCAGTATTACTTCTTCTTTAAATAAAAATACAATTCTACAGTAAACCATCTGGGCCTGAAAATAACTTTTTAAAGCGTTTCTAATTATACTTTCAATATCTTTAGTTTTTATGGGGTTATCAATGGGAAATATTTTACATTAATTAGGTTTTGAATTTATACTCTTTAAGGAATTGTTCCATATCTTTGAAGTTGTTTATAATATTCCCTTGTTATCTTTTTCATGTCTTCAGAATCTCTGGTGTTTCCTGTTGAAGGAGGGAGTCTCCGCTTGGATGTAGTAGCTTCCTTAGCTCAGCACTTTTAGTGGTGTGATCCTCCCTGATTAGGTTGGTCAGAACTTCCCAAGTTGGGCATTTTTGTGGTGGGATCTCCTTATGAATGGTCCCTTGGCAACTCAGCCCTCTTTGTTTCAGAGTTTCTGTGTCAAGGAGGTGATTCTCAAGCCCACAGGGTCAAAGAGTCTTCCCGGGCTGGTCCCCCAACCCCGCTCACAACCCACCTCGGTACCTTTTGCTTGGAGGGAGTATCCTGCATGGTGGGGAAGGAGAGAGCTTTTCACAGCCTCTTAGTGTTGACAAGGCACCCAACCAACTCCCCATATCAGTGTGTCTGACTTGCTTGGTGTTGTCAGAAGGACTCCCATTTGATCCAGGGCTAAAATGGACCCTCCAGGATTTCCTTCTGTTGTGAGATTAGGAGTCAGAAAACAGTGGGTCTGGATCATCCTTTTGGGGTATGAGGGCTTAAAATACCCAGTCTGTGTTATTTCTCCAGTCCTGGGGTCATAAACCATTTTGGCTGCCTCTGCCTCTTATGACCTTTCAGAACTTTCCTTTTTCCTGCTTCTAGCATTATTTCCAGGATTTATAATTGCCTTTAGCAAGGAGATATAGAGAAAAACATGCCTGTACCATTTTGTCTATAGCTTAAATCTGCATTTAATCTTTACAGTATCTAATTCTGTTGTTTTGCTTTTAAAATGAAAATGAGTGTTAATTTGACTCGACTGCCTAGAATAAAGTACACATAAAAACCATATAATTTCACTTTTTTCAATAAAAGTCAACCAGAAATTATCAAAATTTTGAAAAATACAGTATTTAGATTTTGATGTGAACTATTTGACAACCTTGTAACTTTAAAATAATTTTTAAAATAAAATAATTAAAAAGATTTAGAAGCATGTCAGATATGTATTACCTTTATTCACAACTTAAGCCAAGGTATACTGGGCCAAAGGTACATGTTTTATACTCCCCACTCACTATAAATAAATAATAAATGCAATTAAGAGTACCTTCTGATTGTTTCTCTCTAGGCCAAACTATTGGTATATGCTGTCTCTCCTTTCTCCCTCTCTCTCCTCTGTTGTTTTAATGTGCATTATCTCATTTATTATTTACAATAAGCCTAGAGGGGAAATTGCATTACAATTCCCAGTTTGAAGAAAGGGACACTGAGGTTTAGAGAGGCAATGGAAATGATCCAAACTCAACACAGTTTTGGAATGCCAAGATTCAAGCTAAGGGAATCCCTCTCCATAGTCTCCACTGATTTTGCTTTGGAATTTTTGTGTGTGAGACTCATCTGGAACAGCAGGTTTTTGTTTGATTGTTGCTTACTTTTTCCCCTTTTTCTCTGCACTCGTTCTTCTCTGTTTTACTCATTAGTGGATGCTTCCACTCAGCCTTTTTTACTAAAAACTTATGCCACAGTAAGCAACTATCTTTCTCTTCTAAAACAGTGTGAGGTTTTTCGGTATCTCTGTCTTTTCATACAATGTGACAAGAACCTTATGATGATATTTATCTTCTGAACACCCATTTTCCTAATCTTTCTTGTTATTCATTATAATTTTCCATCATTTTTAAATGCCAAAAGCTATTATTTTTTGATATTCCAAAATTAATTAAATTGCCAAATAGATTCTATGTATTTGTGGGAGCAGAGTTCATCTGATCTATTTTATTCATTTTGGAACATACTCTATAGTAGATTTTTCAGAGGTGGTTTCTGTGGTTAAACTCTCTTAATCTCTGTTTATGGCTAAATAATATATTTGTTTAGCCTTTATTTTGGAATCATAGGTTAGAGTTGAAATTTTTTTTTTCTTGGTTAGAGTTGAAATTTTAGATTTAAATTTTTTCCTTCAGTGTTTTAATATTTACTTTAATATTTTATAACAATTGCCATTTGCCCAATTATCTCTGGACAATTATTTCTGTTATGGGGAGCATATTTATTTATTTTTTCATTAGCTTTTATTCTGTTTATATTTTATCTCTAATAATTTAGAGGAGTTTGTCTTACTATATCATGGTGGTTTCTTTTAAGATTTTTATTTATTTGACAGAGAGAGAGAGAGAAAGATCACAAGTGGGCAGAGAGGCAGGCAGAGAGAGAGGAGGAAGCAGGCTCCCTGCTGAGCAGAGAGTCCGATGTAGGGCTCGATCCCAGAACCCTGAGATTGTGACCTGAGCCAAAGGCAAAGGCTCTAACCCACTGAGCCACCCAGGCGCCTCTATACCATATTTTATTAAGAAGGGCTGAGGTGTTGATTGAATTTTGTTCATTTGCCCTATAGTGCGAGTGTTTTTTTTTTAGTACGAGGCTTCATTTTTGACTTCAGTGAAGGACATTTCTTGTCTCCTTTCTTTACTTCTTCATCATTCCTTCAGTTATCTTATGGAAATTCTATTAGACTTAAAGACTTTCAATCATTACTATATTTTTTGGCCCCTAAATGCCTCTCTAACATCTTTTTCTACTATTCTTTTCTTCCCTTGCTCTGTCTTTCTGCTATTCCAAAAGTAATATCAAATATATTTTTATCAAGTCTTAGTGAAAGGTGTTTTTCAAGGAATACTCTTGGCTCAGTGTCTCACTCCTTGTGGGTCTCCACTCCATGAATACTTACCCTGACCTAATTTTTTCTTTTTCTTTTTTCTTTTTGGCCTCGTTTTTTCTTACAGGTTTTCTAACTAACCATTTTTCGTCCCACATGTTCTTGATTCATATCTTCCTGTTTGTTTTCATTATTTCATGTTCTCTTTAGCAGATGATATTCCTTTATATTTAAGCATCTTCAACATACTTATTTTTAAATTTTGTTCTCAGGCTTATCTTTCATATTTTTAAAAATCCTGAGTGATTTTAACTCTTAAGTATCCATTTTCCCTGTCTTTATTAGCTGTATCTTCCCCATTTGATTTCAAATTTTGGTTTGCGGGCTTGTGTTACGTTGAATTCTCTCTCTGTTCAGCCCTCCCTGCATTAGAGTCTAAGCTTTTATATTTATTACTAACTAAGCCTCCCGGGCCCCACTTCATAACTGGCGTCCGCATTAGCAGCTTTGACACTATAGTTACCCACATAGCACGGGACGCGTGTGGAGCGGGGCACACTCCCATTATTGCACAGGCTAAATATTGCTTGCTGGCTCTGCTTCTCTGCCCCAGGCTGTGTTTCACTTTAATTGTATTTTTATTTTCTGAAGATAATTTTTTTAGTGTGATCATACTTTTTAAGTTTTAAATTTCATTCTATCTCGGACTTCAATCCATTTGATTAGTATTTTTATTGCTCATTAGCTAAATCAGAGTCATTCTTCTAGGCACCGATCAAACAAGTTTCTTGATCTCAGAGGATTAGTTTTTGGAGGAGAAAGGTAATACACACAAATAAACAAATAAATAAATGTTATGAATTTAAAATAGAACGGGATATACAGGATAAGAGGGGGTGCTCTTCTCAGCAGGATGGTAACAAGAGAATTGTGTAAGCAGGATAGTAAAATAGAGACATAACTGATATGAGTCATGAACTAAGGTATCTGAGAAAGGATGTTTGAGGAGGAGAAAGAGCAAATGCAAAGGCCATCTTCAAGGAACAATGAAGAGGAAGTCCTTTATCGTTCTAGAAATTTCATTTCTATTGATAAGCTTAATTTGACAATAACAGCTTTTTTTCTCAAAATTTCATTCAAAACTGAACTGTTAGCTAAACTTCCTCAAATGTACTTTTTGATGTGTCCTTGTGAAGTCATTCTCTTGTGCTTAAGCAAACCATTGTTTGAACCTAAGAGGTCCAGATTGTTTTTACCCTGTAACTGGGCTCTTCTCTGTAGTATGTCAGAATCCCTTTTGATTGTACCCTCATTCTGATTATCTTTTCTTCTGCCCATATGTTATACAAAAAAAAATTTTGGTGAAATACAGTTTAGTTACCTACAAAGTATCACATATTTAAAACATTTTGCAAATGTACATATAAATACATGGTAATGTTGTTAATAAGTAAATAGTAAAGCCTGAAATATTGATTATTTCATTATTTTTAAAAATTTTTTTTAAAGATTTTTATTTATTTATTTGTCAGAGAGAGCAAGCACAGGCAGACAGAGTGGCAGGCAGAGGCAGAGGGAGAAGCAGGCTCCCTGCCGAGCAAGGAGCCCGATGCGGGACTCGATCCCAGGACGCCGGGATCATGACCTGAGCCGAAGGCAGCCGCTCAACCAACTGAGCCACCCAGGCGTCCCATAATTATTTCATTATTAAATTCAATAGTACATAGTATATTTTTTAATTGATTTCAGATTTGTTTAATCATTTTTCAGATCATTTGTATGGTTTGCTTTATCTAATATGAAAAGAATATGGTAAAACCGAGATATAACCCAGTGTCCTGGTGAGGAGCAAGGATTTTGGAGAATGACTTCTAGGATTTGAATTTACCACTTACTAGGCAGATAATTTTTCTATCTGTAAAATATAGATAATAATGCTAATCTGATAGAATTGTTTTGAAGATTAGTTGAATTAATGATCATAAAGTTCTTAAAAATCATTACATCGCTTGTACAATAAATACGTTTGCTAAAATCTAAGAATAGTTCAGTATCTCATCCACAGTATAAGCGATAAGGCTAAATTATTAAATTCATGAAGCCTTCAGTAATTAGAAATATAAAGTTCTGTTGTTTTGTTTCTTACTGTTTGTTTTAGTTCTGAGTATAATTTTAAATTTAGAAATGTGACACAGATTATGAGTACCAGCCTGGGGTTATTTAAAAAAACAACAAGGTGTTTTCAGTTGGCTCTCCTTTTCTGTAACTTGATCAAAGAACTATGACAGTATTCATAAGGTGAACCGAAAAGAATTTATTTATTACAGTGAATTATTTGTGCATAAGAAACATCTTTAAATTTGTCATCCAGGGGCGCCTGGGTGGCTCAGTGGGTTAGGGCCTCTGCCTTCGGCTCAGGTCATGGTCCCAGGGTCCTGGGATCGAGCCCCGCATCGGGCTCTCTGCTCAGCGGGGAGCCTGCTTCCTCCTCTCTCTCTCTGCCTGCCTCTCTGCCTGCTTGTGATCTCTGCCTGTCAAGTAAATGGATGAAATCTTTAAAAAAAAAAAAAAAAAAAAAAAAAATTTGTCATCCATAAGTTTTTACCCTTTTAGTAAGTCATACAGAGAATGTATTTAAATTGGTGACTTAAATGAAGTATTTGCATGCAAATTAAATATTTGTCTTTCTCTTTTCTTAGAACATATGTTAGTGACAATGACATAAAAAAACAGAGCTGCATTTGCGAGACAATAATGGGCTGTGGGTTTCTGTAGGGAAGCTATAATACTGGCTATAACCAAGGTCATGATACAGACTAGCTGGGTGACCTTAACCATCTTACCTTTCCCGGATTTAATTTCCTCAGTGCTACAATTAAAGAGTTGGTCCACTTGACTTGTAAGATTTCTTCCAGCTCAAAATCAAAAAACAGAAAATATCTAGGAGAAACTAAGAATATTTGCCAAACCCATTTAATTAGTTTATAAAATAACAATAATTATTCTGTACCTAAAATTTTAAATATAAGCCAAATATAACTTCATATATCTGATAAACAACATTAACAATTCTTAAATTCTTTAATGATCACACATTTTTATGGTAAAAAATATGTTTTGAAATTAATTCCAGAACAACAGTCTGTATTAGGTTACAAAGAAGATTTTAACATTTTGTGTTTAAAGTTTAGCCTAAGAAACTTTTAATATTTTAATAGGCTATTTTTAGAGAATTTTTAGGCTCATAGCAAAGTTAACCAAAAGGTACAGGAATATCCCATCTATTTCCTGCTTCCCATAGCCTTCCCCATTATCATTCACCAGAATGGTAGATTTTTTATAAAGAACAACCTATGTGGGCACATCATAATCTTCAAAAGTCTATAGTTTATTTTAGGGTTCATTCTTGGTATTGTGCATTCAGTAAGTTTGGGAAAATATATAATGATGTATATCCATCATTAAAATACCACACAAAGTATTTTTAGTGCCCTAAAAACCGTCTGTGCTCTGCCTATTCACTTCTCTCCCAGCCTTTCACCCATGGCAACCACTGATTTTTTTTTTTTTTAATGTCTTTGTAGTTTTGCCTTTTCTAGATTGTCATAAAGTTGGGATCATACAATATATCACCTTTTCAGCTTGCCTTCTTTCACATAGTAAAATGAGATTAAGTTTCCTCCATGTTTTTTCATGGCTTCTTTAGTGCTGAATAATATTCCATTGTCCAGGTGTACCCCAGTTTATTTGTCCATTCACCTACTGAAGAACGTCTTGGTTGTTTCGAAGATTTGGTGATTATGAATGAAGCTGATGTAAGTTTTTGTGCTTACATGAGTTTTCATTACCATTGGGTATATACCAAGGAGTAAAATTGCTGAGTCATGTGGTAGGAGTATATTTAGCTTTGTGAGAAACAGCCGAACTGTCTTTCAGGATGGCTGTTCCATTGGGTATCCTCCCCAGCAGTGAATGCAAGTTCCTGTTGTTCCACATCCTTGCCAGCATTTGGTATTATGCTAATAGTCTGTAGTAGTATCTTATTACTGTTTTATTTTTTTATTATTATTATTTTAATTTATTTATTTGTCAGAGAGAGAGGGAGAGTGAGAGAGCGAGCACAGGCAGACAGAGTGGCAGGCAGAGGCAGAGGGAGAAGCAGGCTCCCTGCCGAGCAAGGAGCCCGATGTGGGACTCGATCCCAGGACGCTGGGATCATGACCTGAACTGAAGGCAGCCACTTAACCAACTGAGCCACCCAGCCGTCCCTTTATTACTGTTTTAAATGTCAATTCCCTGATTAAGAAAACTTTCTAAATGCAGGGGCTTGTGAGAAAATAAATGAATATGTGAAAACAAAACAAAAAAGCGACACCCAAAAAACCCCAATAATATTGTTTATGCAGGTTTTGTTAACTCCTAAATAAAAAAGCACCAATGGTGATAATTCATAAAATGTTTAAATGAATTGAGGATTTTTTGTTTCATGATTCTTATTTATACATTAGTGTGTATGAGCTTGAACAGTCAAATGTTTCTAGCCTAAAAACTGAAATGTTTTTCTTTCTTTAAGCGAAATCAAAATTTCACTAAACATTGTACACAATCTCTTACTTCTAGGTTGTTCTCTTGTACATTACCTTTTGTATTTATCCTCCTCAACGACAAGTGCAGTTGCTTGGTCCAAAGCATTAGAAGTAACCAGGGGAGTGGCTCAGTTTGATCATTGTTTTAACTAGCGCAGTTAAATTCTAGACAATATGGACGTAACTGTTGTATATATGGAACTACAATGTTTCCTCTTGTAAGTCAGTATCTGTACACAGTGTAGATGGATTTTTCTATAGTGATTTAAATAGAGGTGGCTTAGGGGCACCTGGGTGGTGTAGTCGGTTAAGTGTCTGACTCTTGGTTTTGGCTCAGGTCATGATTTCAGGGTCCTGAGATCAAGCCCCATGATGGGCTCTGAACTTAGCACAGAGTCTGCTTAAGACTCTCTCTCTCCCTCTGCCCCTGCTCCCCTGCTCACTCACTATCTCTCATTCTCTCCCTCGTAAATAAATTAATCTTATAAAGAAAAAAAAGAACTGAGGTGGCTAGAACAAGGAGAGAATTTTAAGTAAGCTAGATGTGTCTGGAAAAAAAAGAAAAGAAAAAGAACATTACCAATGAGAGGAGGGACTGATTACCCTCCGTTATTCAAAATAATCAGGGAGAAAGATGTCAAGAGAGTCAAGCCTCTTTGACAAGATGAGGCCAAGTCAGAGTTTCTGAGTGATGGCTGGGCCTCACAAAGTCAGTCCTGCATTTCCTGAGAACGAAGACTCTAACTAACTCTACTCTGCGTTAATAAAGCTGATAATTAGGCCCTGGTGATTTGGGGCCATGTAGGGCTGAACCACTCAGCTCCATATTACCTCCCAGCTTGTAATTGAGAAATGAGTCAACAATAGCTAATTAATTTGATACAGAACACTTTAATTATATTGCCTCTATGTTTATGTAGAGAACATATTATCACATGTCGCACAGTAATTTGTGTTCCTTGATCAGAGAACTGTTTTACCGTAGAATATTCTTTCTTCATGGTATTCTTTAGCTATCTTTCACTTTTATATGTGTATATATAAGTTAACCCAGAGCATATTATTTTTCAATGTTATTTAGTATCTTAATATTCCTTACACTCTAAATAGTGGTTAGGTTATCTTATTTCATTAGACGTTGTATTAGATTCTGATTGGGGTTATAACATTTTCCACAAATTCAGTTGTCTAGAGCAACACAAAGTTATTGTTTTGCATATAGTTTCGGAGGTTGGACGTCTGCATGGTTCACACTAGGCAAACACCAAGGTGTCTGTGTTTCTTCTAGAGACTATAGGTGAGAACGTATTTCCTTATCTTTCCCAGCCCCTAGAGGCTGCCCACCTCCCTTGGCACCTGACTCCTTCCTGTCTTTGAAACACCAATGGCTGCTCAGGTATTTCTCACATCACCTCACTCTGACACTGCTTCTCCTGCCTCCCTCTTCCGCCGTTTAATGACTCTTACGACGACATTGGTCCCACTCCAATAATCGGGATAATCTCCTATCGGCTGATCACTGACCTTCATTCCATCTGCAACCTCGGTATAACATGACCTATTCACAGGTTCTGAACATTAGGATGGAGACATTTGGGGGAGAGCATTAGGTACTGCCTACCACCACTGTCTTATTTGGGCATATCTAAGACGAATGCAAGGACATAAACCCAACATGGGGGTTTCGGCAGTAAAGGTATGCATATACACCTTACATAACAGTAGGTCTGGAGATGGGAAGTCTGGCATGCCTTGCACGTTGTTATCAACCTCCCACATACCTTTTTTCTGCCTGCTTCACCACTGGAAATGTGTGACTTTCACATCTGTCCAATATGTCTCCATTCCCAGAAGGAAGGAAAGACAAGTAAAAAAGGGCAAAAAGATATGCCTTTATAAGATGTTTCTCAGAAATCCTACTGTGTGACAACGCTACACTTTATGGGACACAACCAGGACCCCTGCTTACTTCTTGCTGCAAAGTAGCCAGGAGAGGCTACTACTTTTGAAGCATATGGTCACCCCGGGCCAAAATCGGCCCTCAGTGAGAAAGAGAGAAGGGATGTTGAGTAGGCAATCAGGAGTATTTGCTGTTTCACTTATAAACACGAGAGGAAGATCTCACTGAGGGCCTTGGGAAAACACATGATCTGTAATGGGGTATGCCCATAAAACAGCTTCAAGAATAATACAAATAAATACCAAAAAAAGCCTTTCATTTTTATAGTTTGTTTACAAAGTGCATTAAACGGATTTTTTTCAAGCAGTAAATTATTCTTTAAACATGTGCTCCATATCTTCTGCTTCAGAGATTCCCAAAACAATAGTGTGCAGGAAAATCACCTGGGAACTTAATTGAAATTTTAGATTCTCACTTTCCACCAAAGATTCTGATTTCAAAAGGTCTCGGAGGGGTACGCATTTTAATGAGCACCTAACACAGGCGGTCTACAAACTGCTTTGCTACTGTAAAAAGAAAATCTCCAGTGAGCACACCTGCACTGAATTTAACATGTATTTATTGAGTGCTTGCTATAGAATCGCCACTAGACATCACGAAGACTATAAAGAAACAGAAGACATGATCCCTGTTCTTAAAGTGCTTCCCGTTTCAGTGAAGCAACTGCATAGACCCGTTTCCAACTGCTGAAATGTGACAGAAACCATAAAAAGAGCAGACAGCAGGGAGCTCATTTTCCTTCATAGTGGCTGTCATGTTTAATCCTTAATATTTATTTGTGTGATTATCTGATTAACGGCAGTCTTTACCATTAGAATATAAGCACTGTGAAAGAAGCTACATCTTCTCATCATTGCATTTTCTGTAAATAGCAAAATGCTTAACTCTTTTTTGGAATTCATTCATATGCCATAATATCTGTCAAATGAAAATTGTCCTGGGTGTGCTCAGAATTTGTGGAAATGAATGAACTGAGGACACCAAAAAAGATCTACATAAGGGAGGAGATAGTGCAATTGGACCCGAAAGGTCTAAAGAAAAAAACAGAGGGAAAAACTTGCCAGATGGAGAGAGAAATATGGTCAAAGGTGTGGGATAATGTGGAAAGACCTGACTCATTAGGAAACATGGAATGAGGTTGTTTGCGATGAGGGTTCAAAAGAAAGTTTTCTTTACGGTTTCTAGTTCTGTTTTGTTTTGAAAAGAAAATCCAGGCTGACATAGGACAATTAAAAAGTCATTAGAGAATTAAGGGAGTTAGTTCTCACCATCATTTCCTGGGATATCATGGTAAAAATGTCTGTATTCTTACAGTCCTTATCAACCTCCAAAGAACTTTAACCTGGTTAGTTTTTTTCTACATAAAAATTCTGCAAACCAAGTTGACTAGATCCTATATTACAGCTGTTACTGCAGCTACCAGACCACATACACACGTGTGCACACACGTGCGCACACACACACATGCACACACGGACAGACGCTCCCAATATTTATGAATGATTTCTTAGGGTCTTCTTGGATAGTCAGTAGTACGCGATGATAAAACTTCTGAAATCCTCGACTAAATTTTTTCACTGTTAGTATAAGTTGACAGGTAAATACAAATTTTTCATGTTCCCATTGAAAATTAGTTGAGTTATGAAGGAACCGTTTAGGAGCTATCTTTTTATAATGAAAATATGTATCTTATAAATACTTCTCTCCTGTTTTCTTTTCCCTCTTAGCTCTTCTTTAACCTAAACGATACATTGGAAAAAAAATAGAATCAGTTTGAAGGATGGTGAAAATGATAAAAGGAAAAAGGGCTGATGATCTAATAATGAAAATTAAGGATGTCTAATATGAATGACTAAGAGATAGGAAGACAAATGAGGAAATACGGTAACTATATATAAATACTTACCGCGGTATGCTAAAAGAAGAGAAGGGAGATGTATTTAATCAGGCTAAGGTCTTAGAACAAGGAATAATGATCTTAAGTTTTAAAAAGATAAAAATGTAAGTATTATGACAAATGTTTCTGCCACAGAGATCACTTAGAAAGAATACGCTTCCCTGTAGAGATGAGCGACTGGTGATAGGAGCAGACAAGATAAAACCTTTGGGGACCTAATAGATAGAAAAAGCCACTTTATAATGTCCTATTTCTTGGTCTGAGTGTAGGACTTTCTTCTATAATATATCCTTAATCACTTGGAAAAGAAATTAATGATCCATGAAATGGGAATTCTTATTTCAATGGGGAGGTTTTTCTACAGACTTTGAAAAGATCTGCAGTTGAGGCCAAAACTCCCGTTACCTCCGCAGACCTTACATTTCGAAGTCAACTTCTATTTCCTACCCAAATCTCCCTGTTCCCTTTTTCCTTTCACAGGAATGATTAACTAAGGGCTACTGTGTAAAAAACTAGCAAGTGTAAAAGCTTTCCTTATTCCACTCTATAGAATTTCTCATGTATTTGTGTATCTGGGCGTCTACCTACCTACCTCCCAACCTGCCTATATTTTCTTGATTTCTCGCTAAATGTATCAGTTCTTCCCCAGGTTGAACAGACCATGCTATGATGTATAGGTACAAGTTCAAAGTGCTTGGTTTAAGATTTCCATAGAATATTATCATGGCTGTTACATTAAGTGATTCTGATCAAATGATTACCAAATTTTCTGAGTCAATTAATGTATGTATACACACATATACATGCACATAGATTTCTCGAGGTATCATCTACCTTATATAACTTCTTTTACTTTCATCTTTTCTACTGCAATTGGGTATACAGCATATATAGCGATCTAAGAGCCAGAGACAAATATATATTGTGTCTTCAGTGTTCCAAAATATTAATTTCATAATGTGTGCAGGTTGAAATAATGAATGATTAAAGGCTACAAACTCAGCTTCTTGTAATAATCCAATGTAAGTAGGTGAGAAAAGTAGAAATACGACCTTTAGCAATGGAGACACTGAAAACAGGAAAAATTGATATTTATTTTTAAGGAAGAACCCACAGAGTCATGGGCTTGATTATCTTTAGGAGATTTGCAACAACAACAAAAAAGAGTCAAAGGCGGCTCTAAGTTCTAGATTTGTCAGCTGGGCTGAATAACTAGGATACTATGAGAATGGGAAATTGAGTGGGGGTGATAAATATGTCTGCTTTGGCATTTAGATATTTACTTCATTATATAAGATCAATTAGTTGGATGTAGCCATTCAGAATATTTTGTAAACATTTATTTGGCTTTTGTCTCTATTTAAGCAAAATTTTAAATTATTAAAATAAATCTAAACATTTCTCTAGATCTTAATTACTCATGTGCACAAAGGTAACCAATTCTTTTGGCTTGAGTCAAAGAACTACATCTTATTCACGTACATATGTATATACACATATTCATATAAATATATACACATATATGAATATCTGAATACATATGAATATATACACATATGCCTGTATGTAAAATATAAATATTCGTGGATCTATATAAATATGTGATTACTTTATACAGATGGTGATATAGACCTTGAATGATCACAAAATGTGATGAAAGATCACAAAAGTGATAACTTACTAAAGTAGGTCTTGAACTTAAATTGCCTTGCTGCTCCTAAAATTCTGTTACTCTTGCCAGACTGCTCGTTACCATTAGTCTTCGGAGAACCCTGAATCTAACCTTCAATTTCAGAAATCTCAGAGGCTTAAATTACTTTAGAATTTCATGGTTCAAAAGCCCGTGCAGACTCCAGTAGTCAAGGAAATAGATGGTTTTATTCTGTTTTAGTACCCGGAGGACTCAATTCCAAATATTTGTGTATTTGCGGTTTGGCCATTTTAATACTCCTACTCCCTTTAGGCATTCCTTCCTTAGTCTTTAATCCGACCCGCTTCTCCCTCTTAGCATTTCTTCTGTTCATCCTGAAATCCCACAGAGAAATACTTTTGGTGCGTTCTTAGGAAGTTATAGCCATCTTTTCGTCTTCATCCCCTCCTTCTCTTTTCCTCTAATTAAAATGAGCAGGGAAAAAAAAAAGTAAGGGAAAGCAATACAAATTCATCTCTCCAATACTAAATGTAAGCTTGGCCATACTCTAACTGCTCTCTACTTCTATTATCGTAATTGAGAGTTGCCATTTCATTTTGTTTAAAAGTCCACTTTTTATTATGACCTGTTGGTTTATTAATTTTTAACCTTATACTAATTTTAGTATAATGCTAAGCTTTTAGATATATCAATTTCTTTTTTCTGTATGCAATTTAAATAACATATATTTTTAACAATTAAACATAAACTTTAACAACATTATGTAACACACTAATAAGCAAAGCTAGATTTTTAATTCCAAAGTATAAATTGAAATAATCACAAATATACTCTAGGGCATGATGCTTGGCAAGTAAGTTAATACACAGGATATAAAAGGCATCACACGACTTGACTTCTTTGAAGGTTGCTAAGCTGCCATTATATTCTTCAAAGCATAGATACATTACTTTGTACTTAATAAAGTGAATATGGTGAATATGCCATAAATTATTCAATATTTATATAATACTTAGCAGCCTGTGCTAAGAAGATGATGTATGTACATATACACATAGAGAGACATACCTTTATGTTTCAGTGCAGTGTGACTAGTGGTTTCAGTACCAAAGTACTTTTCCATATCTCCTTAGCTTTCTCTGTGGTTAAAAGAAGAAAATAAATTTTAAACAGCTGTCATTCAGAGGTTATCTTAATAAACCTTGGAAATAGGATAGAAGCCAAATTTATGAACATTCTGTGATGAATACTTTTGTGAAAGAATGTATTAAGAAATTAAAGATTCATATCAGATTCTGATAAAAGAGAAACAAATGTCAGTCATCCAGTATATTTAATAAGAAAACACAAGTTTTATCTGTACAAGAGTCATTGGTGAGACTTATTTGTTTTTCTTGAAGAAGATCCCCAAATTCTTGCAGGTCGCTGTAGTTCATAGGGTTAAGTATTATTTCCTTTGGTTATGTATGGTAATATTTTCTCAGCTTACTCTTTGAGAAATCTGAAAATAACATTTAAGTCCAAAGGTCTTGTTTTTTTCTTTTCTCTTTTCATTAAACTTTTGATTTGAGGAAGAAATATTAGTAGGGTGATGCCTTCATATCGCATCTCTCAAGGAGACCTGTTTGGGGGTGAAATGATTGATGAAAGTAGACACAGGTAAACTCTTCCATTTAAGGAGAATCAAAGTAAAATTTTTTTAAAAAGCAGCCAAAGTTTATCTGGTCCTTTAAAGATTTCAAATTTCGGGGCACCTGGGTGGTTCAGTGGGTTAAAGCCTCTGCCTTCAGCTCAGGTCATGATCCCAGGGTCCTGGGATCAAGCGCCACATCCGGCTCTCTGCTCAGCCTGCTTTCCCCTCCCTCCTTGCCTGCCTCTCTGCCTACTTGTGATCTCTGTCTGTCAAATAAATAAAATCTTAAAAAAAAAAGATTTCAAATTTCAAAAACCTATGAAAGGAATTGGAATTTTAACTCTACCCTACTCTAAATGTAAAAACTACACGTGCAAGAAAATACTTACATAAAAATGTATAGTTCCCTGTCATTTGGAGAACCTTGCTCATGCATGATACGAAAATGTTGGTCACTTTTTTTTTAGTAAGGAAATCATGGATAGAAAACTAAAGATAATTATAAAAAGAATTTTAGGTAATGGGAATAATGATTTACAGCTGTTTGATACTGCATAGTGATGCCATAGGCATAAGGACTGAATAAAATAGGCTTGGGTTCGCATCTTTCTCTGACAATCAAGATGAACTTGTGTAAATTACATATATATACAAAATTCGGTTTCTTCATATGCAGAATGATCAATATCCATTTTTTTTGGTCAGTGGCACGCCTTTCAGTCAACAGATGAGATATTAAAAGATAGGTTTCTCTATTCTTATAGAATAAGGTATTTTCTAATATAATCTCCCTGTACCATAGTTGTTAGAAACTTCATATCCAAAACTCAGGGATTCATGCCAGGATTATATCTAGAATGTAGAGAGCATGGGGCCAGCCAGTTGAAGGAATGATTAGGGCTGGTGCTTGGTGTGGCTTCTCTGCAGAGCATGTAGGCAGGTGTGGAGAGAATTCCCAGGAGCTAGAGTAAAACTCTGAAAAACAGTACACTTTGCCATCAGGATGGAAGTAAGAGCTCAGAAATCTTTTTTCTTAGTGAGACTCCTTTTCTTCACTTTCAGTAATATTCATAGCTGCCTTGGGGTCCTCAGGAGTAACTCATTTTACCCTTTATCCTTGTGTTTTTTGATTGAATTCCCTAAAAACAGACTGAAATGGTGAGTTGAATGCAGAAGGGAAGTTGTCCTTGGGGAGTGCTTTCAGGAGCTAGATCTATAAGGAAGTACAAAAGGCAGGTGGACAGAGGGAAAAGCTGCTCTCGGGGTGATTGCAACTGATTCTTTAGGGAACTTTGCCGCTAGGATGGAATCTCAACGTTGGCGCAAGTTGGGACTGTGAGGCTGAGTGTCTCTGTGTTGGCTGGTCATTGGCCGCTGGCTGCCCATGGGAGGGGTATGATACTGGGAGAGGGGGTTCTCTGCAACTGGGGGCTATTCCCATACAGTTGTATGTGATCAGAGGCTGACATTTGTAGCAGGTGAGGAGGAACGTGTATTGGCTCAGATGAAGGGATTGAGGAAGCTCCATGGTATACTGTGGTGCCACTTGTTGATCTGTTCAGATCCATTTGATTCTTGGAGTAATCTATCTTACCTAGGAAGAGCTTCTCCAAGATTCTGGCTGTTCTTCTTCCTGGGGAAATTGATAAAGAAAGGGTGCATGTAGATTTTTTTGTTTGTTTGTTTGTTTCTTTTATCGCTGATAAAACCTCACCATCTAGAATGGTGCCTGCACTGGGAAAAGTATCCAATCCGTTAGCAAATTAATGAATTCACAGGAGGATTTGCTGAAATCTTCCTGTCTCCATTGGTTCTTTGGTGACCAGTTCACAAAGGCCATTGTAATAACCTTTCCCAGCAGCAGGACCCTCAGATCTCTTGGCTGTCCTAGAATCATAACACTCTAAATCCTTTTGAGCTGAGTCTGGAAGGTGACTCACAGCTGTCTTCCTGCTGAATCCATGCCATCTTCTGCACGTGCATCGTGCCAGATGTGGGCATTTCTGGGAGCCTGCTGGATATGTGGCTTCTCTGGAGGGCAGGGTTTGCTTCCTCTTGTCTTCCTCCATGCCCCTGCTCTCTGTTTTACCTCTGTCTCTGCTCCCTCCTCTGGGTCTTTCCTCAAGTCTGTAGTTTTATCTGTAGCTAGTCTAGGGTCAAGACTTGAGCATAATGAAAACCTAAACTTTGGAGTCTGAAACATTTTTTCTTTATTTTATCACTTTCTTTGTTGAGGCAATGAATGCTACTGAGTAAATGGTTGGGAGGCAACAGAGTATAAAGAAATGTAAAAAGAGGAGTGACAACATGATAGCTCAAAATATTATCTCACTGTGCTCCTTATAGAGTAGTTTTTAGATTAAAATAATAGAATCCATGGAAGTTGTTGGTTTTCTAGTAGTAGTAGTAGGAATAGTAGTTGCAGTACTAGTATAGTACTAATAGTAGTACTAGTATAGTACAATAGTAGTTGCAGGATTAGTTTCTTTTTTTTTTAATTTTTAAAGATTTTTTTATTTATTTCACACGAAGAGAGGATCACAAGCAGGCAGAGAGGCAGGCATAGAGAGAGGGGGAAGCAGGCTCCCCGCTGAGCAGAGAGCCTGATGCCGGGCTCCATCCCAGGACCCTGGGATCATGACCTGAGCCTAAGGCAGAGGCTTTAACCCACTGAGCCACCCAGGCGAACCCAGGATTAGTTTCTTATTTAAAAACATAAAACATGGAAAGATACCGATGTCATGATATTTTCTCCCCCTGTGGTCGTGATTTGTGTTAGCTTAAGAGCAAACAATTCTTGGCAATACAGGACTTAAAGTAGTTTTTTGTTTTCTTGTATTGTGTGTGTATGTGTTTCCCACCACCCCCCACCGCCTTGGAGAAGAGTCTTACTTTTAAGACTAATAAATTCAGTGAAAACTTTCTAGAATAAAAAAGCCTCAAATTTGCATTAGTAAGTTGAAAGTTTAGGTCAAAAGCATTTTCAGATGTTTAAGATATACTTCAGAAAGCAACAGTTCCATGCCCAACACATTTAAAGAGAAACACATGAGAAATACATGTAGATCTCAATTGATTTAATCAATATTCTCATGATGTACAATTTCTGATCATTTGTAATTCATCTTTGAATGGCTACACATGAATTTTTTTCCAGGATTGCTATAAATTAGATGTTATAATGTGAAAAATTATACAAATCACTTTATATGTCATTATTAATTGGGTGTTTCTCCAGCAGTCAAGCCAGGCTCATTTGTTGGAATGGAATACCACAGCTTAATGTATCTAATAATGTCCTCTAAAGGATGAAATTACTCACAAGGGAGAGCCTGAAGGATAAGATCAATGAACTTATATTAGTGTAAATTATCACTGATTAATGAATGCAACATTGGGAATTGAAATTTAGTTAGAATTTAAACTTACTGCTAGTTTTTCAAGTTTAAATAGAATAAGCATGCCAAATATTGAAAATATGAATTATAATAATATGATCTTTTTACCTGATAAATTCCTGACAAACTATGGTTAAAATTTAGAACTTAGGAATTAAGAATTATATATAATGCACAGATAAGAAATGTCAATATAATTTTTAATACAGAAAAAAAAGCCTATATAAAAGGATTTCTTATGTATTTGTCACATTATAAAATTTGTCCCAAGCTAAACTTACAAAATCATTTCTTTGGAATAGAAACTAGTAACTTGAAAGAGTTTAGTATAGTTTTCAAATGTACCTAAATTCTGCAGTTAGGTCCTGCCAAGAGAAATGAATTGACTGACATAAAGACATTTATCTTGCTTTTATTTCATTAAAATTTGGTAATTGAAACAATAATTAAATAAAATGTTACTCCATTTCCATCTCTTAACAAAGTAATAATCACCACTGTAAAGGGATTCAAGGACAATATCATCAAAGTAAACAAAAACTGAGGGAAGTAAAGGTCTGGGTTCTCATGACCAGAAGTTTAAATTCTGAGACACAATCTTCACCAGCAGATCCTTGCTCTGAATGGACACCCACAGAGGTTGTTGATCTGGACTATAAAGGGGAGGGATTTTATAATCAGAATGTTGGAGCTCAGTGGTGTTCTAGAATAAGGTGCTTTGTGTGGGATGATAAAGTCCTTTTCTGTGGCTCGCATAGGATGACATTGGTTGCAGTGATTAAATTCTATACTCCATGGGTAGTTTCTAGGCTGTAATAACTGATCAAAAACTTTATGGTGAGATAGCTTGATGGATCTTACAGATGTCATCAACACACTTTTCTATGATGGTCAAAATGTACAAATATTATACAGGTTTACAAAAAGGAAGACGGTTATTCCAGTTAAGAGAACAAAGGGAATTCAAAGTTTTTTTTCAACTGTAAGAGCATGAAACAGCATAAGATACAAAATTAAGAGTGAAAAACACTTCTGTAATATTATCATTATTTTAAATAATACCTATATCCCATTGAAAATATTTGTGCCATTCTCCAAGAGTGTATTTCAGTCTACAATAAACTATACAATATCCTTAATACTTGAAAATAAAGTTTTAATAGAGTAGCATGACAAAAATATCCAATCCCAAACTTAATTTTGATTCTTGTATTTCAAAACTAAAAAGAAAACAGTTCCCATATCTCCATATTTGCAAGTATCACATCATTTCTACTTGAGTCAGGATTCGTGACTTAGCTTCTTACAGAAACTTTAGAGTCATTGGAATAAAAGAGTATCAGATGAACAGATTTATTAAGTAATGGATATGAGCTGAGAGGATATAGATACTTATGAATGAAGACCTAAAAATTATTCATCTTTTTTTGGTTAAACTTAATTATTTTGAGGCAATAAGACTTCTTAAAAAGATTTTATTATCTTGAATAGGTGTACCAGGCAAAGAGTACCTCTCCTTATGAAACCTTTTCACTTAAACGCTTGTGATTCCTTGCTGTATAATACATGTTAGTGTAAGTTCTGATCAATAAAAAGAGAACAATTCTAAGCCATGGATAATGGGAATATTTTTAGCAGAGAGAGTATGTATGTGTGATAATGTAATTTGGAAATGTTTCAAATAAAATATAATTGAGTAATTCTGATATCTACGTGTGTGTGAGTATATATATAAGTAACACAACAGAACAGGAGAAATTACCTGTTCTTCCACATCCAAATATGTTTAAAACAAAGTTTTGCAGTTTATAAAGTTTTAAATTAATAGCAGTAATTAATATAACTGATCATTTTTAATGAATGGTATTCAGTTTTTAACCTTTCCCCATTTTCTCTTTTGTGACTTGGGAGAGATTTAACATGAATTTGCTCTGTGTAAATTAATTTTTTTGTGTGCCTGGATTTAAAGAGCTAAAATGAATTTTCTTAAGCTGCTTTATACCTTATTAGTACCTCACCTTTGAGACGTGATGCTATATATGCAAAGTTTGATTTCTTAAACACTCATCTGTTTCCTATTCTAAGCTATATATGTGTATTTAGAATACTAATTAAAGACACATCTCTTTGTGGAACATAATTAAAATAAAACAGCATTTTACCTTCTATGATGAAAGAAACCCATATAAATTTCATTTTTATTTCTTTTATACATGGAGCGCCTTAGCAAGTCCTTCTTTCAAAATTAAATATAGATTTTCTAACTCTCACTCTTTGGAATCTAATGAGTATAAAGTTTTTAATCTAAAGAAAAGAGCAGTACATGAGCTTCAGGTTTTTTTTTTTTTCTCTTTTACTTACTTTTTCAGCATTACTGTTCTCATATCTCCCTATGTCCACCAATTGTGTATTTCCCTGATACGGCGCAGCTAAGTACCATCATGTCGTTGAGAGTGAGAGAGAAACAAAAATTGTCTGTTATCAGCCCACATAGGACTCTGGGCCTCTTCTTTTTCTTGTTATCTGCCCTTTGTTTTTTCCACTATACACAGTGACCTGGGTGAGATATAAAAGGAGACTGTTTCTGAGTTGTATCTCCAGGTAGTATATAGTGAAAAATTCATCTGTAGTGTGGTCTTTTGCCTTTAAAATATATGCTGGCAATATATTAAGTTCAGTTTCACAAATACCTGTGACTCCACTTGTAAGTTCCTGAAAGTAGAAAGAAAAACAACAGATAATTAGTATCTCATTAAGTGGGTCTATTTTTGAGAAAGTGGTCTCAGATTTGAAGAATGGAAAGGAGGGGCAGAAAGATGGCACTGCCCTAAAAATTTGTGTCATTCTGTCTTTTTATATGACTTAATGCAGGGGTACATTCTACCCTGTTTGATGTGTGGTTCCCTAATTGATATAATTCTCTGAAGATAACAATTCAGATGTAAACTTCTTTTAAGTAATATCACCCACTGTATTTTCCTCAAAACGTTCCTATTCACATCATCTCATACTTAAACTTTTTAAATAAAAAAAATTCCTTGTCAGCTTTGTTTCATCTTCGATAGCATGATAAAGTTTCCTCCCACAGAATTAGAAAAGTCATCCAAAAAACTTTGTTTTTAAACGTCAGAGGACTGTCTTCCTCCTTGCACAATTCTTTGAATGATGTTGCCAGAGAAGAGATAAAATTTCTTCTTGTTCGCCAAAGACTAAATAAAATGGCCATTTGAGGAATGTCTGTGTCTCCCCCAGCCTCTCACGCAGGAGTAAATGGATGGGGCATAAAACTCTGTGTAACATCCACCCCTCCATATTTATTTCACTTAAGTCATATTAAATGTAATGCATTTTTGTTTGTATGTTTGTTTCCAGACTACACCATGACCTTCCACCTGTCCTTGTCATTGAACTTCTTGCTCCCCTGGCTTATGTGTCCTGACCTTCTTCTCTAGGAGTGACTCGTGAGTCCCAAACTTCTTTTTAAGTACCCGATTATAGAAGATAATTTACCCTTGGAAGTCTTCTGTCCTTGCCTTTTACAATGTGTGTGTGTGTGTGTGTGTGTGTGTGTGTGTGACATTTTCTGTGCTCCCCCTGTAATATACATACTTCTTTTGAAGGAATATACATAACTCTGTCCCAGTGATTTGACAATCTGTCACACTGTTGTCTCTCCTGCACCGTGACCTTGTAGGAAAGAGTAGTCTTCAATTTATCTTCTTATTCTCCGGCTCTGACATGCTGCCTGACAAATGGGACGTACTTAAAAATATTAAGAAGCGAATAAATGGTCACATTACTGAATATCTTGATTTAAAGTCTTTAAGTTCTATTTCATCATGCTTTGTTAAAAGTATGTTCTTTATATCTTGTAGCTTGTTTGAAAGATAATATTTTTTGGAAAGCAGGGATTTTTAAAATCTAAACGTGCAAGCTATTATGACTGCTATTTTAACAAGTCAACTATCAGATAGATAGCATCATAGCATGAGCTAGAGCATTTACCTGAAAGAAATAGAAATACTTGGAATGTTTCAGTAAAGAAATCGAACAAATGCCCTCTGATTGGTGAAAAGATGTTTACAGTGGTGCCCTTGATGAAAGTCACCTTTGTTTGCCTGAACCCTAGTTCCCTAGTTATATTCAGTGACAGTCCAAGATTAATTTGAATGGATGCTTTACACAGATGCTTAATTAAGGGCTCTGTTTTCATAATAGCAGGATTAAAGAGAAAGAATAAAATTTAGACAAGTCTAGAAAGAAGCAATGGTCCTCTTTTTTCCCCCCTCTCTCTGTAGTTTCTTCCTCAAGTTAAAACCAAGAAAACAAAACAAAATAAAACAAAAAAGATTTCTGTCCTTTGGTTTTACTATACAATTGTTCGGTTTTATTTTGTCTGAGAGTTGAGTATAAACAAACAATTTCTTCTGTTATATCAGCCAACATTGTTTTAGAAACAAACAAATAAATATAATTATACATTACCTGAAAAATGTTTTGGATTCAGAGTATAAAGAATTAGGATAAATTAATAAATTCACACAACTAAGATTAAATGATGCTAGATAAAGCACTGATTCAAATTAAAGATTTAGGAGAAGGTAAGTTTTTTTATCATTTGCATTAACCATACACAAATGTATTCAATCCAGATTATATTAACAGTTTATGTGGACCAGTACTCTCTAAATGTTAGGAAGGAACAGAGAAAATCAGCTCATAAAATGATTTATAATGTATTCTTTGATGTTTTAATATCTGTTTACACTAAAAAATAATAATTGAGAGGGAATAAGCTGTTTATAAAGTTAATGCTCATATCCCAAGAACATATACACTAGGGAACAGCTTGTTTAAGTTGAACATGTACAGTTAGGATAAAGTTAATATTAATTCAATAAATATTTATTGAGCATGCACTGTTTTCAACATCAGCGACTTATTTCTCCCTGCATTTCCTGATCATAATCATTGTCTCATTTAATTCCCAGAAAAATCTTTCTGACATCATCATTTTGCACATAACTAAGGTAGGGGGAGGAAGGCCAAGGTAGGCCAAGGAAGTAGCACTCATGTCCCAAGACCAGAGGTCAGTGACCTTGGAGTCTATGGAAGAACTAGTGTTTATGTCTTCAGATATTTGTAGAAAATCCAAGAAATTATTACTCTAGAGGTGCTGCTTTCTAGCAAAAATGAAAAAAAAAAAAAAAAGGAAAAAAAATGGCCTAAAAGGTTAACTATCAACCTTCTTGATTTTCAGCATGCACTATCGTGGATCAGGTTATTAGGATTCTTAAATGTCTTATAAGGCGGCCTGCAGGGTTCCAGGCCTTGACCCCTAAGGGTGCTTTTTCTCGGTGCAGCTGAGGAAATAGGGGCACCACTGTCCGTGGTGCTATAAAGTGGGAGCAAACCTTGGGCTTGGAATGAGTAACGACAAATAAAGCAAAACAGATTCAGAGAAGGTGGAACTGAGCACACAACCATGCTCAGTGTACGGAAATCCTGGGAGAACGTACGCTCAGGAAAAGAGTTTAAAAACTAGAGACAGGAGCAATTAAGAAATTTTTTTTTTTTACAGAAACTATAAAGAGGCAAGGCTTAAAAATGGAGGTTGTTGGATGTCAAGAGCTACCAGAAAAGCCAGTGTGAGGGAGATGAGGAATTACTGTGGCTTCCCAGTCATTCGAGAGCTCTCAGTGTGTAGTCAGACTTGTAGTTCGAATCACCGCGGCAGATCACAGAGGGGACATGGTTAAAGTGACAAATGGAACATCCATAGAATTAACGTAAGAGTTTCCATCTTTATATCTAAATGCTATAATTGAGCTTAATCACAGGTGGAATTTGAGCAGGCAGTGTCACTGAATAAAGAATGTCACTGTTCTGATTGAAGTAAAAAATACCTGTCACCATGTTGTAGAGATTCACATTAAAGGGAAGATACTCCAACTTGGAAATTAGGTAGAGATGCAAATGATACAGGAAGCATGATTCTAGCACAAATGCCTGGTTTTTTGTTGTTGTTGTTTTGTTTTGTTTTGTTTTGTTTTAATATGTATTTCAGGGGCTCCTGGGTGGCTCAGTCGGTTAAGTATCTGACTCTTGATTTCTGCTTTAGGTCATGATCTCAGGGTTGTGAGATTGAGCCCAGCATGGAGCCTCCTTAAGATTCACTCTCTTGCCCTCTGCCCCTCCCCCATTTGCTCCCATATGCACTTTCTCTCCCTCAAAATAAATAAATAAATAAATAAATAAATAAATAAATAGCATTTCATTTAAAATTAGTTGCCTAGGATGCTCATGGGCTTACTTAAAGAAAGAAAGAAAGAAAGAAAGAAAGAAAGTGGCTGATAAAGTTGGACAGGTATTTTGTCTTAAATGTAAAATTCCCTTTATTCTAAGTTATTGTTCCCCAAATTTATAGCTCTATGGCACCCTTTTCAGTGAAAATCCCCACAAAACAGACATTGGGAAATATGGTTCTAAGGGATAGTCAGGCCAAGAGGTAAAGCCGGTAGCCATTATACCAATATAATATGTGATCGCACTCGATGAAAATATTCAGGGGGAGGAGTCATTGGAAGATTTCTGATCTCAGTTCCTTTAACATAAAATAATGTAATCCCTGAGAACTTCAGTTTTATTACAGGTTTTGTGAGTATGCTGATTTGTCTCAGAGAAAGTTAAATGAGACTCAAATGTAGTAATTGTAGGAATACAATACCACAGGAAATGATGAGTTGCTCTAGTTTGCTTTCAGATCCTCTCAGGCTAACAAGTCATAATCAGAGTTTTTGTAAGGTGTGGAATAACCAACAAATTTACTCAGTTTCTCTCAAAAATATCCTTCATTGAGGAAAATCGAAAAGACTTTGGATTCCATGCCTATCTACAAGGGAGAACTATTATTTTAATTTCCCTCAATAATTAGAAATATTTTTAGTAAAATGTTTATTTAAATAATCACTTATGATGACACATCTTTGAAATGTGGCACTTTATATTAATTTTTATGAATCAATTCCTAGATGTTAGCTTTATGGCCAATAATTACAAATTATATATAATTGTATATTATTGTATTTATAATATACATAATAATATACATAATAATATACATAATATACATAATAAACATAATAATAATAATTGTGTATTATTGTATAATAAAATATTTATTATTTTATAATAAAAATAAATACAAATAATTACAAAATGGGCTTATTTCAATCAGGTTTCTTTAGTTATTTCAGAGACAGTTCATTCTGTCAGCATATATTGGGTCATAATAAAAGGAAATACATAATTATATGCACTTCTCTGGAAGTAGAAATCATGGAGAACTTGTTAAATTATATTATTGTAACTATTGTCATTTTGGAGTAAAAGGTATACCTTTAAGGGAAAAGCTTAATTTAAGAATTAAATTAATTAAATTTATCCAGAGAAAAAAAAAATAACTAGTGGATTATACGCTGAGAAGAACTCTGTGAAGAAGAGACAGTTCCGATGTCATGGAGCTTATATAGTATTAAGAGACACCAGCAATGATCAAATAGTGTGAAAAGTACTGTCACAATTACATATTTTGAAATGACAAGCATCTTTCATATATATAAAATTCAATTTAAAAATTAAAGTTAACTGCAGCTATGTGGTTTTTTTGGGGAAGTAGCAACATCAGTAGCAAACAAACAAACAAACTTGAAATGTCAAGCTAATTCATTAGGAGAAGTTTTTACTTTTCCTTTCTTGTCAAGAAGGATATAGTCCAGGGGCTCCTGGGTGGCTCAGTCGGTTAAGTGTGTGCTTTTGGCTCAGATCATAATCCCAGTGTTCTGGGATCAAGTTCCAAGTCAGGCTTCCTGCTTCAAGAGGGGAGGAGGGTCTGCTCCCTCTGCAACCACTCATTCTCTCAATCTCTCTCTCTTTCTAATAAATAAATAAAAATGTTAAAAACAACAAAAAAAGAAATATATAGTCCAAAAGTAATAGCAGGAGTAATTGCCATTTTCCCAGGAAACAAATCACCCTTAAAGAGATGTGTTACCGGGGCGCCTGGCTGGCTCAGTGGGTTAAAGCCTCTCCCTTCGGCTCAGGTCATGATCTCAGGGTCATGGGATCGAGCCCCACATAGGGCTCTCTGCTCAGCGGGGAACCTGCTTTCTCCTCTCTCTTTGCCTGCCTCTCTGCCTACTTGTGATCTCTCTCTCTCTGTCAAATAAATAAATAAAATTAAAAAAAAAAAAAGAGATGTGTTACCTCTCCTGGTGACTTCTTCATTCAAAATGTTTACTGATTTCCTACTACCTGCTGTGTACACAGTGTGAACAAGGAGTGAAGGGCATGGAGGGGAAGGAAGGCTCCTTGTTCTCCAAGAGCTTGCAATCCAGGGAGGGAGAGAAGTAAAAAAGGGAAAAAGAAAAGAAAGAGAGAAAGAAATGTGTAGTGAAAACTTGTAAAGATTGAGTTGTGACCAAAAAAATTATAAAGAACAGTGAGAGAATAAGGAAAGGACAACAAGGAAAATCTTCTATGGGATGTGATATGTGGGCTAAAACCTGAAAGATGGAAACAATTGTCTACAGAAAGAGTATCAATAAGATTCCAGGCCAAGGAAGTAGCACTCATGTCCCAAGACCAGAGGTCAGTGACCTTGGAGTCTATGGAAGAACTAGTGTTTATGTCTCCAGATATTTGTAGAAAATCCAAGAAATTATTACTCTAGAGGTGCTGCTTTCTAGCAAAAATGAAAAAAAAAAAAAAAAAGGAAAAAAAAATGGCCTAAAAGGTTAACTATCAACCTTCTTGATTTTCAGCATGCACTATCGTGGATCAGGTTATTAGGATTCTTAAATGTCTTATAATTTCACATTGTGATGATTATCATTGTTCCATAATGGCCAAAGTTTATAGATGAGAATAATTAATTTTATTTATTTTTGTTATATACACTTGTAAATAACTTTGAATTATGGATAATGATACCCTAAATATATAATTTTGATTAAAATAAATAAAAATAAGGAGCTTTACCTAGAATGAAGGGACTTGAACTTACTAGCAGTTTGGTTTTATTTTAAAATGTGCTTGAATATTTAAAAATGAATAAGTTTATCTTATGACTTACTGTTTTACTTGCAACAGATTTTTTTACTTTTGTGTTTTGCAGTATTTTTATGATCCTGATAAATATATAAACATGTATGTGTGTGTATGTGTATTCCACAATTTGAAATGATAGGTCCTTCATTAACTCATAGCTTATGTAGCTAAAGCTCATAGTGCTAACAAACTAACCATTCCATCATAGAGGATTTTGCTCTTTAAAAAAGAAAATCTTGGGGCATCTTGGGGTTAGGTGGCCTTTGGCTCAGGTCATAATCTCAGGGTCCTGAGATGGAACCCTGTATTGGGCTCCCTGCTCAGTGGGGAGTCTACTTCTCTCTCTGCCTCTCCCCACTGCTTGTGCTCTTTCTCTGTCTTACTCTCTCTCTCAAATTAAAAAAAAAAAAAATCTAAAAAAAAAAAAAAAAAACTTAGAAGCAATTATACTAGGTAGATTCTTTAAACTCCCAAGAATGCACACTAGCTCATTTTGGTTTTTAATAATGGATAATTGGAAAAATATAAAATGACAAGAATGAAATGTTTCTCTCTTTATGATAGCCTGTGGTATTACACTCCCCCAGGAAATGGGGTGATGTTCAAGTTCGACTGGCTCTGAAAAATTAAAGCTTAAGAGAAGCAGGGGGGAGGGGTGGTAAATGCGAACTAAAATGGTTATTTAGAAGTAGGGACAAATGTGTGACCTTTAACTGAATTTAAAAAGCCCCAGATGAGGCGTCTGGGTGGCTCAGTGGGTTAAGCCTCTGCCTTCAGCTCAGGTCATGATCTCAGGGTCCTGGGATGGAGCCCTGAGTGGGGCTCTCTGCTCAGCAGGGAGCCTGCTTCCTCCTCTCTCTCTGCCTGCCTCTCTGCCTACTTGTGATCTGTCTGTCCAATAAATAAATAAAAATCTTTAAAAAAAAAAAAAAAAGCCCCAGATGAATCCCAAAATGGTATGGTAGATTCACATTGTCAATGTGGAGATCTCTAATGTATTCATAGTTTAAGAACCAAAACCTGAGCTAAATTGTCCTAGAATATCTCTATACGTACTTAGTGCCCTTCTGTTGGGAGCCAAGTGGAAACCAACCATTGGCTTGTGTTTTTCTTTTTTCTTTCTTTTTTAAAAATTGTATTTATTTATTTGAGAGAGAGTGCACAAGCAGGAGGAGTGGCAGAGGGAGAGGGAGAAGCAGGTTCCTTGCTGAGCAGGGAGCCTGATGTGGGGCTCGATCTCAGGACGCTGAGATCATGACCTGAGACAAAGTCAGATGCTTAAACAACTGAGCCACACAGGTGCCCCCATTGGCTTGGTTTTTTCAAAAGAAATATTCATGAGGTTTTCAACGGGGTGGAGACACATCATCTGAATGTAATCATGATGAGATACCCAGCAAACCTAAGTTGAGGAACATTCTATCCTATGAGGATAACTAGCTTCTATTTAAACAGAACAAAATAAACAACCAACCCCCAAACCAACACAGATATCATGAAAGACAGAGAAGGACTGAGAAACCATGACAGATGAAAAGAGCAGAAACAAAGGATAAGTCAACGTACGATGTGATTCTAAACTTGAATCTTGTACTGGAGAGGAAAAAAAAACAACTCACTATATAGAATTCATTGGGAAAATTGGAATATGGGCTATACTGAAGGTGAAAATGTTTTACAGTGTTTCAGGTTGGGACCTTTGGAAGCAAATGCTGAGGCAAATCGAGTATTTAATAGGCATGCAGAGTATTCATTAGGAATCAACCCATTGAAGCACTGGGTGGAGAGAGGAGTCCTAAATGGATCCAGGCCCAGCCAAGCCTCGTCAGTTCCATGGGGACCTCTGCAATGGCTGTAACGGCTCAGGCTCAGCCCACATTGGCTCTGGTTTCTGACCTATTAAACTGGAGGTTAAAGAAAATATCACTAGGAAGAGCTGATGCTGAATTATTCAAGGGCATTTGGGAGAAATGAAACGTACAGGGAGATATCTTTAAAGGGGGCCTCTCTGAATGTTGCCTTTACTCCTCGTTTCCTTTGAGTGACTGGCTAGCAAGAGAGAAGAATTAGAGAGAAAGAGAGAGGAAGGAAAGGAGAAAGGAACTAAAATCCAGACTGTCACTATCCGCTATCTGTGCTCTTTAATTAGCCTGCCTATTTAGAAAAACGGTATTATTTCTAGTGAACACTTCAGTGCCATTACTTCAGAAATGTAAATGCCAGAAATTATCATCAGGTCTAACATTATAGCCCTCTCTTAGGGCTTCATTAAGCAAATTTAAGATGAATAAAATTTTCTGTGATTAATATCATTTATGAAGTTTCTCAAGAAAACATTTGTGGTTATTATTATTTATAGTGAAGTAAGCAAAAATTGCTTCTCCGCTATGTCTTATGGGTTGCAGTGTTTGGAGGAAGATAAAAATAGGAAGACATTCAATTTAGCTTCTGTGATATAATTTAACTAAAGAAGTAGTTGTTAATTGATGGGGCCATATCAGTTATTAACAGATGAGAAAATATACGGTTGATTTCATACTTTGGAAGTATGTCCTAGTTACTCAGACTGTCTTTTTCTCAATTACATAATCACAATTGCATCGATTAACAGAGTTATGTCCAATCTCATTTATAAAATTTTCCATGCTTTCTGTCCGTTCAACAAAGGTTCTGCCTGTTGTCAATCCATTCCAAGCAATGGTCCCTCAGAGAAGTGGAATGGAAAAGCGGAGACCTGGAATCTTGCTCATTCTAGGATCCCTGGTGATCCTAGTCTCCCCGTACAAAACTCGGCTTCGTGAGCCTTGACCCTCCAACTGAGACCTTACAGCCTAGTGTTCAGCTGATGTGAGTGTTGTAGGACCTGTTTGTGGGGTTTACCGTCCATGGTTTTCCAGCATAGTTAACTTCGTGAGGGGCTTTCGCTGATTTGGATATTGTTGAAAACGGTCCAGGTGATATTATCTTACCAGCCTCGGGTGACTTTGCCAACCTTCTCTCCCAGGTTAGCGGGATCTGACATGGTTCTATCACTTAAAAGTTACTTGAGAACTTTCTCTGGTTTAAGGGCTTCTATGTGGTAGAATAACTAGGGTTTTACCACTTTGATGATCAAACATATTCATTATTTGATATGTGAAATTGTTCTCTGAAGCATAACGACTGAAATTACGATGCCAGGACAGCGCCTTTCAAAAGTCCATGACTAAACACAGAAGTACTGAAAGTGTAAATTGTACGTGAAAACAAGACTGTGCCAGGTGCATCTCTGTCCGCCTTTTAGCAAGGTGTCCTGACTTCTTTCCACAGAGGGACGTCTCTGGGCTTAGCTGTATACCAGCCCAAGGTCAAGCCTCATTTGCCTCTATACCTGATTTCCACGTGGGATGGGAGAGAAGGGTGACGATCTTATTAGATCAGACAGGAAACTTCCCTCTCTCTGGCTTTGAGTTGTTTCCCTTCCCCAGTGGACAGTATTAGAGCCAACAATTCAACCACAACGCATTTTCTGAAGTAGTAATTATCTCCCTTTAGGTATCACTATTTTTAAAGATAGAGCACAGAAGGTCAGGATGTTTATTTATCTTGTCTGGACCCTTCAAGCTTCTGTCACAGCCTGAGGTGAATTTACACCCCCTCTACCTTTTAGTTAAGATCCAGTTTATAATCCTGTGGGCACCTTTCTGGGTGATAACATACATACATATATATACACTTGTGTTTTGAGAACACTTGTTTTCTAAACCAATAAATTTCGGGGTGCTTGGACGGCTCACTCTGTTGAGTAACTCTTGGTTTCGCTCAGGTCATGATCTCAGGGTCCTGGGATTCAGTCCCCCATCGGACTCCGTGCCCGGTATGAAATCTGCTTGACATTCTTTCCCATCCCACTCCCTCCCCTTCTGTTCCTCCCCCGGGCCATGCTTGTCTCTAATAAATAAATAAATAAATGGTTTATTTATTTATTTATAGACCACCATGTCTCAAATAAATAAATAAATAAATAAAATCTTTAAAAGTAAAATAAAACAATAAATTTATATTTTACCATGTATTTTGGTTTTCTGAATGTCCTAAACTGATGTAACAATATATATTTATATATAACAATATGTTATTATATATTTATATGTAATACATAATATAATGCATATCAATATAATTATGCTAATTTTTCTCTCAAAGATGAAATCAAGACTTCCCTAAGAAAGAAAGCAAAAAATAAATAAACGTTTTCCCAATATCTCTCTTATTTCTGTTTTAATTCCCTGAGTCATTATTCTTATCAATCATTTTGAAATCTAACATTTTTTGGTATTACTATTTAAAATGTCATAAGTTGTTTGGAACGGTAGCAAATGAAGAATTGGAATTTGGGGTCATAGGTACATAATTTCAAATCCCAAAGCTGCTAGCAATTATCTGGGAAACATTACAAAGCAGATGCTTTTGCTTTCATCCCTATAGTTCATCACTTATTAAGCAGGATAAAAAGCATCTACTTCTTAGGGTTGATGTGAATTAAAAGTAATGCACATAAATCATATAAGCCCAGTGCCTGGCGAATAGTGACATTTAGTAAATGGTGACATTCAATAACAGTGGTTATTGAAATTGTTATTATGATCACCATATTTCTTATTATGCAAATAAATGCTCTTTAAGAACTAAGGGTGTCTTATATTTGGTTTATGTCCTCTACAACACCGTAATACTCCTAGCCACATGCTTGAGAATGAATGGATACATGAATAAAGTATTTTCAGAAACTCTTCATAAATCTAGTTTAGCCAGTGAATAATGGCAAGGTGAATATCTCACTTTGTGTTAAGTGGTTTTTCAATACCACTCATCATTAGGATCCGATCCCCTGAGGCCACTTCTCATTGACTAGGACCCCTCTAGCTAACAGAAATTTAAGGAGAGGTTTTTTGTTTGTTTTGTTTTGTTTTTTTAAGGTTTATGTATTTGAGAGAGAGAGTGAGAGTCTGAGCGTGCGCAGGCAGTGGGAGGGGCGGGTCAGAAGGAGAGGGAGATAAGTCGACTCCCTGTTGAGCGGGGAGCCCAGTGCAAGGCTCAGACCCAGGATGCTGAGATCATGACCTGAGCTGGATTCGAGTTGGACCCCTAACCGACCAAGCCACCCAGGTACCCCGAGAGTCTTTTGTTTTATGGTATAATGATATCTTCCTTGGAACTTTGATTTGCCAGAATTTTTAAAGAAATCCTCAATTGTTTACCTTGTTCGCTATCCAGTTTTGATTATATAACACCAACGAATATATTTAATATTTTTATGTGCCCAGATAATGCTAGCAGTGTAATCATTGTGATTTCTGAGGAATAACTTAATCAGAACATTGAGAAGTGATTGCCTTCACCCACTTGCTATACTAAGAAAAATAATCATGCTTCTCATTGTATCTCCACATCTCCATAAAGTTTTCCTCTACCTTTTAAAGTTAATGAAATTTGGCACCATACCAAACTGGTAATCATGCTATTCTTTTGTTTTTTTTTTTTTAATTTTATTACTTTTTTTCAGTGTTCCAAGATTCATTGTTTATGTACCACACCCAGTGCTCCATGCAATCCGTGCCCTCTTTAATACCCACCACCAGGCTCACCTATCCCCCTAACCCCCTCCCCTCCAAAATAATCCTGCTATTCTTAATTGCCAACATCTGGAAATAACTCCAACTTTACTGCTCTATGCCTATTGCTTTGAAAATAACCTTTCAAAAGTAGCCATTGGAAAATGCCGCAGCCTCTCTTCAGTTGTCCATTACACGTTCCCTTATGCTACCGTTACTCAGGTATCTATGAAGTAGTATAGAAACGAGGAGGATTTCAAAGATTTGCCATTTCACGTGCACTTTAACAAGGGTTGCTGGTCAAGTTCCCTGGAAAAGCGAATCAGAGATGAGCGTGGAGAAAGCTTAGGGCATCAGCATCCACACCTGAGGCCGGAGGGGCGGGGAGGGAAAGGGGCAGGATCCAGCAGGGAGAGGAGCTGAGCTGTGATGAAGTCAAAACAAGGTCCTGTCACCTGAGGCATTCTGAGGCTGCTTTTCACATTGTCCTAAGATGACCATGAGCACATCAGGCCTTGATACTTCATTGACCCATCCCAAATTATTCACGTTTGGGTCCCTTTTAAAGTTTGACCGCAAACGAGTTCTGTGTTTAAACAATACTTCCTTGAATATTCAATGGGCTCATTGTTGATTTCTGAGGACAAGTGTGAATTCTTTTTCTGGTACTTCTCCTACTGTCTTGCCAGAGAGAGAAGTCAGGCTTGAAATTCTCATGTTTGGTGACATGCTCCTCTCTGTCTCCTGTTAATTGTGTCTTTTAGTGAACAATATACGTTCTCCGGTTATCTCCCCATTAAGGGGACTGTTATGCGTGTATTGTTGTTAACTGCTCTATTATGAAAGCTTAAGGGTATTGGTGAAATTTTAAATGAAGCCAAATATACCTTTCAGACAAGTGGACTCTGTCTCCTCAACATCAGTAGTATTGGGCAATTTAGCAAGTTCCCTTCTCATAATTGTTCAAGCTGTTGTATAGCTAGAAAGACCAAGGCATTCAGAAGACCTGGGTCAGGGTTCTGGTGCCAAGGAGCACTGTGTTGGGATTGGCCCCTGGCTTCTCTGCACAGTGAATGCTTATAACTATATTGAGTAAGAACAGTAGGCCATGTCTTAATAACTATTAATAGACGTTCTTTCAAGGAAACAATGTGGTAGCATAGATTAATAAAACCAAATTTGCGTAATGAAATACACATGGAGGAGAAAAATGGGACTGTCTCTTTCTGGAATATTCCGAAGTTACTTCAGAACCCTTCGCTTTCAAATGAAACAAAATTATTGCTCTTTCTTTGTAGCCTAAAAGGCTTTAAAATTATAAACAGTATTGCAGCTGACTGTATCGTTATCCTAATGGGATATTCATCAAAAGTCTATGAAGACATAATGAGAGGCTTTTATAATTGAAATCCAAATGTTATGTACAACGACAATTTAAATGCATGTGTTCTTTTCTCAAGAATTGGCTTGAAACACCGAAGTCTTATTTTGATTAAAAAGAACATTACTATGGGTATGAAAAATGATAGGAGTGCTCTAAACAGACTGCATGATAAGTTAGCTTTGACTCTGATTTTGACTGCTCCTTGGGATAGTCTCATTACTTTTTTTTTTCTTCTTCCTCTAACTAGAAATTAAACCCAAGTCTATTTTTTTTTTTTTTTTTTGCTTTCTTCTTAATGTTTTCAATTTATAGACCAAGGGGGAGTAATCTGGGAATCAACTAGATACAGCCTTTGAAATGAGTTTTCTTGTATATTCTTAACTTGGAACACGTGAGGTCAACAGGCCTTAGAGCCAAGTCACGTTTCTAAAACTTTGCTAATCCTTTTTCTTGGTTCCCATCTGGAGAAATGCTACCGAGAGTCAAAAGATTCCCCGTTGAGACCACGATGTGGAGCCTTTTCACTCTATCATAGTGGGAGCTGACACGAAAGGTTAGGTTAACGGCCAATTGTTAAAACAAATGCACAAATAAGAAAACCTAAACAGACTCATAAATACAGAGAAAGAACTCTCATGGTTGCTAGAAGGGAGGGGGTGGAGGCATGGGAGACTCAGTATAAGGGGAATAAAGAGGTGTAAATTTCCAGTTATAAATAGTCCCAGGAATGTAATGTACAACACAGAGAAAATGCAGTTAAGGATATGTTAATAACTGTATGGTTACGGATGGTAACTACACTTTTCATGGTGACCATTGTGTGATGTAGATAAATGTCAAATCACTTATGTCTTACACCTGAAACTAAGGTAAAGTATGTCATGTGTATTTCAATTTTTTTAAAAGATTTTATTTATTTATTTGACAGAGATCACAAGTAGGCAGAGAGGCAGGCAGAGAGAGAGGGGGAAGCAGGCTCCCCGCTGAGCAGAGAGCCCGATGCGGGGCTCGATCCCAGGGCCCTGAGGTCATGACCTGAGCCAAAGGCAGAGGCTTAACCCACTGAGCTAACCCACCCAAGCTACCCAGAGCTGCCCCTATATTTCAATTTTTTAAAAAAATTGGTTGGTAAATCATACCCAGGCAAATCAGATATTACTCAATATCAAACTTTATTAATAATTTCACAGAACTAGTTGGAAATAGGAGAAGCAAGGAAAGGTCTGACCCTGCTCAGATACCCATTTTATTGTTAGATTGTGTACAGGATAACAAATGGTGTTAAATTGTTGGAACATGACACAAACGGGTCAGTTTGACTTCCATTCTTCTACCTAGCACAGGCAAACGTTGCTAGGTAAGAATTGGGATTTTTAGCTGAGTTAAATTTCATTTCACCTATACATTTCAATGTTCTTTTCCCCTATTTCTCTGGACAATTAGTGATTTTTAAATATGCAACGCATGAACTTATACTATGAGTTAGCATAAATAACTTCTAAAATCTGGAAACAAAAATGTGGCAGATATTTGCGTTATTTTAAGATTTAAAGCAAATCTTAAACATTAAATAGTCTTAGACATTTTAAATTTTTTATCCTCTTAAAATACTTTATTGCTGGGGCTCCTGGGTGGCTCAGTGGGTTAAAATCTCTGCCTTCGTCTCAGGTCATGATCCCAGGATCCTGGGATCGAGCCCCGCATGGGGCTCTCTGCTCAGCAGGGAGCCTGCTTCCCCCTCTCTCTCTGCCTGCCTCTCTGCCTACTTGTAATCTCTGTCTGTCAAATAAATAAATCTTAAAAGAAAATTAAAAAACTTTATTGCTGATGTCTTCTGTGTATTACAGTAGTCAGTTCAGGATCTTGGAGTTCTACAAATGCACAGTAATTTTTATACAGTAAAAGGACTTTCTCTGAAGATATATTAATTTTTTTAAGGTGCAGTAGGGGAAAGAAAGTTTTCACTCCAAAATAAAGGAAATCAGAATGCCTAGGTGGCTTAGTCGGTTAAGCATCTGCCTTCATCTGAGGTCATGATTCCAGAGTCCTGAGATCTAGTCCCATATGGGGCTCCTTGCTCAGTGGGGAGCCTCCTTTTCCCTCTGCCTACTGCTCCCCCTGCTTGCGGGCTCGTGTGCTCTCTCTGTCTTTCTGATAAATAAATAAATCTTTAAAAAAGGTGGAAATAAAAGATACTGCTCTTTTAAAAATAATTCAAATGTCATTTTCTTTATTTTTTCTTTTTTTATTTATTGTGTTATGTTCATCACCGCACAGTACATTATTAGTTTTTGATGTCCCGTTCCATGATTCATTGTTTGCATATAACACCCCGTGCTCCGTGCAATCTCTGCCCTCCTTAATACTCATCACCAGGCTCACTCATCCCTCCACCTCCCCACCTTCTAAAACCCTCAGTTTGTTTCCCAGACCCCATAGTCTGCCATCTTTGTTTATTTATTTTTTTGAAGTATTTATTTCCCAGAGTCCAGAGTCTCTGCACTCAGCATAATCCCCTCCAGTTCCATCCATGTTGATGCAAATGGTGGGTCTGAGGGTTACCAGAAGGGAGGAGGGAGAGAGGACAGGGCAACTGGGTGATGGGTGTTGAGGAAGGCTTGTGTTGTGAGGAGCACTGGGTGTTAGATGCAACTAAGGAATCGTTGAACACTACATTAAAAATTTGTGGTGTGTGGTATGCTGGCTAACTGAACATAATTAAAAAAAATATTTAAGATAGATGGGGGAAAGGGCAGAGTGGAGGAATCTCAAGCAGACTCCCCACCGAGTTCAGAGCCTGAGGCAGGGCTCCGTCCCAGGATGATGAGATTGTGACCGGAACCAAAATCAGGAGCCCAACATTTAAAACCGACCCACCCAAGCGCCCCTCAAATGCATTTTTCAGGAACCAAACCATAAGTTAATAAGTGATTCTGGCCTTATTTTCTCTCTGAAGAGGTGAGCTTTGCACTCCCCCCCAAATTTACAAAATAGTATCTTTATTTGGCAATATTTATAACTTAAATGTATTGCAACCTCTATTTCACCTCTGTAATGTTGCTGCCCAACTGTTGAATACAATTTTAATAATATTTGATGCAAAAACAATCCTTATTTAGACACAGCTTTTACTATATGTTGGTTAATTGAACGTAATAAAAATAAACACAGCTTTCTAGATTCTATTAGCTGAGCGAACTAAAGATAATCAAGTCTCAAAGTGTCTCAAAGTTGCCAGGATAAATAAGCAGAAATTTTTATTTGGTAATCTCCTGAAATTTAGAGGTTTTAATATCCCTGAGACAAAATATTAATTAGATAGGAAAATATTAATTAGATAGGAACAAAATATTAGATAGGACAAAATATTAATTAGATAGAATAGATTCTATCTAATAGAAATATCTATTAGATAATTAATAGATAGGAACTAAAGTACCAAACCTGAGACCCTTCCAAAAAGATTCCACAGCTCCTTGTAGCTTATAATGACAATTTGTAGTGCGCCCAAGGAAGGGCAGCACTGGGGACTCAGCATTTAGTCATAAACACAAATTAAACCAGTCTTGGCCCAGTGCCCAGGGATCCAGTCAAGCAAACAAAACAGAACCAAGGAATTGTTCAGATGAAAAGCTAAAAAAATCGACATAATGGAATATGATCTGAATTAACCACGGAGGTCTTTAGCGAATTTTAAAAGATGCGTGCTTAGTGACGTTGAGTCACTGAGCAAAAACATCCATTTGATTGTGAAGAGTAAGTGATAAGAAGTATACTAAAATAACAGCATTATGTATATTCAGACACCTGCAGAGTCAATGGTCCGTGTTCTCGTCTGGGTCTAGATTTCTGGGTTCAGGGTCTAGTTCTTGTACCAGCCATGTCATAACTCCGATCGTGTTCCTTCCCCTGACCTCTCAAGCCCAAAACTCAGGTTACCTCTGTGACAGTAAGAAATCTTAGACTCCCAGATGGTTTGGCCCTTTTATTCCCTCCACTGAGATGCACACGCCTTCCCGCTCCAGGTGATGTAAACGGCTGCAAACTGTTTCAACCCTAGACTTATCCTAAGGGGTGCGCAGAACTGGAAAGCTGCTTCTTTGGCTTCATACCCAGTCTGAGTTCTAGTGATTGAGCGACAGGCGGGGAATACTGATTGGTGGGGACAGTCTGCCTTTGGTTGAGGCCTGTGTCAGCACTAGGTGAAGCATTCGGGGCAGATACAGGACTGGTCTTGACTATGGGACCATAAGTACACGGGCAGTAGAGCAGGACACGGGCAGTGTTTTAGATCTTTCAATATTGGAAATTTACCTATTTGAAGTTTCAAATATGAGCCATTTGACAATGTCCACTCCACTTTCTGAAAGTGGAAATAAAAAACCCAAGTTTGGGAAGAAAAACAAAACAAAACAAAAATATGAGTTTTTGTTGCATCTGGCATTTGTGTCAAGTATACGTTTCCCTGAAGCAAGAGAAAATGACGCTCAAGCAGGCGTTTTTCAAAAATGTGCAAATGATCTCTTGTCTCAAATTTGCAGAGCAAACAAGGAAATTCTGGTGCTCAAAAAACAACACTTACCTACCCCAGTTTCCTCATTTTATAGCTGAGGAAACGAGGTCATCAGTGATGTTGGCCCCAAGAGCCACAGTGGTTATTGCCATTTGCCTGGTTTAAAAGCTAAAATTAGGGGTGCCTGGGTGGCTCAGTTGGTTAAGCATCTGCCTTTGGCTCAAGTCATGATCCCAGGGTCCTGGGATCAAGACCCGCATTGGGCTCCCTGCTCAGCGTGGAGCCTGCTTCTCCTTCTCCCTGTGCCCTCTCCCTCCTGCTCATGCTCCTCTCTCTCTCGCTTGTTCATTCTCTCAAATAAATAAAATCTTTGAAAAAAATTAAAATCTAAAATTAAGAGTTTTAAGTTCAGGAAATTTTCCTCTATGTTATATGGCTGGATGAATCCTGATGGCCTGAATTCAAATCCTGACATTGCCATTTCTAGGTAAATGACTTTAAGCAAGTAAATATTTCTCTGTCGTGTTTCTTACCTATAAAATGGCCCTAAGGTTCTGCCTTTTACATAGGGCAGTTGTGAGGATTATATCATGCAAAGCAGTTAACTTCACACAAACGCGCAAATGTTGAGGGGCGCCTGGGTAGCTCAGCCACTTAAGCCTCTGACTTCAGCTTGGGTCATGATCTCAGAGTCCTGGGATCAAGCCCTGCCTGGGGCTCTGTGCTCAGTAGGGAGTCTGCTTGGTCTCTCTCTCTCTCTCTCTCTCTCTCAAATAAATAAATAAAATCCGTAAAAAAAACCCACACAAATGTTGGTTAATATTATAAATTAGAATCATTTGGCAAACTCATAACTGTTCCTATATGAATATATATACCTTCTTAGGAAACCTACCTTCTTAGAAAACGTATCCATTATTAGAGAGCCAGAAATAAGGATACTGTAAGATAACTCGATAATTGAGAAAAGCATAATTCCTAAAGCTAGGATATTCCATAAATATCCTCCTAATAACATCAAATATATATAGTTGATATATACCCTCTCAGAGTGACGCTTCCTGAAGGTAGGATATGTAGAAGGGCTCTTCCAAGGGACCTTGCTAGTGCTGGATCATAGCCAACTAGACAGCCTGCCAGGTTGGGTGTTTTCCCCTGCAAAGCAAGTCCTCTGATGGTAATTGTAATCTATCCGAACTGCATAATACAGAAGACGGTATGTACTATGTGGAATATCAAGGTTAAAAAGGAGGTGTTGTTTTTTTTTTTTTCCTTTGTGACATTTTATGACTTCATTTGAGTAGACGAGGAGAGCCCTGTTGTGCTACTGCAATAAAAATGTAATTGTAGGTTTTTGCAGAATACGGTACTATGTAAAGTGAGTGAATAAAAACAATTACCAGCTAAATGGGCAATTCTGTTACTTCAGAATTACATAAGATTATGGAATAATGTAATGGCCCTACTCTTTAGCTAAATTGAGAAATAATTGGGTGTTTATTAGCAACTCTGAGCGGTAGGATTTTTTTTTTTTTTTATCATGGAAGGTATAGGAAAACAAAGTAGGAGTCCCCTAGAAAACTTAGGTTACTAAATTCTATTGACTTTTAATTGCAATAACAACTGATTACCAAAAAAAAAAAAATCCTGAAAAGACACCTATATTATAGTAGGACATTCTATCCACTTGGAACATTGAGATCTAGGTCTGTTTAAATATCATTTAGGTCTTCAAAAACAATCACCTTTTATAACTGAGCAAAGTGAATGTCTTCATCCTAGACATTCACTGAGATTTGTGTCATAGTTTTTTTCAACAGTATTGCATGTAAATATTTTTAATCTGTTCAGTTTTCTTCTTACAGTCTTAGTTGTAGTTCTGCATGGTCCACGGTATTTCAAAACAAACGGAAAGATTTGTAGTGTGTGAACAGTTTGGTGCAACAGCACCAGTAGGGGGCGCCTGTGTGGCTCAGTGAAGTGTGAGACTCTTGATTTCAGCACAGTTCATGAGATCAAGTCCTGGTCTGGCTCTGTGCCCTATGGGGACTCGGCTTGAGGTTCTCTCTCCCTCTACCCTCCCCACCCTCCTCTCTCAAATAAATCTTAACAAAAAAAAATAATGGTCGTAGAATCACTGCTCATTTTTAACAGTTCACCTAGGTCGGTGTGAAGTAATAGGTTTTTTTGTTTTGTTTTGTTTTTTTTAAAGATTTTATTTGACACACGGAGATCACAAGTAGGCAGAGAGGCCGACAGAGAGAGAGGAAGGAAGCAGGATCCCTGCTGAGCAGAGAGCCCGATGCGGGGCTCGATCCCAGGACCCTGGGATCATGACCTGAGCTGGAGGCAGAGGCTTTAACCCACTGAGCCACCCAGGTGCCCCTGAAGTAATGGTTTTAACTCAGATTGATGCTATGGATTAATCTGCCCTGAAATCTGTGCGGTACCAGATGTGTAGCATCACACTGGATTTGTATATGTGCTTTTAAGTCACCACCAATGTCTCCAGTTCAGTGAGTCATTGCTTCAGTGGAAAACTTTCTCGAGTCTTTGCCTCCTTCTCCCGAAGGTTTATTTGGGCATACCCATCACCATTGGTCTCAAAAAGCCACTTAAACTCACGGATCCGAGTTAATCTAGCTGAATTAATTCGTGATTTGGACAGGGGGTCAGAATGCGTAACTCAAATGTAGGAACTGACCTGCAAGAAGAGAAAAAAAATACATAGGGGTGCGCAAGGAAACCTATCCAGTGTTTTAGCCTAGGCCTTTAGCATTTTAGCCCCATAGCTCTTGAGTTTGCTAACAAGCACCAACAAATTTTAGGGAAAGAATTTTAAGAAAAACTTAGTTGCGAAAGGGGGAGATTGTCACTGTGATCCTACCACGTGACTTTTTCTCCTGAAATCCTACGTGAGTGTGGTTCCAGACTTCTCAGAACCAGTAAGGATCAAGAATCTTCCTCTCCAAAGGCCTGCAAAGACTCTGGTGTCATGCTCTGACATAAACCCTCTAACTTTGCTTAGAGGCATTGTTCTCGGTTTTTGCTTATGCATTTCATCTGTCTGCTGCCTTTTCCGGTCACTTGGAGTTGGTTAGTGCTGGTCTTTCAGATTATAACTCTTCCTCGCTCCATAGCACTACTGTAAATTCCATACTTCCTGAAAAAAATCTTTGTCTTGCAGCTTCTTTACCTTCCTAATATTTGAGGTCTAAATAGCCACTATCCCCTCCCTCAAACTGCTTTCCAGAGAAGAGCGCATGGCTATTTTTGAAGAAACAGGAGATTTTCCCCCCTTTATATACTACAAGCCGTAGATCACTCTAATCAAAGATGCAAGTGAAATGATTTGAACTCAAAGTAATAGGGGATTTGGGATTATTAATTAGAAGAAAACTAATAATCTCATATTGAGGGTACACTCTGGTATAATGAGTAAAATTTAGGGATGGGTATAAACACAGTTGGAGAAAACCAAATTGTCTCATGTTCTAGACTTTTCTGAGTCTGTCTCCGTCTGAAGCTATAAAGCTAGATCTCATAAGGGCCACTGTGTTAAGTGGGTGTTACTGCAAGGCTGAAAATAATATTTATGTTTCTAACGGTTACTGACCTGGCCAAATTTGGGTCAGTTTGGGAAGACACAGCCAATGCACCTGGATAGAGGAAGGCATGAAAAACTGGTGCCATTTTTATAATCAGTTTACAGAGCTGTAATAGTGAAGACAGTAATGAGATGGAGAATAAGAAAGCAAGGCATGGACCTTTTCACAGGATGTGGTCTAGGAAGGTCAACAAGAATGGAGGGCAGCTCTCATCAAATTTTGCAATATCTACAGCTGACAAAGAATAAACAATCTGTCGGTTTTATGAAAGTATTGTCAGACTTTTTTAAATTGCTTTTAGAAGATAGTTTTTTTTTTAATGTGTAAGTCATTTGGATATTTCTATGCACTTGCCCAAATCATTATTTTATTTCATTTTGTGTCATAGCATCTTCTTTTGTGCTAAAGAAAACCTGAAGAATCAGGTTTTATTGAAACGGAATCTCCTGTGATACAAGATTAAAAAAAAAAGCTGTATTTTTTAAAACCTCTTAAACTCTGAAACTCTTTGTGTGATAATGGAAGTGTGTGATTTAAGGCCTGGCTAGTTGCAAACCTTGCTACATGCCATTTTTGAAATCCTCAAAATTATTTCCATTAGAACAAAAAACCCTGTTCAAAGGTTGTCTAGCAAAAGTTAAATAATACCAGCTTTAAAAATCCAGTTAACTCCATCAACAAGAGTTTTCTGCATTTAAAGTAAAAATGTGTCTATCTTTCCAACACAATGAAGCCTAGAAAGAGATGAATAAAAAGATTAGATAGTACGAGAAACTCTAAAAGGATAATATGTTTTATCCTGAAATAGAATTTATATTCACTGCAACAGTAGCCACCAGGCTTAATTTTTCTTTAGTTATTTGCTTACCACATTAATTTATATTTATAACAAGCTATACCTGGTGTATTTCTTGTATTCGATTGTCACCTGCCATTAACTTGTTTTGTTAAATGACTCTCTGTAATAAGGACAGGCTGGAATGATGGCTAATTATATATTAAATGAAGCTACATCTATAAGAAAAGGAGAGAATAGAATAATTTCAAGGTGAATAAAAGTATGACAAATTAATATAAGAAACAATAAAATTCCTAAATGATAAGACCTAAGTAACTTTTTAAAGAAAAAAATGTAAAATGTTGGCAAATTAATTGAATTGTAAGATAAATAGAGCCATAGAGCACAATTCGGGGGACTAGGACTTTGAGAGAGTAAGTCCCACTGCAAAGAAGGGTGTATGTGGTCCCTGTAAAGGCTTGCTCATTTGACAGGCTATGTCTCTCTATCTCAATTTTAGTCAATATTGAAATATTTCTGCTTGAAAGCCTCTTCCGTAAGCAGGTGCCACGGGACCCGGGGGCAGACTTGGCGTCTTCACTAAGTGTGTTCAGTTCTCTTCCTTCATCTCTCATTGATTGGTATCACTTATAGACCAACATGGGTGTAGACAAAGCAAGAATGATCCTTAGAGAGTCTTCAGAAAGAGGGGAGATTTTAAGAAGGAGGGAGGAGGAAAAGAAAAACAGAGTGGCAATTAGAAATAGGGTCAAGGTGGGCAAAAGGTACAGACTTACAGTTGGAAGAGGAAGAAGTTCTGGGGGTTGATGTACAGCGTGGTGCATGTACTAAAAATACTGTACTGCGTGTTAGAAAGTTGCAGGGAGTAGATTTAAAAGTTCTCATTACACACCCAAATTCACAGTGTGTGAGGGAATGGATGTGTTAACCAACATTCCTGGGGTGTTCCTCTTGCAATATTGACCCCCATCAAATCGTTGTTTGTCCTTAAACTTGGACACCATTATACACCGATTATAGGTCAGTGAAGCTAAATAGTAGTGATGATTGCAACAGCCGTTGTTCTCACCACCGTCAGATCCTCAGCTTCTCTTCTGTCCAGATGCTGGAGACCCTTCTGGAAAGTTTCAAGGACTTTTTATTTGTGACCAATGAATTGTGAAATACTCAACATCCAAGGATTTTTTTTTTCTTTTTGCTGATAATCTAGCTCGCTGTCTCACTCGAATTTAGCACAGGCCTTCTCAGTAGCTTGCTTTCTTTTTTTTTCCTCTTTTCTGCTGGGCCTCTAAGTCTGTGCATACAAAGTTGAGCATTTGGCTGAGGACTTCCTAAGGAAGCCACTCTGCAGAATTCTGGAGATTTTCCTTTGCATAACTCACCCCTAGTAATGCCTCAAAAATACCCTGAGCTTCAGCAACCACCCCTCCCCCCGCCCCCGGCCCCCAAATTCTTGTACATTCTTCCTCTGTTCAGTGAACGCTCTGTGCTTTTCTCCGGATCCCTTGCAATGCAGTGCAACCTGGAGAGTTCCTTTAGGCAGAAAGTCTGGGTGCTAGAGGGGACTCACTTCATTTCCTCTCCCTCAAGAAGTCCTGTACTACCTCTTTGCCAAAACATGTACACATTTGCTTCCTGTTCCCAGTTTGAGAGTTGGTTTTGGAAGAAATGCTAGTCCTGTACCTGTTATTCACTGAAAACCAGAAAGAGAAAGTTGCTTTGCATTTCTCAATGTTTTTAAATTCCCCCCATTATAAAAAGATCAAAAAATAAGATCTTTTCTCCATTAACTTTTCTATACATTAAAAAAAAAAGAAGAACCACAGTGTTATCTTTCCTGAATACTAAGGACTGTGTAATATCATTCACTCTTAAAAACATATGGGGACCACCCTTTGATCATTGAGTAATATGTAGATTAGTCTAGAATTACTATGTTGTACACCTGAAAATAAGACATTGCTAACTATGATTTTAAAAATTATAATCCCATTTTAAAATTTGCGTGGCAACCACTTATCCCATGTCACAGCTAACATGCAATAGGAATTAGATGAGTGAAAATATCCTCAACTGTTTCTACTGCTTAAAATTTCTCAAAGGGTTTATTATAGGAGCTTATTTCTGTCAAGGACCTAATTACTTGTCTTCATATTCTATGTAATTTACCTTTCATCTTAATCTTGGCTTCCTTGAACTTGTTCTTTTTGTATTTGCTTCAGTTTTATGTGACTTGTGTTGGGTCGTGTCATGCCTGTGGATTTTCGTTTTCTGGGTTTCCTGTACTTTCTCTTCATCGCTCCCTTACAACTAATATTGATCACTTTTCACCTCTGGCATATTTATATCTCAAAAGTACATCTTATTGAGCATCTCTCTAATTAGCTCAAGTCTTTTCTTTATGCCCTTCCTCATATTCAGGGGCATCTGGCTAAGAACCAGATTTTTATATACTTAAATTAGTTTTACTTAGCATAATTAATATTTTATATTTTACCTTAAAATTTCCACTACTGATTGACTTGGAATTAAAATATTTTCATTACATGTACCTTTTTCTTTTTCTTTTTTTTTTTTTTTTGCTTTAGGATGTACAATACACATCAGTATACATTATCTTTTTCTTTTTATTGTGTTATGTTAGTCACCATACAATACATTAATTTTTTTAATAATTTTTTTTTATTTTTTATAAACGTATAAAGTATTTTTATCCCCAGGGGTACATGTCTGCGAATCGCCAGGTTTACACACTTCACAGCACTAACCATAGCACATACCCTCCCCAATGTCCATTACCCCACCCCCCTTTCCCGACCCCCCCTCCCCCCAGCAACCCTCAGTTTGTTTTGTGGGATTAAGAGTCACTTATGGTTTGTCTCCCTCCCAATCCCATCTTGTTTCTTTTCTTCTTTTCCTACCCCTCTAACCCCCCATGTTGCATCTCCACTTCCTCATATCAGGGATATCATATGATAGTTGTCTTTCTCTGATTGACTTCATCATTAATTTTTGATGTAGTGTTCCTGATTCATTGTTTATAACACTCAGTGCTCTATGCAGTCCATACTCTCCTTAATACCCACCACGGGGCTCACCCATCTCCCCTATCCCTCTTCCCTCTAAAATCCTCAGTTTGTTTCTTAGAGTCATAATTTCTCATGGTTCGTCTCCCCCTCCGATTTCCCCCCTTCACTTTTCCTTTCCTTCTCCTAATGTCTTCCGTGTTATTCCTTATGCTCCACAAGTAAGTGAAACCATATGATAATTAACTTTCTCTGCTTGACTTATTTCACTCAGCATAATCTCCTCCAGTCCCATCCATGTTGATGCAAAAGTTGGGCATTCATCCTTCTGATGACTAATACTCCATTGTATATATGGACCACATCTTCTTTATCTGTTCATCTGTCAAAGGGCATCTTGGTTCTTTCCACAGTTTGGCGACCGTGGCCATTGTTGCTGTGAACATTGGGGTATGGCCCTTCTTTTCACTATATCTGTATCTTTGGGGTAAATACCCAGTAGTGCAATTGCCAGGTCATAGGGTAGCTCTATTTTTAATTTTTTGAGGAAACTCCACACTGTTTTCCAAAGTGGCTGTATCAGCTTGCATTCCCACCAACAGTGTAAGAGGGTTCCCCTTTCTCCACATCCTCTCCAACACTCACTGTTTCTTGCCTTGTCCATTTTTGCCATTCTAACTGGTGTAATGTGGTATCTCAATTACAATGCACATTATCTGACCCTTTGCTCTTGAGACTGAATTCCATCCAGAAATCCTAGATATTAAGCTCATAAAATCCCAATAATGAATGTTAATGCTCAGTGTTGACTTAATAACAAATACGAGGCATCTAAGGCAGTTGCCTGTATTTCTTTAGAGACACAGTGGTTTCAGGATGGCTGCGACTTTTTTCTTACTGCGGTATCATTCTTACTCCGCTTCAGGTACTGCTTTGCTCCTTTGAGCACCTTTATTTTCCTTCCCTTCCTTCCATCCTCCCCCTTCACTTTTTTCCTTCATCTCCTTTAAGCTTTATAACTACTCCATAAAGAAACTTTCTGCAGGTAAGTCATGTGGAAATTGAGATATAGGTGTTTGGTTTTTTTTTTTTTAAGATTTTATTTACTTATTTGAGAGCAAGACTGGGAGAGAGAGAGAGCACGAGGTGGGGGGTAGGGATGGTGGGAGAGGGAGAAGCAGACTCCCTGCAGAGCCAGAAACCCCATGCAGGACTCACCCCCAGGACCCTGGGATCAAGCCAAAGGCAGATGCTTAACCAATTGAGCCACCCAGGTGTCCTGCTATGGGGATGTTCTTGAAGTTAAAGACTGAGTAAGTGAAATAAAAAAACCCAGTTCTGATTCATGAGTCCAAGCTCTTAACCACCGGCATATATTATCCACAAATTGAAACAGGTAAACGACTTTGTAATTGGAATAAACTCTCTGGTAATTTACTGATTAGGAAAACTGTTTCTAATTTTCATGTCAGTCTCCTAGGTTAGACAATATAATGACAAATGGTACAGTTATGCAAAATAATTACTTAGGAATTCAGAAAATCTCACTTTACAGTGTAACTCATGTAAAACTAAGGCAGTGGTTCAACTTTTTCTTCACTTCAGTTTAAACAAGGGTCTATCTTGGTCACTGGAGCCTATGCTGTGACCATGAATGATTCTTTGTAAGTCAAAGGAAACCTCATTAAATGTGAATAGAATTTCTTTAATCCAAACATCCACCCATGCCTTCGCCCATTCACTCATTTACTTGATAAATACAGAATGATCTATTGTTTACGAAATATTTTATGCAGTGAGAAGGTAACAGTGAATGTGATAGAAGCATTCTTTGCTTGCCCAGAAGTTTAAATTATAAGAGAAAAACCTACAGGGGCACCTGGGTGGCTCAGTCAGTTAAGCATCCAACTCTTGGTCTCAGCTCAGGTCTTGATCTCAGGGTCATGAGTTCAGACCCTGTGTTGGGGTCCACACTGAACAGGGAGCCTGCTTGAAAAACTTTCTGTGGAGGTTTTTTGTTTGTTTGTTTATACAGAAAGGATAAGATTATATCCCAATATCATCTTAAGTCTTTAATAGTCTCTGTACTTCTGGGGCTCCTAGGTGGCTCAGTGGGTTAAATCCTCTGCCTTCAGCTTGGGTCATGATCCCAGAGTCCTGGGATCGAGCCCCACATCGGGCTCTCTGCTCGGCAGGGCGCCTGCTTCCCCCTTTCTCTCTGCCTGCCTCTCTGCCTACCTGTGATCTCTGTCTGTCAAATAAATAAAATCTTAAAAAAAAATTAAATATTGTCTTCTTTTTGTTAGAAAATAGAATATGTATTTCTTCAGAATACCCTGGATTTCTCACCATTTTGTGTGGGGAGTGGCAGTATTTATTCATCAGCTTCCAGTAGAACAGTAAGAATGTTTTTTTCTGTATACTTTTAATTTTAAAGGTGGGTTATTTCTCTGGACATGAATAATATCTATGAATACATGGGGATCCTCTTACAGTTCTCTGAGACTTTGGAGTGGGATTTAGCACAAAGTAAGTGGCCTTAGGTTCTCTCTCAGGAGTTTTTTTTTTTTTTAAAGATTTTATTTATTTATTTGTCAGAGACAGAGGGAAAGAGAGCAAGCGAGCACAGGCAGACAGAGTGGCAGGCAGAGGCAGAGGGAGAAGCAGGCTCCCTGCTGAGCAAGGAGCCCGATGTGGGACTCGATCCCAGGATGCTGGGATCATGACCTGAGCCGAAGGCAGCCGCTTAACCAACTAAGCCACCCAGGCGTCCCTCTCTAAGGAGTTTCATACTTGCAGAAGGTCTGAGAGCTCTTCCATAATTGTTGTCAACACACACGTAGCCATTTCCTAAGAAAGCTAAGGACAAATACATTTATGTCCTTGGGCTTCCATTCTATTTGTGAGATTTAGTAAAGAAAATGAATATAACCTTCCATTGAAAATGATTCTAAATTAGAATTAGACCCCTCAATGTCTTAAAAATGTGATGATTTGCAAAAATGTAAGATAAACAGCTTTGTGCCATCAAATAATATGTTCTGACAGAAAATCTACTGATTTTATCAGCTATTAAAAATCCTGCCCAGTGGCAGGGGAAAAAACTATTTAAAATTAGCCCCCTACTGATTGTTTAATGCTGTTAACAGAATAAACTTATGAAATGAGAAATTGGGAATCCTTCATTTTGTGGCTTCCTTAAACTTCCAGAAATATTACAATTCTTTTCAGTAGTTCACAGATTTCTCTGGAGAACTTAATGGTAATATGTTAGCCTTTGGGGTATAGAGTCTCTGTTGCAATGACTTAGCTCTGCTGTTGTGGTGACAAAGTGGCCCCAACAGGACGTGACCAGCTAAGTGTCTGTGTCACAATGAAAGCGTCCTCTGCTCAACAAGAGGACGGTGCCTCTGGCTTCATGGGTGATATGCTGCTAACCCCTATGCTGGGTGGAGGTGGACATCTTAAATATAGTCTAAATGATGGAAAAATTGTTTGTAAGGACCTAGTAGTATCACATTTGACATAATTAATGTAAAAAATGTACAAAAAAAGCTTCCCAGATGAAGTACATAAAAAAGGTAAAATTAGAATAAATGGCAAAATTTCTTTTTTTCTTTTAAAGATTTTATTTATTTGAGAGAGAGAGAGCACAAGCAGGGGGTGGGGTAAGGGAGAAGAAAGGAGTCTGATGGGCTCCATTTCAATACCCTGGGGTCATGACCTGAGCTGAAGGCAGACACTTAACCCACTGAACCACCCAGATGTTCCAAGACTTTGTCTTAATAGTCCTTCACAAGCACTTTTGTTGCTGTTTATGAAGTTTTAGTGTGTTATTGATGCAGACTTTCTTGTTTCATAAATTTGTGTATTTCAATTCAATTACCACATTGTTTTATTTTTTTCAGTAAAAAAAAGGCTGATATTTAAATTATAGGTTTTCCTTTGGGGAAAGGGCTAGAAGAGTATTTTTACTTGAAATTAATACTTTAAGAAATCAAACTGTGGAGCTAATACTAGTCACATTGTAGACCAGCTATATCTGGTTTTTCTCAGCCTCATTATCCTTAAGTTTTCAAATCATCGTGGGTTTCTATATCTCCTGTTAGAAAATGCCGATTTTTTTTTTAAGATTTGTATTTATTTATAATAACACAGTATACATAGATCTTTCGTTTGTGGGTATTAATTGAAAAACCGTGTATTTTAATACACGCCTGCTTCTATTGATTATGTAGAGCTTCAGTCAAATAAGTCGTAAGTCATTTGCTTTCCTTTCCCACTACTTTCCAGCTTTAGATCTTTGTTTTATCATTTTTGTCTCCTATTTTCTTGTAGCTTCTTCTCGAATTCCTTAATCCCATCTGCTGGTAATTCTCCTTACAGAACTACATAAATGAAGCCTAAAACCTTTGCCAGACTTTCAGAGATGTCTAGTACTTATGCTAATTTATTTCCCTTGCTCTTTTAAATGGCTTCTAGCTTCTTGAACACTTGAGGAGCTTTTTCCTAGAATTTTCTCCCTTCACTGCCGGATCTTTGAAACCCTTTGCTTTCGTGGAGGTCTCAGTCAGATATCAAGAACCCTTCCCTGGGGGCACCTGGGTGGCTCAGTCATTAAGCGTCTGCCTTCGGCTCAGGTGATGATCCCATGGTCCTGGCTTCCAGCCCCGCATCGGGCTCCCTGGTCCACAGCAAGCCTGCTTCTCCCTCTCTCACTCCCCCTGCTTGTGTTCCCTCTCTCACTGTGTCTCTCTTTGTCAAATAAATAAGTAAAACCTTAAAAAGCAAAAAACCAAAGAACAAAAAAAACCCCTTCCCTGCTCACTAAGCATATTATATTTCTCTAAGAAACCAATACTGATCCTGCAGGTTCATGCTCCAGACACAAAGCAGGTGTTCTGAGGTCAAGGCTGTGTCCCACAGTACTTCTGGTCCAGCTCCATTCCTGATCCTTTCAGAGGAGGGATGGTGTCCTCTAATGATGAAACTAAAAAGCCCCCAAGCTAGTGGCTCCCTCCACAATGTGTAATGTGTATTTCAGATCCCTAAATTCCCCAGTAAGTTCCATTTCTAAAGGCTTTCAGTGTCTGGTCATTGGCTTGGATTTACTGACATCTTCATATCGCCAAAGATAGGTTTACAGACTGTAGCTACCCAGGGTGTCTTAGAAATTTTACGTTTTAACTTTGATTAAAACAGCAGGGTCTGGCCCATCTCTCTTGGAGTACCATTTGGCAGTGGTTGATAAGCATTAAGAATCAAAATACCCTGGGGACGGAGGGAAGCATGGAAAAAATTCTGGAAAACAAATGCGTGGTGGGAGGTTGAAGGCCAGTCCAGAAGCCTGGTTGGTTTTCCTGTCTGCAGCCCCTGTGGTTTGGACTCATTTCTCTAGAGGGAGTGAGGGACAAGGGCAAATAAATATTCACCAACTGCCTCATTAGTGGTCCAATGCTGGGGAGAGCTGAACAACTTCCAGAACCCTGGTGAGACTTGTCACCGCACTGCAGTCCCTCTGCTGAGTTTGATGAAAGTGTGGTAGAAGGAAAAGGTGCAGACTTTTCAACCTGTATATATTAATAATGGAATTGCTCAATTTCAAAAGGTTATCTCCTACAAAATACTATCCGATATGAAATCTAGCTTAAGCAAACCTTCCTAGTGTACTTAATGCACATGGGTGTATTTCTTTGGAGTAGGTCTGGAAGGCTTTCTTTCTTTCACCTCTGGAAGGTCCTCCAGATGGGTTGGGCCAAAAATAATGAGTGCTCTCTCCATTTAAAAGCCCAGAGCTTCCAAACAAAGATTGAACGTCTAAGCGTTCAGAGATGGAAGGGATACATGCAGTCCTATCACAGAAGGAGGGATCAATGGATTGGGAAAGCTTGGGTACTAACCAGATGCCCTCAGTTTATGGAACCCTTAGTTTACTGAGCCCAAATACAATTACCACGTACTTGCTGTTACCATATACACAGAGCTGGCTGTACATTTTTAATATATGCAAAACAGGCACTCCTCCAGTATCCGTTCACTTTGTAATTAATCACATCTGGCTCTGATTCTCCATTCAATGGCTGTAGTTGGACTCAGATGGAAATTGGGCAGCCCTAAGATGCTGATCCTCTAAGAAACCGTGTACTTCCCTAGAATCAGGTCGCTCTTAATGGTACCAGTAAAGTGCTAAGATCAGGACAAGGACTCAGGGACCCATTTAACACACACTTGTTACAGGACTTCAAAATGTTAATCCACATAGAAAATGGAGTTTACCTAGTGTTTGCTTTAAGCTTTATCTCTGGTTATTTCTGACACCACCACCCTTCCCTCACCAACCCAGTTTAGCTAGGGAGGACTGCAGGTGTGTGTGGCTTATTTTTACTGCCATGGGAGCTTCTTGAGAATTGAGGCCAAATTTTAATTTTGTGTACTTAAAACAATAGTTGAACTACAGATCTTGGATCATACCTCTTTATTACATGCATGCTTGAATACGTTTAAAATAAGCACATTTCTTTACTTTTTTAACATTTTATTTATTTGAGAGAAAGAGAAGTAGTAAGAGAGAACAGGAGCAGGGAGGAGAAGGACAGGGAGAGGGAGAAGCATGTTCCCTGCGAGCAGGGAGCCCAACAAGGGGCTCGATCCCAGGACCCTGAGATCATGACTTGAGCCAAAGGCAGAGGCTTAACTGACTGAGCTGCCCAGATGCCCCCACATTTCTATAAAAGTACATTACAAAATAAATGCCATATTTAAAATTTTTTGCTTGGACTGCTAGTTGAAGTAGAGTACTCTGTTAGTAAAGCCTGAAATGGATTTCTGGGATTTTAGATAGAGACACCAAACTGATGAAGATTACAGGTGTTCTCTCTCTCTCTCTCGTATTGTTGATGGTATTATTATAATCTCCTACTAGCCCTTATGTTTTCAATAGCTAAAAAACCAAAATGACCTAGACAAAAAAAAAAAAAAATTTACCATTGAGAGAAAAAGCATTAAAATAGTAAAAAAATAAAAAAAAATTAAGTGATCTATTAATTAAAAAAAAAATCTACTTTTGAAACCAGTTAAAAATAGCCTGGGACTCTGAGGCAGAAAGTACATTCTATGTCTGAAAACTGGCAGTGGTTAGGATAGTCCAAAGGATGTTCTCAGGTGAGAGAGGTACAAAAACTGATGAAAACATCAGGTCCGAAATTTGACATAGAGTTTGTATAATTGAAAAGCTTGCAAGTAACTTGAGAGTATAGGGGCAGTAATAAAGCCTTCTGCATCGCTATTTCTAATTCTCTTTAAATATCTTTATATATACATTCCCATAGAAAAAACTCTTATCATTTCACTGTCCAAACAAGATTTTATGTCTGGTTATCCAAAAGAGGAATAGGTTTCTTTTGGAAAACCTTTCTGTCAGGCAGAATGTCAGTTTGCAAACACTAAATTATCTAATCATTTGAATAAGGACTGAGTCTCTGACCATATGTGAAGATTCTTACTAGAAGCAGAATGTTCCTTACCTCCCTGAGGAAGGACCTGTTTCATGTGGGTGATTCCTTGAGGCACATGATTGAATAGCAGATGGCTTGGGACTGTATTTACTTAAGTACTTTATTTTTTTGCTGAGTGGTTTGTTTTAACTAAGGGCAGTGGCTGACTAGTTCTAGGTAATAGAAATGATTTTAGACCCTGTGTAAAGGAAGAGAGTTGCAGTCATGCAACAAGCCCTGGAGAGGCACTCTGTGTGGCGGCCAGAGGGTGGGGAACAGATACACAGATGTCTTGTGGGGAATTTGATTGCGTTTCCGCTGTGTGGATAAATGAGTCTTTTTCCCTGACACCCCATGAAACCTTTTGATAAAAGTGTCTTTATCCAGTTCATGTTTGTGAAGATGGGTTTGTGCTCAGTATGGCTTCAAAGTGGGCCCAGTGGAGAGGCTTGAATCACCGTAACTGGGTTGTAAAGAAACGTTCCTCTTGTGCGTGGCAACCACATGATGAGGTGATCTATGAACAGATAAGGCAAAGAAGTAAGTTACATAAAAATGGTACAAGAAAGAGCAACCTTCCTGGGGCTCCTGGGTGGCTCAGTTGGTTAAGCGTCGACCTTTGGCTCAGATCGTGATCCCAGGGTCCTGGGGTCGAGTCCCACATTGGCCTCCCTGCTCAGTGGAGACTCTGTTTCTCCTTCTCCCACACCCCTGCTCATGGTGTCTCTCTCTCTCTCAAATAAATAAAATATTAAAAAAAGAAAGAACGCCTTCCTAAAAAGGCATGTTATAAACTAATCCTCCGTAGAAATGTTTGACAGCTCAAGTCTGTTATTTCTTAATTAAAACAAGACCTTTGATATACTGAGAAATTTATGAACAGAAAATGGGTTGTTTCCCCAGTATGAAGAATGGTCACATTTCAGCTCTAACAAAATGGAGTTCACACTTACATGTGAGAGCTACAAGAATTCTGAAGACGTGGTACCGTAGTGCGCTGCAGACCAGCAGTAAATTTCAGAGAAACCAAAGCAACATAAAACATGGTAGGTAACCAGAAACAGTTGATACTTGTCTGATTCATACTAGTGGAGTAGTTACCCCATGCCTCAAACTCTTCTCATCGTCATACTGCAGCCAGAGTAATTTATTTGAAGTGTTACGGTGATCAGTGGTGGAAACCTCTCCATGTTCTACGGAAGACCCAGAGTTTCTCAACAACTCTCCTGCCCCAAACCCCCTACCTGTGCTTTTTTTTTTTTTTAAGTATTTCTTACAATCCAATGAATGCATGTATTTGCCCATGGTTTTTTGTGGGGGTTTTTGTTTGTTTGTTTGGGGTTTTTTGGTTTTTTGTTTGTTTTTTTGTCATTGGAATTCATGAACTATCTGCTTTCTTACAAATACTTTTTTTCCCAAGTTACTCATCCATTGAAGAGAAGCCTAGCAGAGTTTGGTTCTTCCACAAAACAAATCCTGACGTTCTTATGTGGGGTAGATGCTTGTCACCAGTGCTCATTGAGCACTCCAAAGGTGCTTTTGCCTTAGCAGATTGTTTTAATATGTCCTGTGACATGCTGATGTTTATCTCCAGCCGTAACATATTTTCTGAGGTTAGGAACTTTCCGTCACTCGTCTTTTGAGATGCTGGAGACAGAGGGCCATACAGAGTAGGAAGTTAATAAAATTGGTTGAAGGTAAAGTTGAGTCATTAGAAAAAGTAGGGAGAATTTACAATTGATCCTATTACCTATTCTTGGCTTGTGCGAGCGTGTTTAATTGCCTGAACCGCATACACAGTCATTTGGCAGTAAAGAAGCTTTCACTGGAGAGTCATAATATATTCTAGTTTCACTTTGTCGTCTAATTTGAGGCTTTATAGAACGGTCCTTTATTTTCTGAATTACTTGCCAATTCTGGGATGTGGAGTCCAGAAATAGCCTTAAGAACTACCTCACCATCCCTGTTTATTGCTAGAACTTTATTTTCAGGCCTGTTTACAAAGCTGTCCAGTGGTCTTTTTTATGATCTATCCTGTCTTCTCCTTCAAACTGTAGACAAAGTTATCCTCCGAAGATACAGAGCAAAATTTCTGCCTGAGGTAGAATTCCAAACACTGATTTAGGAATTTAATGCCCTCTTACAGTCTGTTGCCATCAGCCCTCTCTTCTCCCTCATGTATTTTTTTTTTTAAGATTTTATTTATTTATTTGACAGACTGAGATCACAAGCAGGCAGAGAGGCAGACAGAGAGAGAGGAGGAAGCAGGCTCCCTGCCGAGCAGAGAGCCCGATGTGGAGCTCGATCCCAGGACCCTGAGATCATGACTTGAGCCGAAGGCAGAGGCTTTAACCCACTGAGCCACTTAGGCGCCCCCCCCATATATTTCTTATGTATCACACTGCTTTTATACATGTGTTTGAGCCACAGAAATCTCTTAACCCTTGTTTCACTTCTCAATCACTGTTTCCTTGTGTTTATTTAGCTTGCACTGTCTTGTTTCTGTTTCTATTGTCAACATGACACCCATTCTTTACATCCAACTTCACCAGTCTCTTCTAGAAATCCTTTACATTATACCTCTAATCAGATTAGTGTCATTTTTTATAGTATAAAGTAGTTCATACTACAGCCACTTATGTTTCTGTAACTCACTCAGTTTTATTTCTGAGTAGGAAAAAATTCCTTTAAACTTCTAAGTTTATGTTTGGTATAATTACCAGTAGCACGAGAAAACTCAATGTTGAAGATAAGAATCTTTGAGTAGGATGGGATCATGCTGTCTAAATTCCTCATCTGAAGAATCAAGATACACAAAACTGTTCCTGAAATTAGAATTTGAAGATAGATCTGGGTAGTTTATCTACCAATATATTTCTTTTTCCATGGTACCTCTTGCTTAATATATACCCTTAATAGTTTTTAGCACCAGAAGCTCTATACGAGCACTTTCAGTGAGCACTTTCTACAACCATGCATCTTCTATAACTGTGTATGGTCCAATATGGTGGACCAATATGGTGGACACTAACCATATATGGCTCTTGAGTATTTGAAGTGTGTTTAGTGCAACTGAAGAATGAAATTCTAAATTCCAGGTAATTTAAACTTATATAACCACATGTAGCTAGTGGCTACTCTGTTAAACAGTGCAGTAAATTATTTGAGTATTTTCTCAAATAGTTTGTTTTCCCTTGAGAAAGGGGATGTGCAACACAAAAGCTGTTGTGGTCAAGAAAAGAACAAATACTATTATAGTTTTCTTTTAATTTGGTGCACCTTGTTCTCAGTGCAGTAATGGATGACTGTGATTTAGTCATTGAGTAATGTTACTGGACTCTTTACCCTGACACCCGACAAGTGTAGAAAGACTTACAAAGACTGCAAGCAAAAAAAGAAATGTGTATCAGATACCTAATGAGATGACTTGGTTCAATCTTTTGCATTTAGAGAAATGTTCATTAATGAGAAATAGCTTACAAGGAAGGAAGCCTGAAGTTTTATAGAGTATATGGGAGTCACGAAGAAGGATGGGATTGAGTCTTAATCTGAGGAATTGAGGAAGTATGTAGGTGGGAGTTCACAGAAGCAGAGTGGACCTTAGTTTGGTCATTTCTCTGGACACACAAGGAAGCCTAGTGTGGGACTTGATCCCAGGACCCTAGGATCATGACCTGAGCTGAAGGCAGCCACTTAACCAACTGAGCCACCAGGCATCCCATAAATTCTCTAATTTAAATGAATAAACTAACATTCAGAATCAAATTCTGAAAGATTTATTCGTTATCAGTCCTATACTAGGCAAGTCATAATTTAATACATATTTTTTCTATCAAGAAATAACATTTTACAAACAAGGAAACCAGGCTATCATTGAAGTGATATGCTCCATTTAGATCTGGACCTTCTATTTCTATGAATTTAGTTAATAGTAATGACTATATTATATAACTGAAATATCCTCTGGGATCACCTCAGCCCTATGATTAGCAACAGTAACTGATGTGAAATTTAGGATGGTCAGATAAACTAATGCCCACTCTGAAATTTCTGCAAATACCTCTGCACTTAATATGTGATCACCTCAAATTTTAAGCTCTTGTTTCAAGCAAACACATACTGTTTATAGAGCATTTCACCACACCCTCTGTGTGTATAATATCTCTATATTAAAACATAAAAATGAATGTGCATCTTAGCCCTCTCCTCGAATTACGCATACACAATTTTATCTCAAACACATCAATACACTCATATACACATCAGTGTGAATAGAATGATAACTGTGATCTTATGACTCCATTTCTGCTTACTCAGTTCCACGTGACAATATGGCAGTAGAAAGAGTTTCCATATTTCTTGGTCTGCCCCTTCCCACCCCTGTTCCAACAACTTGAGTCCAACCCATGTGTCCAAGTTCTGTTTTCCTGCCTTTGGGCCCCTTCTCTGCTTAGGAAGGAGGAGAGCCTGGGGAAGAGGTTCAGGGAGGTCTTGGAAGCTTCATCAATGATGATGAGGGTTTAAGGTCTTGTGACAAGGATGTGGTGGGGTCTGGATGGCCACACATTATTTGCCCTGTGTATTTCTTGCACCTTTGGGAGGGAGCTGGCTGGAGGAAGTAACAACTGAGGTTCTCTAAAGAGCAGAGTCCAAAGTAGGGCACCTTTTGGTTAGTTTTAACTTTGGGATGAAACTGGGTTCTCTCTTTGGTCTGTGAAAGTTAATCTGGAAGCAGTATGAGGGATGGTGTGGAAGGGGCTGAGTCTGAAGGCATAAAGACCAAGGAACTACTTCAGTATTCCGGTTAATCAGAATTAGGAGAGTGGCAGTGCAGAGGCAGAGATGGACAGATTCAGAATGACAAATAGGTGGCATGGTCAGTAGAGCCCAGGGGCCAACCAAATCCCAAGAGGAAAGGAAAAGAGTTGGAAACTAGGACAGATCTGAGCTCTGTAGGGAGACCAGCAAACAGACAAATTGATTCTAGAGTTCTCTTCGCACTATGCTATAACTTAGGTTTTAAAACAGTATGCAGCGGAAGTCTGGAGAATGATTATGTGATGAAAATCAATGTAAAACTCTAAAATGAGAGCAAACTATATTTTTTGGTATTTTGTCTAAGGGTCATATAATTTAGTGTGGTATAGTTTTAAATCCCATCAAAACATAAGCAGTTGGGCTCACTCAAAATACTCTTAGTTACAAGTAATCAGATTACATCCCACTTGCATCACTTAGTCCAAAGACTTTATCGAAGATCTTCTTGAACCCAACTCCGACCCTTCAAGTGTAGATGGAAGTCTCTGAAGTTGTAATACCTTCCGTCCAGTTACAACTCTCTGAAATATGGAGCACCTGGCTGGCTCAGTTCTGTTAAGCATCTCTCAGTCTCAGCACAGGTCTTAATCTCAGGGTTGTGAGTTCAAGCCCTACATTGGGCTCAAAAAAAACCCCAAAACCAAACCAAACCCCCAAAACAAACAAACAAACAAAAAAACCCTCTCTGAAATAGAAATGATTTTGTGTTTAAACCAACCCTATGATGATAACCACTGAAATGGAAAGAAATTGTTTAATTTCTTATATAAATTTAATTATACCAGTTTAGAGGCTTGTCATAAATATTACTCAAATAAAAGATAATTATTTGAATGGCATTACCACTAATAAAGCTACATAAACAGGCTAAGCTAATTAGGAACTAAAATGATTATACTGTGAACTTAATACCAGATTTTCAGTTACAATATTGTATTGTGTAACTTGATAAAGTAGTTTATTATTGCTGCCCTCATTAAAATAAGCCCTCCTTATAGCACTTATAATGTTGGACTCCTACAGATAATATTATAATGAGGGTATGATGCATTTTGATGGAGTTGCCACAAGGGAGAAATTTAATTTAATTAAACTGGTCTTCATTAAAGTATTGCATTCAAGTGAAGTAATTATATGGCACATACAGTATAGAAGAAATCCTGCTGTTTTAAAGGGAGAACATTCACAATAGACCAGCCGTGATTTCATTAGAGAGCCTTTTTCAATAATTAGCCTATGACATGGACATAATGATAAAGCAGACAAGCTAACATTACTTTATGCTCTGTTTTTTAAAGTAAAGAATATCTTGCATTTATTAATGCATACATAATTCCTACACATGGATACGTATGCATATGATATACATAGTTACATATAAATACAGAATGTGTAAAACTGAAAATATATACATATTGATGTTTATATTCAATAAAACATGCATGCATTCATACTTGTATTATTATTTAAATTATTAAAATTTAGGCAGTCCTAAATCAACCAATAGCAAACCAGTTTATTAATATAGTGTTAAAAATCTGAGAAATGTACAGGGTGTGTGGATAGGCACAGTTAGAATGTGACATTGTGGAAAAATTAGCTATGACTATTCCAGTATCCTAGTGACAACGCCCAAGTTCGTATTTTACATGTAGAGAAGAAAACCTGACTTTAAATGTTAATAAGCATAGAGATGATAACTTGAATTATTGCTACTACTTTCAGATACTCAAAATCAATAAAATCGATGAATTATCGTTCTAAATCCATTAGTTACCTGATGTTTAATTGGGTTTATATATTGAAATCAGCAAAATACAAAAGTGTGCCTAACTTGATCTCCTGGCTTAATTGTCTATATATACTTCCTTATTTCTTCAGTCACCCTAGTAAAAACTTATTACAGAAGCTCCTTCCTTGGATTTTGTTCCATAATGGTTTCTCGCCTGGTAACTGTATATTCGTTCACTAATAGAAAAGTAGAGGTTGAGTTCAGAACTTAGCTGAGTTGCAAAGATTTACTGAGTAACCATTTTTTCTTCAAAATTGGGAAAATTAAAAATAAATTAAAAAATAAAATAAAAAAATAAAAAATAGTGTTCACCCATCCTAGACAGGCACAAGTTTCTAGACCAGAATATTCTGTTTATCCCATCTTCACTCAACTACTGTTTATACTGTTAAGTCTGTGTTAATGATCATGTTTCTATGAGTCTTTTTAACCTCTTCACTTATATCCAGTAGCTGTGTTAAAGCAAATTGGCTTTAAATTTATCCTCTCCTTCTTTCACAAACATCATATTTTCCCTCTGGATTTTTTCCTAGGTATACAACATTATTTCTGTAGGAGGCTTGTATTAAGACTGTATATTAAAAGGCTGTTCTAATACACATCAAATGGGCACATCAATCTGGATATAGTTTGATACTTGGACATACATTTTCCTCTGTGCACATTTCCATTTCAACTAACAGTGTCCTACGCAGAGTTTTTGGTATTGAACGTAGGGCTGTTGCCAGCACCAGCTTCGTGGACATTCAGCTAGTGTTGTGGCACAGACTTTCACGCACAGAAAGGCCATGGACTTGGGTTTGATGCTCTGAGATCATGTCTCATGGCATGGACTGGGGGAAAAATCATGACTTTTCAAAAGGGAGGCTGAAGAAAGAAACCGATTGGAGTATATTCAATATCATTCTTTTCCTGCTTCTTAAAAAAGGGGCCCTTCCTTTTCATTTGCACTGAGTGCTTTCTGTAGTCTGCCCTGACTAAAGTTTCTAGCCCCTTTCCATCATTTTCGCTTCCCTGTGCTCTAGTCTCTGCTCACGTATGATCGGTCCCATCATTCCTGCCCTCACTGCATGGTGCCCTCCTGCCTCTCCCCACCTGCCTGGCAGGTGGGAATCCTCATTCCTCTGCTTACAGCAGGTAATCCTGTTTTCTCAAATTCTTTGTCATTGCTCTCTCTGCTCTGGGTTACCATATTTTTATCCCTAGATTTCTACCCCTTTCCTAGATGCCACGATTGAATAAATCCGCTTTAACCTGTAGCTTCTTGCTAAGACCTCTGTCTCCCTATGAGTATTTCCAGTGGCTCTCAGGAAACATGTTTCTTTTTTGCTTCCCTTAGCATCCTTGACTTTCATAATGCTTATTTAAGTATTTGCTTTACTCGTGTATATACTCCTTAGTCCTCAAGAGCAGAATCCATGTTAATGATTTGCATATACCCAGCTCTATAGTAATGCCTCAAGTGTCCTGGGAGTTCACTGTAGGTTCCTTAGCTCTCAGTTGCTTCTTCATTAACAGTTAATGACATTTCATTGCCAAGCAAACGAGGTCCAAATGTCTTGTGTAGGGTTAGAGCTGCATACTGTTGCTGAAAGACCAAAAGCACAAAGGGGTAGTTGGCTTTTCAAAACGAAACCTCACTTTCTTTTGATTAATTGAAATAAAAAAGGACTATTTGGATTATTAATTATTTCAAGGTGAAATTTAATCAACTCCTTTTGAATAAGTACTTGTTTTCAGAATGACACCTTGGAAGACTTGGACATAGTATTATGTTTTGGTATAACCATTCAAACCGATGTAAGAGGTGGTTTTAATGTGTGATCAATAGTATATGTAAAAACTTTAAGATTTTCTGAATAACTAGAGTCAGAATATTTTTAGTATGAGAAAAATATTTGCAGGGCTACATTGCTAATACAACTACCATAGCGGTTAGGGAGAAAATGACCTTGGACCACGGGTGTTTATAATGTTAAGAAACATGAGGTAATATATTTGAGTCTTAAAAGGTATTTCCTTATATTTTCACCAAGCACTGGTAGAAATGCCTATTTTATCACTTCTATTCTCTATCCACTTATTTAGCCTTCTCATTTGTGGCATAAACATATATTTGAGGAGTTTAGGATAAATGTGCATGCTAAATTTCCTTGATGCTTTTATACGTATGATGATTAAGCTGTGAGGCAAGCAGAGTGCAGAGGACCATGTTTTCTCCCTTTGTACATTTCAAAGACCTTTCCTACCAGCAGCAGGCATTCCACAGGAGGCTTAAAAGCTTTTATATTTTCTAAAATGTTGTTCTCTGCTCAATTTCTTAAAAGTTAGAAATAGAAATCAAAATAAGAGCTATTTCTATTCACTACACCATTTTTTTTCTTTCCATCTTTTTTGGCATACGGTAACTTGTTCTATAATATAATGCAGATATTTTGAATAAAAACTAAAAAGGCAGGTTGGATTTGCAAATGAATATGTGGGAGGATCCAGACATTGATGGTAATCAAATTGAGGTTTATGTGATATAGTAACTTCTAATTTTACAAATTGCTTTAAGCAGCAGGATATCATTTGAACTCCTAAAAATTGTTGCTGGTGCAGAGTTCAGTGTTACCCTGTTTTCAGAGGAGGATGTTGAGGTTCCAGAAGGTTATTTGACTTGCTCAAAATTTAAGAACTGGAAGAGCTAGAATTCCAAGGCAAGTCTTCTGATACAAACTCTGGCTCTCCTTTACTGTTTCTCATGGCTAGAAATTATTAGAGACCCTTTTCTCCCCCTTCCTTTGTTTTCAAATTTATGAGGGCTTCAAAGAATGGATAAATGGTGATAAGAATAAAATCTGAAGGTAAAACATATGTGGAAGCTTTTCCCAGATACCATCTCCTTTGTATATAGTGCAGATTTCTTCTCTAGGATTTTTCCACAGGTACACTTTAAAGATGCTTTCTAATATTTTAAACTTAGTTCAGACTGAAAATAGCTTAGAGATTCCTAGTTACATGCATGCACATCAATAAGAGTGTCTGTTTTCACTTCACCAATGTGAGTATCGAGGATGTTTAAACTCTCACTCATTTATAAAATGGGGACAATACCTACAACAAGGAATAAATGCAGTTGTATATATAAAATCATACTATATGACAAGTAACATTCAATAAATCCTATCCTAAAAAACAAAATGGCAATCTCAGGAAATGACAACACAAGAGTCAAGTTCAAATGAAAAACTTCAGAGGATGATTCAAAATAGAGGATTCTTTTCATCTTTGTGCACTGTTTGGTATTTATGTGCTTTTTAAAAATCCATTTAAATCAGCTTAACATAAATGTAAATTAAAGATCAGATTCCATATAGATTACACACAACTCATTTCTGATTGTGTGAACCAAACTATTCAAAAGCTTATACTCTTGGAGAATTTAGTTTATTCTATGAGAAAGGATGCTTTTTCATGCACTGTTTAATCTTTCATCAAATTACTATTAGGGGCCTTATATCTTAAGGTACCATTAACAATGTTATATCTGAATTCAATAGGTTCTACAATTCTGTGTTTCAAGTTTTCTGGTAAAACTGACATTACATTACTTTGTACTCAAAATTTCCATACTATACCCACACTAAATAATTCATATTAAGATAACTATTCTTTGAGGAATGAAATAACTTTTCACATCTAATTGTTGATTCTACTATGTTTATTTTGTGAATTTATTCTCTTCACTTGCTCAAAATGTCATTCATTCTTAATTAACTGACTCTAATTGACTGTTTCGTCTGTCAATAAGTATATATACTGTGACTTGAGAACTTGTTAAATTTTTGATAGAAAGTTTAAATGGATAGGTGGGGACTTTTTTAAATGATCAGGATCTTTTTATATACTTAAATGTTATTGAAGGGAAATGATGTATACCTCTCAAATTTTGTGAATTTTGTAGCAATGCTGATACTGAAAGAGGAGTTTTGCGTTTATAGAAAACACACTTTATAACAAATGAAGTGAGTCTCCAAACTCAGCACTGAGAGTGAAAGGGGGTCCGTATCCTTCAATGTATTTTGCGGTAACCTCCGTTTCTGAATAATTGCGTTTGAAAGAAAAATGATCTCAACTGGGTTTGTCTAGATAATCCTTTCTGCCTCTATAATGTGGAATTATGTAGTGGGAATAAAAAAAATGGAGTGGTTCTTTAAGGTTTCTTTTTTCCCCCTCTCTGGAGACTGACCTGCCATAACTCTGATGCCCCCTGTGTCTCAGTGTATAAAATATACAGAAGCATGGCTTGTATATCGACAGGTGTGTCCCATAGAATTTGCAGAGTAAGAGCAACTTGTGTATAAAGTTGGCTGCTTCCTAGAACCTGTGAGAAGAAAAGCTCCTATTTCTTACTGTTCAACATAATTGTGTCTTTCAAACACAATGTCTAAAACTTCAGATGTCCATAATGCCTTTACTGCATGGGCTACCATAGTATCCTGAATCGTAGCAGCTCAAAATAACTTGTTGGACCTATGGTTTATGCTTTGAATGAATTCAATTTACATGGACCATTAAAACGAATGATTAAGACTACAAATGTCTTAGCATATCCTTCAAAGGCATGTTTTATACTACATTGAACATATGAGTCTCTATTTTCTCTGTTAGCTAGCTGCTACAGTTCTATCTGTAGCCCACGTGACTGACCAAGAATTATTCAAGGGTTGGTTCACCTTGATGTTTCTTCACCCACTCCACTGTCTGCTGTCTTTTCCTTCTTGGTATTTCAGCTCCTTCTTGCTGCCCTTCTCCATCTGTCTTCATGAGTTTGCTCTCCCACTAAAAGGGCTCTCAGCTTTGTTGCTTCAATTAACTTTTCAGTGGACCCCCATCAGCTTCCATTGTTTCCTGCTGATGCTCCCCATTTTCCTGCTGCTTTGAATCACTGTGCTTGGCTCCCCCCCCCCCACTCCCAAACCCTGTTTATCAAGTAGTCAGCTGGCTGAACTATTGTTTGGAGCACTGTGGATTTCCTGCTGATTTTATCACTAATTCCCTACTGATCTTTTGTTACGCTGTTATTTCATTTTCTACTCAATTCTGTCATCTGGATGCTGGCATTATTTTGTAAGACCCAGTGTTAGGAGAGCAGTTTTCCCAAAAATTGTTAATGTAGAATCTATTTAGTTCCTTTCTCTATTCAGAATGATCAAGAGTGAACTACAGTTCCCACTGTGTCTACTGGGAAAAAAATGTACTTATATTTGACAAGGTGTTTATATAAATACTACACTGTGTCTAGGTGTTGTGATGTTAGCACTTCAATTCCGAAGTATTCCCCCAATGACTTGTTAAGCAACTGGCTCCTTTCACAGACTTCACGGCGACATCCGGAAGGTGGTTACCTTAAAAAGAATTGGCATTACTATTTACATTATAAGAATGATCTTGGTGTTTTTTTTTTCTTCCGATCTAGCAGTCCTTTGTGGCATCATCTGATGACTATAAGATCCTATTCTCAAGAATGGTATTCCATCTAAGAAAATTATTAATTCTAAGATCTAAGAAACTTATTAATAATTTGTAGTTTCTGTGGGTGTCACTTAAGAATTGTGAGGGATTCCCCCAAGCCTTTTAACTCCCTAGAGGCCAAGAGGCCAGTGTTAAGTTCCATATCAGCTCTTAGTGTGATTTCCTGGTACTCAGGAAAGAAAGAAACAAACAAAAAAACTGGGGCACCTGGGTGGCTTAGTGGGTTAGAGCCTCTGCCTTCCGCTCAGGTCATGATCCCAGGGTTCTGGGATGGAGCCCACATAGCATCCAGTTCTCTGCTCAGCAGGGAGCCTGCTTCCCCCACCTCCCCCTTCCCTCTCTGCCTGCCTGTGATCTCTGTCTGCCAAATCAATAAATAAAATCTTAAAAAAACAAACAAACAAAAAACCAAATTCACAAAGCATGGATTTTTCTAAGGAAAATTAGATTTTTTTTTAGTATCTTAAGACAATATTAAAAAAAACAACTACCAAAAACTTAGTTGACCTTATACATTCTAGTATGACTTCTGGCCAGATCACCCATGTAATGTAACCAGTGCAATAGAACATTATTAACTGTCTAGGAGAAAAACCCTCCTCTGTTCTGTGGTCCTTCTAGCAGGACTTAGAACAAATTGCCCTGAGAAGATTAACAGGAGATAATCAAATCTGATAGGCTTCTGTACAGGGAATCCAAAAGATAGTGAGTCAGCAGGAAACTCAATCCTGCTAAGGACTGGGTAGGGTCTGAGGATGCAAAGGTGGGGAAGGACATTTGCATCAAGAAAGGAGATGATTTAAAAAACAAAGGTTGCCCTACTCTGCAGATATCTTTCTTAGGTAAAGGGGAGTCTCTGTTAATCGCTTTCTGCTTCACCAGTGTCAGTCCTGGGGATGCTCACAGTATGTAACTTAGACAGTTGAGGACAAGGAAGAGAGCATTTCTTCATCTGCTGGATTTTCATTACTTTCAACTCTAAAGTGGCCCATCTTGGGAGAACCTGCCCTTGGCCCCTACATATCTATGGGAGTGGAAGCCGTATAAGAACTAAAGCGTGAAGGAAATAACATGAGCTTTGTAAGCAGACATTTTTTTGTGTTAAATACAGCTTTCAACGTGTTTTAGCAGTGTAATCTCAAGCAGGATTTTAAAAAATGGGTTGAGAGCAGACCAGTGGTTTTCAAGGTTTTTTTTGTTCATGTGTTTTTAATAACAACATTTTAAAAAAATCTCCTATGACCTCCTTGTATTTGTTTGGCAAGAATAGAGCTTCTCTGGTGGAAGTGGAAGTGGGGGACCCAATGTTACGTGTTTTTCTTCTGCTTGTCCTGCAGGATGGCTCTGAGAAACTTGTTTCTCCAGGCTACTGTAGACCAGCTTGAAAGCCTCTGGACCACTTATCTGCATGTATTAATCATTAAATGCAGCAGATGATGCTTCTGTCACTCCCCGTGGTTACTGTGTTTCAGATGTGCTTCCATCCCTAAGACTAAGGATCCATATTAGTCTTTTTTTTTTATGTCCTATTTTTTTTTATTTCTTTTCAGCGTAACAGAATTCATAGTTTTTGTACCACACCCCGTGCTCCATGCAATCCGTGCCCTCCTAATACCCACCATCTGGCTCCCCCAACCTCCCCCCCCCCCCCCCCCCCCCCCC
>PISX010000143.1:38873-146584 GCA_004024625.1 Mellivora capensis | reverse complement strand
TCCAGTCCCGTCCCTGTCCCTGTTCTTAAGAGTACTTAAGAGTACCAGCCTTTTCCACTGTTCCCTTGGGGGTAGTAGAGAGGAGTAATGACAAAGCTCAGAGATACTGGAATTCTAGTAGCATGCCTATGCCTGCCTTCTCCCAAGTACTGTCTCACCACTATAAGAAGCTTCAGTAAGAAGTAACACCATGGCCAGTCCCATCATGGGCTCAGCAGTGTCTAAGTCGCCCCTCAAAAACAAACAAACAAAAGCCACACCCACCTGGGACTTTCCCCATCAATCACCTTGACCCCCTCCTCCTGGGACTCTGTTGTCTCTTAATCTGCTATTTCATCTCCTCACATGACACCAAAATCCTTTCAACTATGCCCTAGGGAATTCCCTATTTACACCAAGCCCCTGGCCCCTGACACTCCCCTTTGTAGGTTTAAAATTCTATATGGATGTTCAGTTAAAATTTCTGCCAATTCTCATGCAGCTGAAGATAACTTTTTTTTCTTTAAAATTATGACCTCCAGGCTCAAATGTTTGGCAGATCTTCTCTATTAGTGTATTTTTACTCTCCCACATCCATTATGGCATACCTCCTCGGTATATAAATCCTCCTCTTTTTCCCTACCTTCCTCATCTATTGATGACCTTTCTTCCCGTGAAACCAAAAGAATCCATTAGAGAAGAACCTCCACGTTGTTCCAGCCACCACAAACCCTGACTGTGTGTTCATTTTTTCTTCTATCTTCTATTTCCATAGATCAACACTCTGCCTTCCTGTACACGCTATCTCCTCTTTCTGTTGTATCTAATCACAATTCTTGAGCAATTACCTTCCTTCCATATCATATGTCAATTCTTTCTCTACTGGATTGTTCTCACCAGTACTTAAAACTGTGATAAAATCTATCTTAAATGGAAAAACTCTGCCTTGATCTCATGTCCCTTTCCAGATACTACTTCATTTCTCTGCTGCCGAAATACACCCAAAACTCCTTAAGAAAGTTCTCTATGGTCACTGTGTGCCATTCCTTTGGAGTAGCTCTTAAAATGACTCCACCAGAATTAGAAGTACTAAGGTCACCAATGCTCTTAGCTTCACAAATTGGCTAATTTTCTAGCCTCCTTTGACACTTTGTTCACTCTTTCTTAAAAAAGGCTTACTTGGGGGCGCCTGGGTGGCTCAGTGGGTTAAGCCTCTGCCTTTGGCTAGGGTCATGGTCTCAGGGTCCTGGGATCGAGCCCCGCGTCGGACTCTCTGCTCAGCAGGGAGCCTGACTCCCCCCTCTCTCTCATTACCTCTCTGCCTACTTGTAATCTCTCCCTGTGTCAAATAAATAAATAAAATCTTTGAAAGAAAAAGAAAAAAAAAAGGCTTACTTGTCTTTTGGTGTAACATTGACTTTTTTTCTTCCCTGTCTTTAAAGTCCACTTCTGTTCAGTTTCCTTTGCTAGTTTCTGTTCATCCGTCTACTTTTATGAAACTAAGGGTGTCTTCCTTTGGGTTCTTGTCCATTAGCAAGTAGGTAACCTCTGTGTGATGTCATCCAGACCCACCCCTCCAAACTCAACCTTTCCTCCTCACTCCCTGCCCCCGACACTAGCATACTGTTGTGTTTGGATGTCTAACAGATATTTCAGATATAGCACAACTAAACCGAACTCCTGACTTACTCCATTCATGAAACCTGAGCCTTACGAATCCTTCCCCGTCTTAATAAATGGCAACTTCATCCTAAGATCAAACCCCTTGGAATTACCCTGGGTTCCTCTTTTTCTCAAGTACCCCACATCCAGTCTATTCACAAACTGTATTTGTATTCACTTCAGACTGTATCCACAATCCCACCCTTTCTCCCCATGTTCAACAAAAATTACCTTTCCCAGCCCACCGCGAACATCTTACCTGGGTTAACCAGGTTCTACCACTATTCTTCTTTAACTAGCTAGGTTCCCTTTGTGCTACTGATGTAGGAAAGACATTAAGGCTCAAAGCTGACAGCCAAGTAAGAATTCTTGAGACATCTTTGGTGCAAAAAAGGTCGGTTTATTAAACCCTGAGACAGGACCCGTGGGGAGAAAGAGCTGCACTGGGGTCATGAGGAGTGGCCCATGATATATTTTCAAGCTGGGAGGGGGTTAGGGATAGTGTAAGTCTCTAAGGAGTTTCGGAAGAAGGTTTCCAGGACCTTGACGGGGCTAGCTATTATTGGGTAAAATCATTTATTACTATCTAATAAAACCTTAGTCATGAGAGCCTTCAGATGTATATTGGTGAGCTATATATGCTTGGGGATGATTGCCAACATGTATCTTGGGGTTAGAGACAAAGAGATTTTTATATGTTAAAGTAGACTCACAGGGTCCTGGGATCGGGCTAAGGTTGCCTTTTGCCTTTAGCAAAGTATTAACATGGAGACTGTTGAATCCCTAGAGGAAAGTCACTCTTCCTATTTCAAGGACTTGTCAATGGACTGTAGGTAGTAAGGATATTTAATAATTTCTCTTTTGCCTTTGGTTCCTACATTGCTACTACAGTGTATGCTTAGTACACCAGCCAGGGATCCTTTAACGTTTAAGAGTTGGCATATTTCTGATAGGAGGCTTCCAGTGGCTTTTCTGTTTCACTCAGAAAAAAAAAAAAGCGAAAATCACTCTAATGAGAGACTATTAGGGGACCATATTATCTACCATTCAAACTAGGACACTCTTCATAGTAGAAGGGGACACTCATGATAATGCCACATGACATTTATTTTTTTATTTTTATTTCTTTTTTTAAAGATTTTTTTATTTGACAGAGATAGAGACTGCTAGAGAGGGAACACAAGCACAGGGAATGGGAGAGGGAGAAGTAGGCTTCCCACGCTGAGCAGGGAGCCCTATGTGGGGCTCGATCCCAGGACCCTGGGATCATGACCTGAGCCAAAGGCAGACGCTTAACGACTGAGCCACCCAGAGCCCCCCCCCATGATATATTAAATACGTCTCCTACCTTCCTACCTATAAGCCCCTCCATGATCTGCCCCACTCTCTGGCGTGTACTGACTTCCTCACACACACACACTTCTCACTTACATACTGCCTCCCGTGAACTCCTCAGAAGCTGTGCTGCCTAAAAACATTCTCCTACATCAGATCTCGCACTTGCAGAGCACTTTGCTTACAGTACCCTTTCTTCATATCTACAAAGATCATTCCCCAATTTGCTTCAGGTTTTTTGCTCAGATGTCCCTTCACCACAGAGACTACCCCAGACACCTAAACTAAATCACGCTTTTCCAGTACACCTGGAACCTTCTTCCTTCATTATCTTCCTTCGTATCCCTCACATACCATTTTTCAGTACCTGATGTATTAATGGATTCGTTGATTATTGCATTCCCTGTCTACTAGAAAGAAAGGTAAAGAGACTTTTTCTGTTTTGCTTCCTACTGCATTACTAGCCTAGAATAGTTTTTGAAACAGAGTGCTGAATTAAAATTGGCAAATTAATGAATGAAAAATATCTGCTTCATACTAAATTGGTTCTGATCTTCTAGCTTGTCTGGCAGCATTGATCAGAAGATAACAAGCATGTCCTGGAAATACACATAATTCTCACTCATGCACAGAAGGACAACGTGATTTCATGATACAGAAGATAGTCTTTGCCCTTATGTTCATACATACATAACTGCAAATACACACACATATGTACTCAGAAATGTTTCTTACAGCTAGTATTTAAAACACCATGTTTTTATTCCACATTAATATACATTTTTCTATTGCACATTAAAAACAAACACCACCACCAAAAAAAAAAAAAAAAAAAAAACCAACCCAAAACCCTCCAACTAGCCTGTTCCTGCTCTTTTACTCTATGCATTACCAATTCTGGGTCCAAAAAATTTAATTAATTGAACAAACACATATGCTCACTTCCCAGTTAGGAGTATCAGTTTATTTCAAAAAGATGGTTTCATAAAAGTGAATTTACAGTGAGAAAATAGCATAGTCTCCATAAAATGAGGGGAAAGAAAAGGTCTAATTTCAAACAGATAAAACCTAGTTCATTTCATTCTTCAATTCATGGCCTTGAAGCAATATTTTTGTCAGCCCATTAAGGAAATGTATTTTCATGATCCTCTCCTGTTCTAGAAGATTCTTTATCTTGGATACAATCAGGAAGTCTTGTTTGTGATTTGCATTGTTCCATCATCATTCCTGGATGTGTGTTAGCTTGAACTTCATCTTTCTACAGTATTTTATTAGCTTTCCTTCTCCCTAGTATAATCCCCTATTTATGACCTATTGTTTAATTTAAGTCCAGTTTTGATTAGCTCTCTACAAATCATTCCATTGCCATAAATCCATTAAATTTAGTGTTATCAAAAGCATACTCTTCCTGAATATATATCTTAATCCTTTATTTCATTAACATGAATAAATAAGTTATTAGGAAACTTTAGAACTTTAAATTGGGCTTGGAACATTGAAAAACATTTCAAAATACTTGAATTTCCAGGTGGCTCAGCTTTGTTTATCTGGTAATAGTGTAAACCATTCTATTCATATAAGCAATTGAATTGCTGCTAGATTTAACATTCATTTCATCTGTGGTGGAAATGGTTTGCTAGACATTACAGTGCTATATAGGATATAAATTAAATCAAGCAGATAAATTGAACTGAAGAATCAATAAGAATTTGTAGGTTCAAAAACTAAGTTAATGATAACATGGCAATATGTCAAACTTATACCAATTATCTACTTTAAATACCTTTTAACTGAAGAAAAGGTTATTTGTGTATAACAAAAAAGTCTAAATTTCATTTATCAATTGGATAAAAATGATAACATTGAATATTAAGATTATGGTGAACTTTAACTTTTTTTTTTTTTAAGATTTTATTTATTTATTAGAGAGATGGACAGAGAGCACAAGCATGCAGAGTGGCTGGCAGAGGGAGAGGAAGAAGCAGGCTCTCCCCTGAGCAGGGAGCCCAATGTGGGGCTCAATCCCAGCACCCCTGGGATCATAACCCGTGCCAAAGGCAGCTGCTTAACCGACTGAGCCACCCAGGTGCCCCTACCTTCTTTTTAAAACTTAAATTTCCTGGGTTATTTTACAATGAGAATACATTTTATTTGATTTAATTTTATCTTATTTTATTTATTTTTAAGATTTATTTCTTTTTTTGACAGAGCACAAGTAGGCAGAGCGGCTGGTAGAGGGAGAGGGAGAAGTAGGCTTCCTGCTGAACAGGGAACCCAATGTGGGGCTCAATCCCAGGCCTGGGATCACGATCTGAGCCCGAGGTAGCCACTTAACCAACTGAGCCACTGAGGCACCCTGAAAATACATTTTACAATTAAACTTTTTTCCCTCTCTTCTCCCCTCCCAAAACAAAGACAAATAAAGCAAACAAAAGATCAGTCTTCACATCCTGGTAAACTAATGCTACCTCATAAACATCTGTTGATGTAGTTCAGGAGTTACAAATTCTCTCACGTATGCTAACATTATTATGACATCCTCCCCACATCCTGTCTTCAATCATGATGGTCTGTAATCTAGCCTCTCCACTATAGGCAGATCTTTGCGTAACAGAAAATAGTTACAACTTGACTGAAGACCTTCTTGCAACTGGCCTGCTATTGCCTTCAGAATAGAACTTGAGCTCTTTAGCATGTAGTCCAAGACACGAGGGACTCTTGGTTCTGGTCTTCATGTCCTGTCTCTTCACCATAGGCAGGAATTTTCCAGGCATACTTAGGGTCCTTCTCTATACCACTGTCTTGGTAAGTTCTCCTAAGCCTTTGAGTTGTGACTCACTAGTCTATCATATACTGATAGCCTATCCCTCACATTTCGTTACAATCCTTGATTTTTTTATGTGTGTCTATGCGCGAAGCTGTGAGCTTTTTGAACTTCCCTTAAGTTTCTCATAATCTCTGTATCAATTGTTCATTTAACTCCCGGTTACCAAGATCATGCTCAGTAACTAGATGATGAATGGATGTTGAATGAGTTAGTGTCCATTGTGCTGCTGTTAGAGTATCGTTGCAAACATAAGTCACTGGGCAGGAAGTTCTGCCCAGGTTCTGGAAGTTCACAGGTTCTGGAAAAGAGTAAAGGTGTGTGAGATCACCTTTAAGCTAATATAAAATTGTTTAGAGGGACCAAATATTATGCCATCTTTAGTCTCACAAAATTATAACAATTAAACTCTTCTTCTATAGGGTGCTTTCAAAAGTTTGATAGCAATATAAAGATAAGATTTTGATTTTTTATGATTTTATTAAATATTATTTTTTTATAAACATATAATGTATTTTGATCCCCAGGGGTACAGGTCTGTGAATCGTCAGGTTTACACACTTCACAGCACTCACCATAGCACATACCCTCCCCAATTCAATGTCCACAACCGCACACCCCTCTCCCAATCCCCCTCCCCCAGCAACCCTCAGTTTGTTTTGTGAGATTAAGAGTCACTTACGGTTTGTCTCCCTCCCAATCCCATCTTGTTTCATTTATTCTTGTCCTACCCCCCAAACCCCCCATGTTGCATCTCCACTTCCTCATATCAGGGAGATCATATGATAGTTGTCTTTCTCTGATTGACTTATTTCACTAAGCATGATACCCTCTAGTTCCATCCACGTCGTCGCAAATGGCAAGATTCCATTTCTTTTGATGGCTGCATAGTATTCCATTGTATATATAAACCACCTCTTCTTTATACATTCATCTGTTGATGGACATCTAGGTTCTTTCCATAGCTTGGCTATTGTGGACATTGCTGCTATAAACATTGGGGTGCACGTGCCCCTTCGGATCACTACGTTTGTATCTTTTGGGTAAAAACCCAGTAGTGCAATTGCTGGGTCAGAGGTTAGCTCCATTTTCAACTTTTTGAGGAACCTCCACGCTGTTTTCCAGAGTGGTTGCACCAGCTTGCATTCCCACCAACAGTGTAGGAGGGTTCCCCTCTCTCCGCATCCTCGCCAGCAGCTGTCATTTCCTGACTTGTTAATTTTAGTCATTCTGACTGGTGTGAGGTGGTATCTCCTTGTGGTTTTGATTTGTATTTCTCTGATGCCGAGTGATGTGGAGCACTTGTTCATGTGTCTTTTGGCCATCTGGATGTCTTCTTTGCAGAAATGTCTGTTCATGTCCTCTGCCCATTTCTTGATTGGATTATTTGTTATTTTGGTGTTGAGTTTGCAAAGCTCTTTATAGATTTTGGATACTAGCCCTTTATCTGATATGTCATTTGCAAATATCTTCTCCCATTCTGTCAGATGTCTTTTGGTTTTGTTGACTGTTTCCTTTGCTGTGCAAAAGCTTTTGATCTTGATGAAATCCCAATAGTTCATTTTTGCCCTTGCTTCCCTTGCCTTTGGTGATGTTCCCAGGCAGAAGTTGCTGCAGCTGAGGTCAAAGAGGTTGCTGCTTGTGTTCTCCTCAAGGATTTTGATGGATTTCTTTCTCACATTGAGGTCCTTCATCCATTTTGAGTCTATTTTCATGTGTGGTGTAAGGAAATGGTCCAATTTCAGTTTTCTGTATGTGGCTGTCCAACTTTCCCAACTTCAACTTGTTGAAGAGGCTGTCTTTTTTCCATTGGACATTCTTTTCTGCTTTGTCGAAGATTAGTTGACCATAGAGTTGAGGGTCTATTTCTGGGCTCTCTCTTCTGTTCCATTGATCTATGTGTCTGTTTTTGTGCCAGTACCATACTGTCTTGATGATAACAGCTTTGTAATAGAGCTTAAAGTCCAGAATTGTGATGCCACCAATTGTGATGCTTTCTTTTTCAATATTCCTTCGGCTCTTCAAGGTCTTTTCTGGTTCCATATAAATTTTAGAATTAGTTGTTCCATTCCTTTGAAAAAAATGGATGGGATTTTGATAGGGATTGCATTAAATGTGTAGATTCCTTTAGGTAGCATAGACATTTTCACAATATTTATTCTTCCAATCCAGGAGCATGGAACATTTTTCCATTTCCTTGTGTCTTCTTCGGTTTCTTTCATGAGTACTTTATAGTTTTCTGAATATAGATTTTTAGCCTCTTTGGTTAGGTTTATTCCTAGGTATCTTACAGTTTTGGGTGCAATTGTAAATGGGATGGACTCCTTAATTTCTCTTTCTTCTGTCTTGTTGTTGGTGTAGAGAAATGCAACTGATTTCTGTGCATTGATTTTATATCCTGATACTTTACTGAATTCCTGTACACGTTCTAGCAGTTTTGGAGTGGAGCTTTTGGGTTTTCCACATATAGTATCATATCATCTGCAAAGAGTGATAGTTTGACTTCTTTGCCGATTTGGATGCCTTTAATTTCTTTTTGTTGTCTGATTGCTGAGGCTAGGACTTCTAGTACTATGTTGAATAGCAATGGTGATAATGGACATCCCTGCCGTGTTCCTGGCCTTAGCGGAAAAGCTTTCAGTTCTTCTCCATTGAGAATGATATTTGCGGTGGGTTTTTCATAGATGGCTTTGGTAATATTGAGGTATGTGCCCTCTATCCCTACACTTTGAAGAGTTTTGATCAGGAAGGGATGCTGTACTTTGTCAAATGCTTTTTCAGCATCTATTCAGAGTATCATATGGTTCTTGTTCTTTCTTTTATTAATGTATTGTATCACACTGATTGATTTGCAGATGTTGAACCAACCTTACAGCCCTGGAATAAATCCCACTTGGTCGTGGTGAATAATCCTTTTAATGTACTGTTGGTTCCTATTGGCTAATATTTTGGTGAGAATTTTTGCATCTGTGTTCATCAAGGATATTGGTCTGTAATTCTCTTTTTTGATGGGATCCTTGTCTGGTTTTGGGATCAAGGTGATGCTGGCCTCATAACATGAGTTTGGAAGTTTTCCTTCCATTTCTATTTTTTGGAACAGTTTCGGGAGAATAGGTATTAATTCTTCTTTAAATGTTTGGTAGAATTCCCCTGGGAAGCCGTCTGGCCCTGGGCTTTTGTTTGGAGATTTTTGATGACTGTTTCAATCTCCTTACAGGTTATAGGTCTGTTCAGGTTTTCTATTTCTTCCTGGTTCAGTTGTGGTAGTTTATATGTCTCTAGGAATGCATCCATTTCTTCCAGATTGTCAAATTTGTTGGCATAGAGTTCATAGTTGTTCATAATATGTTCTTATAATTGTTTGTATTTCTTTGGTGTTGGTTGTGATCTCTCTTCTTTCATTCATGATTTTATTTATTTGGGTTCTTTCTCTTTTCTTTTTGATAAGTCTGGCCAGGGGTTTATCAATATTATTAATTCTTTCAAAGAACCAGCTCCTAGTTTCATTGATTTGTTCTATTGGGGTTTTTTGTTTTGTTTTGTTTGTTTGGTGTTTTTTTTTTTGTTTCTATTTCATTGATTTCTGCTCTGATCTTTATTATTTCTCTTTTCCTGCTGGGTTTAGGCTTTTTTTGTTGTTCTTTCTCTAGCTCCTTTAGGTGTAGGGTTAGGTTGTGTATTTGAGACCCTTCTTGTTTCCTGAGAAAGGGTTGTACCACTATATACTTTCCTCTCAGGACTGCCTTTGCTGTGTCCCACAGATTTTTAACAGTTGTGTTTTCATTATCATTTGTTTCCATGAATTTTTTCAATTCTTCTTTAATTTCTTGGTTGACCCATTCATTCTTTAGAAGGATGCAGTTTAGTCTCCATGTATTTGGGTTCTTTCCAAATTTCCTCTTGCAACTGAGTTCTAGCTTCAGAGCATTGTGGTCTTGAAAATATGCAGGGAATGATCCCAGTCTTTTGATACTGGTTGAGATCTGATTTATGACCCAGAATGTGGTCTGTTCTGGAGAATGTTCCATGTGCACTAGAGAAGAATGTGTATTCTGTTGCTTTGGGATGAAATGTTCTGAATATATCTGTGATGTCCATCTGGTCCAGTGTGTCATTTAAGGCCTTTATTTCCTTGTTGATCTTTTGCTTGGATGATCTGTCCATTTCAGTGAGGGAAGTGTTAAAGTCCCCTACTCTTATTGTAGTATTGTCACTGTGTTTCTTTGATTTTGTTATTAATTGGTTTATATAGTTGGCTGCTCCCACATTAGCGGCATAGATATTTAAAATTGTTAGATCTTCTTGTTGGACAGACCCTTTGAGTATGATATAGTGTCCTTCCTCATCTCTTATTATAGTCTTTGGCTTAAAGTCTAATTGATCTGATATAAGGATTGCCACCCCAGCTTTCTTCTGATGTCCATTAGCATGGTAAATTGTTTTCCACCCTCACTTTAAATTTGGAGGTGTCTTTGGGTCTAAAATGAGTTTCTTATAGGCAGCATATTGATGGGTTTTGTTTTTTTATCCATTCTGATACCCTATGTCTTTTGATTGGGCCATTTAGCCCATTAACATTCAGGGTAACTATTGAGAGATAGGAGTTTAGTGCTATTGTATTGCTTGTAAGGTGACTGTTCACTTCAGCATCACCTGAGAAGCTGTTAGAAATGCATACTACCAGGCCCCATTTCAGATGCAGTGAGTCAGAAACCATGGGGGAGGGACGCCCAGCATTGTGTTTTAACAAGCACCAGGTTATTCTGCTGCACCCAGCTGTCATTTAAAGGACCACTAATTTAGTAAATGTCTTGACTATTTAGATTTTAGGGTGGTTTAAGTGGGCTTTTTCAAGGACTAGCACTTTCACAGTTTAGGAAATTTCAAGGTACTGCTGGCAAGTAGTTGATTATGTCAGTATAGGTACATACACAGTGATCATAATTCAGTTTCCTTTTTAGTGTTACAGTTCCTTAGTTTGCTTTTTCTAAAGGGCCATAGTATAATTCTCAATTCCTAGTGAAAATCTTTTTTTGAGGTTGTGGGGCTCGGGTATGGATTGCTGTTTACAATAGTGCCTTCATTAGGTTTAGTTCTGTTTTCATTTGTTATTAACTTAAATGTTTAATAACAGGCCCTAATGTCTTTCCTGTTAGGTTTGTTTGTTTTTCACTTTATGTAAATTTAGAATCCTATTGTAAGTGATGACTACTGAAGACATAATGTTACTAGTAGTTGAACTTTAGACTTGATGCTATATTGATTAATATTCAAATGGAAAAAGCAAATAAACAAAACCGATTCTGCTTTAAAAAAATAAACTAAAGAATCACGGAGAGAAAGCCATGAATTCCATGGTTTGCTCTCTCCTCCTCTGGAATTCCACTGTTCTCCTTGGTAAGTGAACTTGGTCTTGGCTGGATTTCTTGTTGATCTTCTGGGGGAGGGGCCTGTTGTAGTGATTCTCAAGTGTCTTTGCCCGAGGCAGAGCTGCACCGCCCTTCCCAGGGGCCGGGCTAAGTAATCCGCTCGGGTTCGCTTTCGGGAGCTTTGGTTCCCTGAGCGCTTTCCGTAGAGTCTGGAGGACGGGGATGAAAATGGCGGCCTCCCAGTCTCCGGCCTGGAGGAGCCGAGAGCTCGGGGCCCTAATCCTCGGTGCGCCCTCAGAGAAAAGCGCTCAATCACTCCCGTCTCCCTGGCCTCCGGCCGTGCTCCGAGCTCACCCAGCCTGCGGCCGGTTCAAGGTAGCCCCGAGCTGAGAGCTCACTCCTCGGCTCTGTCTCTGTAGCCGGCTTCCCGCTCCGATACCTGCGAGCTCTGCGACACTCAGACAGCCCCGATCCTTCTGTGACCCTGCGGGACCTGGGGCCACGCTGACCCCGCGTGGGCTTCACCCCAGTTTAGCCTCTGGAGCAACGTCCCTCCATGGAGCAGAGTTTTAAAAGTCCCGATTTAGTGCTCCGCTGCTCCGCCGCTTGCCGGGAGCCGGCCCCTCCCCCGCGGTCTATCCTCCCGTCGCTTTCGATTCACTTCTCCGCCGGTCCTACCTTTCAGTAAGTGGTTGATTTTCTGTTTCCAGAATTGTTGCTCTTCTTCTCTTCGGTTTCCTGTTGGATTTGTAGGTGTTCGCAATGGACTGATAAGCTCTCTAGCTGATCTCCCACTACCTGATGTCGTCTCAGCTTCTACTGCCCCGCCATCTTGACTCTCCTCCTAAATATGTATTTTAAACATCTAGAAAACAAGCATTACGAGATGTGAAGTTACTGTTCTCCTGTCGTATGAAGTATACCACAAACAGACTTGAAATCTTCCATAAAACATCACTCACCTACATAAGTCAGATTTGTGAATCTATGTGAAGAACCAGGGTAAATACAATTTCATTTTTAATTGGTTTTCAGTTTGGCAATTCTCCATGATTTGCACACAGTTCAATGTGTGTCTTAATTCTAGAAAACCTGTTTATTATATTTTTCTTTCCGGAAGGGTATTGCCTAAGGGCATCTGGTAGCTACTGTAAATCTTGAGCCGGTAGGTACAGTGTACGTTTTTAAAATGCTGTAGTGAACTCATCTGCAGTATGAGTGTTTTTGTTTTATTTTTGAGAAAGTGTTGCCCGGTCTAGATTGCTGTTTTATATGCATGGATGATAATGACCTCTAACTCATGCTCACTTCTGGTCTGACTCATTAAGAGGGGATTTCATTTACAGATGTGAAAGGTGACTGTACTTTCCCCATAGCGTATGGTGCCACCTGGAAAGATTTTACTCTCAAGCAATCAGGCAAAATGTTTGTAAAGAACATGAGTGACAGGCCTACACTGTATGCAGGCAAGCCTCTGGAGCTTTTATGCATATCAGATGTTACAGGGAACAATTTATGCAGTTTTAGTCCCACCGTTGACAGATGACTTCTGCTCAACTTGAGATAGGTTGAACTATACAATATACATTGACATGATGCTGAGAAGCAAGTAAGCAAGTTACATACTGGGTTTTTGTTTTTTTTTTAAAGGTTTGTGATACCAGACTTGTAAACAAAAGTATATCCATATTACCCCAAATATCTAATCTATCCTTTTAGAAAGTGGTGAAATCCCCAAGGACAGGTAGTTCGAAGAAGATGAACCCCAAGGAGCGCGCTCCAAGCCATAAAGCTCTTATCTGCCAATATCATACGCAGTAAACGTGTTAAGAAAGAACATAATGGTGTGCTAGTGTTATTGCTGAGACATCGGTCTTCTTTATGTTTGCATTAGGGACTTGTTAAGGTGCAGAATGTTTTGCCCACTAAATGTCTATAGGAGACAAGATTGTCAACTCAGCTGTAAACAGAGGGCACTCTTCCTAGGAAAAAAGTCTCTGAGATTGGCTTTATACATGTAAGTAGCAGAAAGGTTTCTCGGTTTTTTCTTGTACTTCATAATTGTTTAAGGGTTTGAAAGCAATCATAAATATACATGTAATTTAAGGAATTTTGGAAAGCTTATCTTAATACTTTCAGTTTTCCTTTCAGTTTTATTAAAGACTGTACACTAGATGGTGGTCGTAAAACAACTGGTAATCTCCTGTGCCCAGTGGAGTCACAAAAGCACACATTGAGGATTGCTTTAAAACAAAGATTTTTGTGCGCGTGGAATTTTTCTGGGAGTAAGAGGGTTCTTATTCCAGTATTAGATTGAAAGAGTTGCTTTCTAGGGCGCCTGGGTGGCTCAGTGGGTTAAGCCTCTGCCTTCAGCTTAGGTCATGGTCTCAGGGTCCTGGGATAGAGCCTCGCATTGGGCTCTGTGCTCAGCAGGGAGCCTGCCTCCCTCTCTCTCTCTGCCTGGCTCTCTGTCTACTTGCAGTCTCTCTCTGTCAAATAAATAAAATCTTAAAAAAAAATTTAAAAAAAATTTAAAAAGAGTTGCTTTCTACACTTTGTAGATTTTTTTTCCATGTGAAGAACTCAAAAAGACTTTGGAATTTAGATCAGATTTTGAAGGGGGAGAAATAGTAGAAGACCTTTCGAGATTAATCTGCCTGCATGAGAATGATAAATAAGAAAAGAGAGGATCAGTGTCTTCAAATGTGGTGTATTAGCCTATTACTCACTTTACCAGTCCCTAACACCCCATGTCCACCTTAGGTACCAATTACCTTGGCCACAGGAACCACCAAGTATACTTTTTTTTACTTATGGCTGCCATGTACCTCTGTGACTAACCATAAGGGACATATGTTTGTTTGTCTTTAAAAAAAGCTCACAGAGGAGAACCTGGGTGGCTTAGTCAGTTAAGCCTCTGACTTCCCCTCAGATCATGATTTCAGGGTCCTGGGATCAAGACCTGTGTTGGGCTGTGTGCTCAGTGGGGGGTCTGCTTCTCCTTCTCCCTCTGCCCCTCACCCTGCTCATGTGTGTGTCCTCTCTCTCTCTCAAGTAAATAAATAAAATTTCTAAAAAATTAAAAAAAAATAAAGCTCGGGGGAAGAAAGTTGACCATGATGCATTTAACCAACCAAGGTACCAGGGCCTGTGTTCTGTTTAAGACCAAGAGAAAGTCTAAATAGTACAAATGTCCAGGAACAATATCATCAACTGTTTTGTCATGTTATAAATCCTCCCTGGTGACTGGGATATCTTGCTGTTCTGGACCAAATTAAAAGACACTTTTAAACATTTAAAAGCTATTTAAAAACAATAATCTCAAGAGTTTATTGCAAATAAAAATGATCTTTTGGAAAATAGAAATTCAGACAAATATTATAATACTTTAATACTCTAAGCCTAATTTTACATATGACTCTTAGGAATAACTTAGATCCTTATATGAAAAATACATTAAAACTGTTCATTAAGTTAGTGTTCTTTAAAAATAAAAGAAAAATCTAAGGATGTACATAAGGTTTTTACTCAACAACGTTAGGATGGTGGGAATAGTAAAAGAACTCAGTCAGGACTCAAACCCTCCTTCATGTTCCATTGGCCAATACTTTTCAGTGCTTAGTAAACTAGTTACAGAGACAAATGTTAGGTATTTCCCTAATACCCATTTGTTGTAAGAATACTTAGAGCTTTTTTTTTAAAAAAAAATGGGCATTATAATTCCATCCCTGTTTGCGATTTAACTTACTGAAAATATTTTAACTTTTCTTGCAAGGAGGTCTAGCTCCTTCAACATGTAAAATTTCAGTAAAGAATGAGTAAGTTGGAGCAAGGTCTGTGACTCTACCAGTGACATCCGCAGATCTCTGCCCCTTTTCCTCCAGTTTCTTCCACCAGTCCCAGCATAGTATGAGCTAGTCTTTGAGAAGAAACAGGATGGAAGTTATGGCCATCCTAGACCAAAGAGATCTCTCCACTGCCAAGGGAAAGAGGGGTCAAAGAGCCCACCATTGTACATCCCTACACTAGAGGTCACTGAAGCTTCAGGTCAAGGCTCTGATAATCCTAGGGGAGGGGACAGCATTTATATTGAAGTTGAGACAGACTATTTAAATTGGAGTGGTTTCAATAACTAAAAGTGAGAAGGAATGGTATTAAACTGGAACTGACAATTCTTAGTCTGGGACTTTCTCATTCTGTAATCAAAATGGAAATTTCATGTGAAATTCGAAGTTCAAAAATTCAGTGTCTATGTCCATTGGAATAGACCTGTCACCTATCTGAGCTGGAAAGAACATCGGCATCACTTGTCCCAGTGCTTAATTCCATTGACGAGGACTTGAGAAAGTTGAATAAATGACCAGGTTTACAAGACGGAGGGAGAGCCAGTTCCAGAACTGTTTGTTCAGAATCTGGACAAACACAGAGAAAGTAGTAAAAGTAAACCTCAGAGTTTGTTTCCTCAGAACGCTTCTAAGCTTAGACTCATTCAAAATGATGAAAATTTAAGTAGCATTTTATTTTAATATATGTCCTTGTGATCCCTTTCAATGAAAGAGCCTGATTCTTGATACCCTATTTCATTATGAAGAGTGTATAACTTTTATTGTATGGGTGCAGTTGAGAATAAAGCTCCATTTAAAAGCCAAGAATATTTGACTGATACTATAATGTTTTTAATAATTACAACAAATTTTACTATCTTAATTAGTCCTGTGCCTGGGGCTAACTTCTTTGAATAGTTGTGAGCTAGTTACAGAAGGGAGGCAACATTGATACTTTCCGGATGTTGATGAGAAGCTGAAGCTTAAGAAGTTAAAATAATTTGATCATTCACAAAACTGCACAGCAGTGAGACCAAGCCCCAAGCCAGCTTATCCTCGATGCCTCAGGTTTCTGCTGTCCACTGCCACTCTTGGGTTAAGTATTCCTTGAATTTTATAAGGAATCTACACACTAAAGGAAATGTTTAAAAAAACTTTTAGCTGTGAAGGAGTCTTTGATACCTATGTATTTTTTTTTTTTAAAGATTTTATTTATTAATTTGTCAGAGAGAGAGAGAGAGAGAGAGAGAGAGCAAGCACTGGCAGACGGAGGCAGAGGGAGAAGCAGGCTCCCTGCTGAGCAAGGAGCCCGATGTGGGACTCGATCCCAGGACGCTGGGATCATGACCTGAGCCGAAGGCAGCTGCTTAACCAACTGAGCCACCCAGGCGTCCCAATACCTATGTATTTTTTGTAGTAAGTTTATTTCCTGTGCACTTTGTTTCTTTTAAAAAAATTTTTTTTAAAGATTTTATTTATTTATGTGACAGAGATCACAAATGGGCAGAGAGGCAGGCAGAGAGAGAGGAGGAAGCAGGCTCGCCACCGAGCAGAGAGCCCGATGCAGGGCTTGATACCAAGACCCTGGAATCATGACCTGAGCCAAAGGCAGAGGCTTTAACCCACAGAGCCAGCCAGGTGCCCCTGTTTCTTTGTTTCTTGATCTTTATATTAAGAGAAAACGTATTCAGGATACTGTCTTTGTTGAAATGTGGGCAAGAGACCATAAGAAAATAATGGAAAGTTTTGGGTTAAGAACTTGAGTAAAAGGAGAACTACCTGTAATAAAAATCGGAAGGGATACTGTAGAAACACTGGGAATGTTAATGACAGGAGGGATTTTATGCATGAGAAAACTAGTTTTGTCTCCACTAGGTGAGGAGATGGTTAGCTATCTTCCCAGCTCTCTTCAGATCAGTTTCTGCCTCTCACAAGGAACACAAGCAGTATTTTTGACTTGGAACCATACTGCAAGCCCAGATTTGGCACAGGATATTCAAACATCACTTTAAACTTGGAAAATTATGACTTTAATTAAAGATTCAGCATAAAGCCAGCAAGATAATAAATCTGAAATGGAGTCTTCCCTTTGGGTTACATTCCAGTGACCTCAGTGGTCATGTCCTCTGAGTGCTGTTAATGCCATTCCTACCTCAACCCTTCACCTGGAGCAGTTTCTCTCCCCACCCCCTGCCCCCACCTCCACCATTTGTAGACTCCTGATGTCAGAGAGCTCGAAATCTTAGAACCAATGACACTTATATTTAAGCTGTAAGAAATTGATCCCTGGGACCATACTAGGGAAACGCATGCTCAGATGTCAGTGAAAGCAAAGAAGGAAGCCCAGCTGAATATAGTTGAGCTATTATAACTATAACATCTTCTAAAAAAAAAAAATAAGTATAATCAGACTTTTTTTTGTTGTTGTTAACTCACAGAAGCCCAAGTGAAGATTGATTAAAAACATATAAGACAGAGACTTTCAACTATGCAATTTAAACTGATTTTGAGCTCATTTTACCATAAAGGTTTTCAATTTCTGCTTTGAGACATGGCTTTCTCGTGTGTTGTATTAACTAAGGACTGATTTTTCCACTAACAGCTCTTGGAATACCTATGCATTATCTTTTTCCATTTTCCGATTTCTAGCTCTTTCCCTGTGACAGGAATGCCCTTTCCATTAAGGCACAAAGAAATAAGACTTAAAGATATGAGTAAATGCACTCATGCAGATTTGGGGGAGAATGTGAATAGAAATCAGGTGGAAGGAAATAATGGATTCATTTGCCTGTGATAACATACATTAAAATTTGGGAAAGTTCAGAAAAAGGGATGGAGCTAGAAAGTCAGAATTGAAAAGCTAGTGAGCTTCCCTCTAAAGCTTGAGACTGTCATTTCTTAAAATATTGCAACTTGGTATGAGGAGATCTCAGAACAGTGGGTGCTCTTACATTTACAATCCATGCTTCAGTAGCCTGGCATGACACATGACTGGAGGACAGAGCCTGCCATCTTTGGTTGAAAAGGAATCCCCTCCCCCGACCACCACCAGTTGTCCGTCTTAACTCCTTTTCTGAAAAACTTAGACTCATTCTCAAAATCACCTTGGAACACAAAGTTTAGTAAACTAATCTCCAAAAATCAAAAGGACACTTATGTGTACACATTTTTTGCTTGTTTGTTTGTTTTTTTAAAAAGTTGTTTCTATTCAGCTAGTGTCTTGGGCTTTAGTTTTGCAATAAAATGCCCTGAATATTTCTTGAAGTAATAAGTATGGGCAGTAAAGTCTGAAACACGTCTTAGGCAGTACTGCATGCATTTATAAGATAGCTTGGACCAAAGGTAATTAGTACTCGAATAGAAGAATTATCTGATACTCATATTTAAGAGAAAAATCATTAGCATACTCTATACTTGGAAATGCATTGTCCAAGAATAATGTGGCACTTGGTAGAAAACATTCGAACAGTAAGTAAATGCTAACATTAAAGCAACATATAGCACATTAATTGAAGGTCATTTCCTCACTAAACTTGTTTCCTTGATTTGAGATACTGCCCCTTAAATGTCTTGTTGCTCTGACTTCCATAAATGAGCTCGTGACACATTTATTTCCCCTCAAGTCGCATGGTCCTAAGCAGCTTATCATTTCTATCACTGGCTGTATTATGAGGGAAAAAATCTCTATAACCTGATCATAATTTGAAACTCTAAGACTTAGTGTTGACATTTGCCTATGGCAATTTCACTATATATTTTAAAAGTTCCACTTTGTCATGATGGTGGCCTCGTGGCCCAGAGTCGTCGTGTAATGTCTTTGAGAGGATGTGAGGAGGCACAAATGCTCCCTTCAGACAATCACTTTTCCAATTTACACCTGAACAACTCAGTTATTTCATTATTGAAATAACTTCACCAGAGCTCTTAATAAAGTGTTTCTGGGGGTGAGGGAGGAAGTACTTAGAGCTATAATTTTATAATTTTATTATCTCTATCTTAGAGAAGGTGGCGGTTCTCGTTTGTGTCCCCAAAGACAAGATTAGATGATGATTGTTTTCGTGTATTTAGAATACTATGTTGAATCGAAGATGGTATGTGAATATACACTAAAGTCACTTTTACATATTAGGCTGAGAAATAAATGAAATATAAATGAATTTTGAATATTGGCAAATGAGATTGTTTCATAAGTCTGTCATGATTTTCATTGTCATGTTCATATTAATAGGGTGGGGTAGAGTAAGCAGAATATTAGAGTGGATAATGAAAAATATCTTCACTTCTTTAAAATACTCTAATAAATTGGGGCGCCTGGGTGGCTCAGTGGTTTAAGCCTCTGCCTTAGGCTCAGGTCATGATCTCAGGGTCCTGGGATCAAGCCCTGCATCGGGCTCCCTGCTCAGTGGGGAGTCTGCTTCCCCCTTTCTCTCTGCCTACTTGTGATCTCTCTTTCTCTCAAATAAATAAGTAAAATCTTTTAAAAAGTACTCTAATAAATTCCTTCATGAAGACCAGGCAGGAAATACGTTTCTCTAAGAGCTAAAAGGCAGTAGCTTTTAAGAACTTGTTTAAATTCCCATAAGAGATTGTCAAAGTAGAATTGACAGAATAACATTAGGGATCCTATCTTAAAAGATGTCCATATGTCTTTTTTGTGCTCCAGGTGAATAAAATCACTATTTTCAATCTTGATTAAATCAACACCTAAGACCAACATGTTGTAAAAGGAGAACTTAGTGAATAAAAGCCCAAACCACAAAGAAATTTCTGCACACGATCACTGAAAGGGCTAGTTTCTTGCCAAAAACATAAAGGTTACCCCATCTGATCAGAGAGGGTCACATTCCATCACCCCAATATTCTGTTTAGAATGCTGGAATATAATCCACTCTCCAGTTGACAAAATAGCTGACAGCAGAGAGTTCTTTCAACAAATGTCATGGTTGCAAGAGAAAAAGAAAATAGTATCTTAAACATTGGAGCTTTCTCCATGGAACTTTGTTCCAGCTTTTTAGATGGTTCCTACCATCAAGTGTTTTCTATTACCATCATTAATTATTGGCTTTTTATTCCCATGTTTGCTGGCTTTTGATGCTAATATGGCTACAGCCTCTCCAGATATCATTGTCCTATTCACAAGCCAAACAAAACAAAACAAAACAAAAAACCTCAAAACAAACAAACAAACAAAACAATAGTTTGAGGGCACAAGCAGTTAGCAAGAGGAGAGTAGAGGAAAAATCTCCCAGAAGGATCTTGTCATATGCCTTGTGTCTCATTGAACAGAACTGGGTCCCATGGTTACTCTAGATTCGTGAGTCCTAAAAAATAACTCAATTTTTTTTTTTGCCCTAGAGTAAAAGGCAGGCAAGAGCCACGCGCATTGGGATTGCCTTAGGGCTTTGCCAATGAAGAACATATACCACTGCAGTCCAAATTGGGCTCCCCAATGTTGCCTGAACCTTTGTCATCCCTTGTTGTTCTTTTGTATTTGTTCCTGAAACATATTTGACCTTCATGCGCTTTATGGAGTTATCGTTAGACTGTCTAGGTAATGGAAGTCTCTAGAGTCATAACATAGTGTTCCTTCTTAGAGATTTACCTGTAAGTTACAGGAAACTCACTGATAGAAGATTTCTAAAGAAGAATCCAATCCTGAACTCCTAAGCCCAGGTTTGTCCTGATTTCTACAGCTGAGCTCCAAAAGTTCTTCAGCTGCTGAAGATAGAGACAGCCATGCTGATGAAGAGATGCCAGTCATTGTATCCTGTGGGGCCTCCTTTGCATTGTGAGAGCTTCCTTGGGTTAACAGTTGTGTTCTGGCACCAGCAGTGGCTGACTTCTCCTATACAGCTCTCTCTAATGTGCACCACAACTTTTTCTACTCTGCCAAAATCTTCAGGCAGTTGGAGGGATGTTCTTGTTCTTTGACGTGACCCACCTGTGAATAGTTTCACTGTTCAGTCCAAAGGGTTCAACAGAATTCCCCTTTGGGAACCTGATTTTTTGAAACCTCCTTATACTCAGTCCCACTGTTGGCCAACTTCAAAACACTATCTCCTCTTTAGGAATGTGTGTTCGTTGCTCAGCATTTTTCTCTGTCATCCATTTTCTGCTACTCTGAAATCCATATGGCAGACTTATCTGATGCTCTGATCTAAGTCTCTCATCCTCTCTAAGAGCAATTTGTTCTATCTTTGCTGGACTGTGGTGACTCACTAGAGGACTCCTGTCATATTTTCCCCATGAGCCTCATTTTTCTCAGCCAGATCGCTTTGGGGTAGCCTTTTTTGCTTTCCTCCCATATGTTCTCCAGGCATCGGCTGGTCTGAGCCAGTCTTTCTCCCTTGTGTTCCCCTGTGTCACTTTGTTCTTGCCTTTCTGGAGTCCAAAAGAGTCCAAAAGAATCCTCCAATATCCACTTGCTGAAATCTCTTTGGGGAACTTCATTTTCTTTTTATCCTAATTCAATACACTCTCTTCCTCTGCCTTATTCTCCTATGATAGCTTATATCACTTATATGGTACTTACCAAATATTTTCTTTGAAAGGAATAGTTGAAAGTGTTCTTTGAGTGTATATCATTGCATTTTAAGCCAGTTCAAGAAAGTGGCCATGCACATTTTTGAGATTGTATGTAGTTTCTGATCAATAAACATCTTTGGATACATGCTTCATGTTAAATTACTCAACAGAAGTATTTTCACCTAATTAAATTATTCTTGTATAAAAGCACAAAGGTAATATTGGTAATTTTAGGGGAATTACAAAGTCATTAAAACCAAAAGACGACAAGCAAGATGAGATTAACATCACAAGAAGTGCAAAGTGCATTTGTCACATAGTAACATTGAGCAGAAGAGCAAGAAAGCCACGCGATCTTGTCTCAGTTGTTAAGAGTGTTGCTTTGAAAGCTCTCATGCTTGGTTAGCTTTGTAGTTGTAGAAGTTACCAGAGAAACTACTTCGTCTCTTGTAGAGCAACGGAGATGCTTGCTGGTTCCTTAATTGTGAGGGTGATGCCCATTCTCCTTGGGCAGAATGGAGGCCAGGAGTAAAATACAGGTGTGAAAAGAAAATTAATCCTTAAAAGGGTATCTGTCTCCAGATATATATTGACTGGCTACTTAAAACAGTGGTTTCCTAAAGTGAGGTCCTAGAAGGGGCAATGTCACCAGAGAAAGAGTTAGAAATGCCCCCCTGAGCTGCTTAGTCAGAAACTGAGGATGGGACCTAGAATACCATGTTTAAAGAATCCCTCCCAGTGGTTCTGATGGGCATTAAAGTTCAAATCCATTGGCAGGTAACCATTGTAGTATCTCCTATTTATAAATTCACTTCAGAATCACAAAGCATGCTATATAGTCAGGAGATATTGAACAATAACAATAAAATAGAGAAAATGTAAGGTGTTATTAATGCCTTGGCATTAGCCGAATTGAATGATAATGAAATGCAAACCCTACTTGCCTGTTAATAAAGATGTATTTGAGCATCTTCCTCTCAAGTTCTATTTATTAGAGGTCCATCTGCCTCCACCTCCCCCCAGCCTCTCAGCCCATTAGATGGGCTTTCCAGAGGTCAAGGATTATTTTGCTCATCACCAAGCACAGTAAATATGCATGTGCACTTGATGTTTGTGGAGTACATACTATATAAAAATCAAATGTGGACAAAACCCACGGATCTCTTGCCTCGTGGAGCTTATACTCCAGTCAGGGAAATGGCCTAAATAAATAGCATAACATTTTCTAACTGAAAAGTACTAACTGGGTGCCTTGAAGAGAAGAGTCATACGGGCTTTACATGGGTGATTGAGAAGGCTTCTCCAAGCACTTGTCATTTAAGCTGAGATCCGGAGCTTGAACAGCCCGAAGATCTTGAGGGAGAGCTTCCTCGAGGAAGCTCACAGGCCCTGAATGGTGGGGAGAGGTGGTGTTGCTGTAGGACATGTCACCGTGTCTGCTTAATTAGTCGGGGGGAGACTGGCAGGAAATGCAGTTGGAGAGTCATGAAGGGTCACAGATTAAGAGCCCTCTGTGCAGGCAAAGGGTTAACTATTAAAACATTCTCTGCTTTAACAGCCAGTGATTGTACAATGTGATAGAAGGTAATTCTTCAAATTGTGTTTGTTCTTAAATTATGGTTAAGAGTGGAGGGAGAGTAATAGGTCTGCTGAAGAAGGCAGTTTCATGTCTAGTTTCACATTATAATGCTTCACGCGTCTCCTTATTGGTCAGTGTGTCTCTGACTGAATGCTCAGGTCTACATGGCTGTCTGGCCTTCCAGCATAGACGATTTCCAGCATTTTGTGCATGAAAATTCAGAATGTCAGCTTTCACCATTTGCACCACAACTTTTGAGGTTTGGGCAGCACAGAGTTAGGATAATCCTGCTTGAAAAAGAACTAGAAGATAGTGAGATGAACCAAACTTGGCTAAAGATGCTCTTCCTGTCCCTCAAACTTTGGACAGGCTGTGTGTACGTGTTATTAGCAACTAGGTGAATGGTTATTGAAGACAGAGCCGTAACGTAGAGAACATCTTTGTCAGTGATGTCTTGAGCTTTTAACTGATTTGCTATACATGATACTAAAAGATTGAATATTGTCTTCAAAAGGAGAAAAAGGAACAGAAAACTTTCTACCTGACTTTCTGTCTCGAGTGACTTCATAATGTTACGGTGTGACTTTAAAGGGTCCCGTTTACTTTGCTTTTCTTTTCTCTTGGAACACTTACAAATAAAACCAGCCTGGCTTCCTGGTCTATAAATGTACTGTTTATTCAGTCTTCTGCTTAAAACACTTCATAAATTTGTGATTTCATTTCAGACAACATTCAATTATAGGTCGCATGACACCTGTTTTCACTATGTTAAAGCACGTTCTGTTTTTGTCTTTTATAATTAAATGATACAAGTGAGATTTAATATATTTGCACACTAGTTCTTTATTGCTAAACAGACTTGTTGAAGAATAAAATACCTGTATTTCTGTAAGTAAAGATACTGTTTAGCAGTAATACATAATTGTGTTCTCATCTGCTTTTTAAAACTTTTTCTTCTCATTGGTATTGTCAGAATTTAGGGGAGAGAAATGCTTGAATACACTAATTTTATACTTTGCAAAGCTTTTAAGTTACAGTGCAGCTGAGGGCATATTGCCATTTTAGGATAAGTTTCAAGGAGGGAAATAGTGGTTAGAAGTGAAAATAATGGAAGTTTTGTGACTTCTGGGTCATCCTTAAGGATTTTTTTTTTTTTGGCAATGAAATAATCTATATGTGCATTTTTATTATAAAAATACTGCTATTTAGCATTTCCATATTTGAATTTTCCTTAGAGATTTTCGAGGAAGAGTAGTGACATATTAGGAAAGACTAAATCTTGTAGCAATTTAATAACTTTGTGATAATGTTTTTGATGTGCCTTGTTAAAGAAATCAAAACACTTAATTTTTTCTAATTTGAGTAATTGCATTCTTGTACTGAAGTTATCAAAGTACACACACGCACAGCTTGATCAGTATGGTAGGAATCAGTCTGTATGAATTAAATGGTATTTGATTAAAAAAACATAAATTTTTAAGGATTCTATATTGTCTGAATGACACAGTAAGAGTGATACACGTGGTTTCAGCACAGACTTATATTCCTTATAATAATGGCATTTAAAGTACATGAACATCGGGATGCCTGGGTGGTTCAGTTGGTTGGGCTGCTGCCTTCGGCTCAGGTCATGATCCCAGGGTCCTGGGATCGAGTCCCACTTCGGGCTCTTTGCTCGGCAGGGAGCCTGTTCTCTCTCTGCCTCTGCCTGCCGCTCTGCCTGCTTGTGTTCTCCCTCTCTCTCTCTGACAAATAAATAAATAAAATCTTAAAAATAAAATAAAATACATGAAAATTGAGTACCGTGAGATGCATTATAATGACATATCTAAAATATAAAATAAGTGATCCAATTTTATCAAATAGCCATAAATTTGAAACAAAAAGTAAAGCAACATAAAAAAGCAAGAGGTTAAACTTTATTGTTGATTCATATTCCGCCCCCCCCTTGGGAGCTTCTTTATACTTTCAAACATTTGTGAAAAGTCATGTGTTTGCTATAGAAACCCACATTATTAAAAATCAGGCTTATTAAGTGGAATGTTTGCAGTTATGATCCTTAATGTACAGACATTCTACATGTACTCTGCTAATGTGAGTAAAAGAAGGGGCCTGGCATTCATTCAAATGTAAAATGTCATGTGATAGAAAACTGTGTTAAAATACATTCCAAGTGACTAATGATAAGTTCTGCCCATAGTTGGTTTGCTTTACTCATCTAATTATTTTCTATTCAGTAATTTCATTTTCAGTTACATGGTAAATATTTAATAACAGAAAATTAACATTTCAAGTTTTAAGCACTATGAAAATGGATTAGATCCAAATTACACACGGTAGTCACTCTTTTATTTTTTCTCAGACCAGTTCTCTTTTTAAATTTCCCTCATCTGCTTGCACTATATTTTCACTTAACAAAACTAATAAATTAGATGAGGAAAAACTAGAAGTAGAAGGAAAGTTAGCTAATCCAAAATTAATATTTGAACCAAATAGGATTATTACCTCAGGATAACAACACCTAAACTTATCCTTTAAACAAAGACAACTTTTCTTTCATCTGGAACATTGTGTATTAGCTTGACTTTCTCTACCTGTCTGCAAAACATCAGTATTTTAAATTCACAATTAAGTTTTATGCCTTGCACTGTATCCTAGTAACTAAATACATTTCTTTCCTAACATTCAGTTGCTCCCTTTACTTCAGTCCTATAATTTCCAGTTCTGCAAACGCATAGTGATTTTTCTTGATTAAACACTGGGTATTTTGTTAACATGTCACAATGTTAGTTTTTGTTTGTTTGTTTGTTTTTTGGGGGTTTTTTGTTTGTTTTTATCTGAAGGATGTTGACTCTGCTGTTTCAAGTTCAACATTGCTATAGTGAGAGGAACATGAGAGAACTCAAGTGTTGCCATAGAGCAAGGGTCAACCTTTCCCTCTTGACACCTGCATACATTCCATTACGGTTCCCACTTCCTCCATTTGGTCGTCCATTATCTAAGTATTTCCTGAACGAAGAGTTGTCAATGATGTGGTCTTCCTATTAATGATTTCTGCCAGTTTCCTAACTGTCCACTTTATCCATCCAGAACGACCGGATGTGGCTATCTGAATGATACAGCCACTTCCCTGGATTCAGCCCAGGTTATTTCTATAACTAAACCTTGACCATCAGGGGTCACAGGACTCTCTTTCCTTCTCCTGGAAGTATTTCTTGCTTCAAGACACCCTCACATATACTGCACCCACCCCTAAATATTTCTTTTTGTGACTTTTTCAGCTCCCCAGCTTGACGAAGAAGCTCTTCCCCACATCCTAGTTTCTGGGAAAAATCTAGATGAGAAAGTGACTTTAAGCACATTTTAGTTGTTAATTTATAGGATTAGAATTAACCAGAGATGCTGGAAAACGTAACCTATGTTGTTGTTCATCAATACTTGAATGACATAATCTCTGTTTGCCTTTGCTTCAACTGGCCAAAACAAACTGCCTTCTTTACCTTTTTATCCTCACTGATTGCATTCTTCTTTGTAATAGGATTGTTGCATATATCCTTTATGGAGACCCTCCTGGAAACTGCTAGGTGATTTGTATGTGTTACCAGTTTTCTTTAAGAACTCTTATTTTCTATCTCTTAAGTTTGCAAACAGAAGCTCAAGGTTGTTCCAATTTTTAAAGATGCCACAGCTTGATAAGTGGTGGAGGCAACATGCATATCTCACTTTATCTGAGGTGAAAGCCCTTTGTTCCAACTCTAGATGTGTTATCTAATTTTAAGAATTTATTTATTTGATAGAGATCACAAGTAAGGAGAGAGGCAGGTAGAGAGAGAGGAGGAAGCAGGCTCCCTGCCGAGCAGAGACCCTGATGGGGGACTCGGTCCCAGGACCCTGAGATCATGACCTGAGCCGAAGGCAGAGGCTTAACCCACTGAGCCACCCAGGCGCCTCTGCATCTAATTTTAGAATAAAAAGTAACCAGTGTATTGCATCAAATATTTAAAAATATATTCTGAGTTTAGGAAGTCCCAGAAAACTGCTTTCTATTTATTGCTGTGAACTTCCCAAACTAACAATTACAAACAGATACTTGAATATGCAAGTTTTATTTGTTTTTGTTTTTTTTCTAATCTGTTACTTGGGTCAAAAATCAACAGGTCAAAAAAACCTGTTGATACATCATTGTTATTTTGAATTCACATATAAAATATATGCGTAGCACTGTAGTCTATACATGGTTTCCTGTTTTCAAGACTTTTCTTCTTTCATATCTTATTTTGTTATTATTGTTGTTGTTATTGGGTTTTCTTTTTTTCCAACTGAAAGATGAGTGCTAATTTCTGTATCCTAACAGAAAACTGAAAACATAGCATTCTGATCTTTGTCAGTAACGGCATTTACGCCGACCAAACTCATTTCTACTTTCACCTAAAATGTTAGGAAAACTCATCTGTGAAGGAGCAAAAAGTGTTGAGCTTGACATTCATTAGAATGCAATTGACATTTTTGCTGAAAATAAAACTTTCTAAAACATATTTCAGCGATTTTCTGATGAGAATACATACAAAGGCTGGAAGCATTTTTAATGTTCGCACATTCCCCCTTGTTTTAAACTACTGTGACAGAGAAAGTCATGGTCCAGAAAGCCACATCACATTCACATTTTAGCAGGATGAACAGGTCCTCAAGGCTCTGGGACCTGGCAGGGGGTCACTGATTGAGGACAAACAGAGCTTTCCTGCTGTAACTTCCCCAACAGCATTCAGACAGCCCAGGTTCCACAACCAGAGAGGCACTCCGTGATTTACCTCACATTATCCAATAAATAGAATTTGCAAAGGTATAATTATAGTACCTTTGCACATTGTGGGTTAGATTAAAACAAAACAAACCCCAAAATAGCCCTTGGTTCATCTAAGATGCTTTGCATCGCTTTATTTGCATGCTATAAATATTGTTCCATGAAAAGTGGTTTTAGACCTGGCTGCCTAACTTCCTCCATTTTTATAGCTTTTATAGTAGCCAACTCCATACATACACATTAACCTGTCTTAAGAATCGGCTTAAAATATATTTCCTCATTTTAGCTAGTATAACACAGATCAAAATAGAGGCATTTAGAGCATTGACTTAATATTGGAATTTTGCTAGAGTGCTTTCCAAGTCGGTAATTGCAACCTCTCCCTGAAGTACATGGTATTATATTGATCCTGGATTCATCACTGACAGGGAGCTGACCACTTGACTCTTGACCGTGACCATGCAGAGTACAGCAGAGTCCTTATGGTTTCCTTCAGGTTTCACACTTCATGTGTTCTAAGTGGATACCACGAATGACTGCTGAAATCCGGGGTTGGGGAGAGTGGGCAGTTGGGAAGTTTGTGATAAGGATGGTTTCTTGTGAAATTTTTTTTAATTTTTGCATTTGTGACTGCTTGATGAAACTCCGTATTTAGAACTCTTTGTCATAGAACACTGGTTAAGTCGTAGATGGACTTTCCATTGGGTTTGTGTTGTTCCTCTTGGGAGAGTAACACTTGAGAAAAATCACAGTGAAAAATACTGGAAATACCCTGAGTACCAGTCCGTGTTCTCTCTTTTCACCTCGCCTCCCACGTCTGCCTCCCTCCCTCTGAAGGCAGGTGATGGAGAATCCTAAACTCATCCTGAGTTGTATTTCACCAACTGGCTAGATGCTTCTGCAGAACCTAAAGCTTGCTTTTGTGCATAAGTTCTAAAGTTCTAACCCAGGACCTCTTGCATCTGAGGTTCTGAGTACAGCAAGGTTTTACGCCTCATTTTCCATGGTCCGTCCTCATGGCCATTACTTCCATTTGAGTTTTGTTACCAACTGAAGATATTTTTATAGCTTTTATTTGTCCATTTGTTTAATGAGATTGGTGTCCGTGTGTGTGTGTGTGTGTGTGTGTGTGTGTGTGATGTGTGCCTCTGTTGAATGAAATAATGGAGATGCAAAGAGGGGTAATATAGACTTCCCATCTTCAAGGTACTTAAAATCTAATGGAGTAGTGGGACAGTGTACGTAGGTAATGAGTGTAACATGATTGGTACTAGGAAAAAAATCTAAAATATCATTAGAAAATGAAAGGTAGGGGTGCCTGGGTGTCTTAATTGGTTAAGCATCTGCCATCAGCTCAGGTCATGATCCCAGGGTCCTGGATGGAGTCCCAAGTCGGGCTCCTTGTTCAGCAGGGAGCCTGCGTCTCCTCCTGCCCGCCACTCCCCTTGACTGTGTGTGGATTCACTCTCTGACCAATAAATAAATAAATAAAATCTTAAAAAAAAAAAAAAGAAAGAAAGAAAATGAAAGATAAAACCCCCTCTGGGGGTTGAGGAAGAACTGCTAAGACCCATGCTGTGTAAAGGCAAAATTATCAGAAGTACACCCTTGAGAATCAGGTATTGGGAGTGGACTTTATTATAGAATAAAGTTCAATAGGAATGATAACTCTTTAAAAATAAGCAGTAGAGGCGCCTGGGTGGCTCAGTTGGTTAAGTATTGGTCTCTTGATTTAGGCTCAGGTCATGATCTCAAAGTTGTGGGATGGAGACCCACTTTCCCACTTTGGGCTCTGTTCGGCAGGAATTCTGCCTGTCCCTCTCCTTCTGCTCCACCCCGCCCCCTTGCTCACGCTCTTGCTCCCCCCTCCGTCTCTAAAATAAATAAACAAATAAATAAAAAATAAGCAGTAATAAAACATAAAATTGACCTGAGGCTTAAGAAGTGGTCTGAGATTACCTGAATGATTGTCCCTCTACTGTAACAAACAGGGGGTCAGACATTCTGCTTTTTCTGTTATCATTGGAGTTAACTCTCATTTCAGTATTGATTTTAAGACTCAACTGAAATTCTTCACCCATTTCTCTCCACAAAGATAAGGCTAAATATAAATAACAAAAAAAATAGTTATGTTTAACACTATATATCATGCAGATGGATAAGAGTAAGCCACTCGATTCAACAGATTAACTAATTTAGTTGTCCGGGGGTCTGTCTTGCTGATGATTTATCCTGGCAAACCCACTGGGAAGCAGTCTGCTCAGGATTTTATTTTCCACAAGAGTCACATTAAAGCCCTCTCATGCCAGAAGCAGATAACTGACAATTCAACCTCCAGCTTTTCCAGGAAATGACGGTTTTTCCTCTTTTCTTCTAGAACTGTGGTTCACAGTGCCAGCCCTGGGAAGTAGGTCCAAAGTCATATTCTGAAACCTCATCCCTGCCTGTGGGCTGCCTTGTAACTCATCCCCCTTAGAATTGTTAGTGGCTTTGAAATTAGGTGGACTTGAGTTCGAGAACAGGTTTTGACTCTTACTAATAAAATTCATTTCTGGGCCCTTTCTAATCACACTGAGCTTCCTTCCTAATCTGAAAGAGACGATAATTTTAACTTCTAGGATTCTTATGTCATTTAAGTGATAAGAGCAAACTGGGTCTGTCCTGTGTCTGGCCCATAGGAGATTTTCATAAACACTTCCAATGTTCTCTCCTACCTTTCAGCTCTAAAAATCTAAGGTCTCGTTTGATACATGCAAGGCAAGTTAGAGTGAGATTACTATAGTCCACATACTGTAATGTGTATTCTCTCTGATGGCTGGGGGGTGAAGTTGAAGGAATGATTGCAAAAGCATTTCATGCTTACATCCTTTAAGGAGTTGACCATAGGTTGTGAGTAGAGCTATGTACACATGTAAGGGGAGAAACAAATGTGTTTCGAAGCAATAAAATGGGTACATGTGATGGGATGCCAGCAATGTGACCTGCAAACCTACAGAGACCTTGCTGTTGAGAAGGTGAAGTTTGAGCTGAGTCGTAAAGGATATATTGGAATCAGAAGGGATATGATAGGTATGGAGAAGATGGGAACAAAGAGAAGTGACAATCCATCAGTGAAATTCAGGGAGTTAATATACCTGTTTCAAGTATGGTATTTTTATAGAATGTTCTGAACTATGCCAATGAGACACTTGATGTGAAGAAAAACAGGTTTCTGGAATGGCATGAGTGAGAGAAATGTTTGGTAAAATAAATACATTTATTCAATGCAGGACTTCTCAGAGCCCTTTTTTTTTTTTTTTTTTTTTTAAGATTTTATTTATTTGCTTGACAGAGATCGCAAGTAGGCAGAGAGGCAGGCAGAGGGAGAGAGGAGGAAGCAGGCTCCCTGAGGAGCAGAGAGCCCGATGCGGGCCTCGATCCCAGGACCCTGGGATTATGACCTGAGCTGAAGGCAGAGGCTCAGGTCTGCCTCTGAGCCACCCAGGCGCCCCTTCTCAGAGCCTTTTTACAAGGAATTCTTTCATGTTCTTGTGATCCTTGAAACTGTCTTGGAGGAGCTGTCACTATCTGCTATTACCTGCATGGCAATTTTGATAAAGGAAGGAATAGCAGATTAGAACGGTGACTTGGAGACAGACAGGAGAGCTTGAAGTGTTTAGACTCAGGCGTTTGGGCATAAACCTGTGGTGAGTGGACAACACCAGCTCTGAGGTCAGCCTCTATGCCCCCTCCAAACTGCACCGCTTCATGGGCTGGCTGACCTCAGGACTGTTACATCACCTGGGTCTGTACTAGAATTTCTGTGGATACTGTTGTGTTCACTAGCTGTTCCTTTGTACAAACCGAGTTGACAGAGTTAATGTGAACAAACTGCCCAGATCAGAGCCTAGCACACAGCAAACCAACTAAAAGCATCAAATAACCTTAATGGGGAACGATTGAACAATTTTGAGCAAAGAAATGGCACCATAAAAGAAGTGTGTTAAGAAAGCTAATCTTTGATGAAAGAACACAATCAGTTAAAATCCTGGCTGTAACAGTAGGAAGCAGAAGAAAGGATGGGATTTCATTGGTGAAAATGCCATTCACAATGTCACAAAGAGTGGAAATAGTCCCTTACAGGCCTAGAATTCAAATCTCTATTAAACTTGTCAGTGTGCAGGACGCCTGGGTGGCTCAGTGAGTTGGATGACTGCCTTCGGCTCAGGTCATGATCCCGGAGTTCCTGGATCGAGTCCCGCATCGGGCTCCCAGCTCCACGGGGAGTCTGCTTCTCCCTCTGACCTTCTCCTCGCTCATGCTCTCTCTCACTGCCTCTCTCTCAAATAAATAAATAAAATCTTGAAAAAACAAAACAAAACAAATCATGTTAGTGTGTAACTTCTTTAAAATGAAAACATTTCCTTGGATTAAAGAGCATCATGTAAATATTTTCCTCAAGATATCCTGGGAGTATGAATGTGACTTTTGGGTGGTTGGTGTATGTTGGTGTAAGTTTCACATGCTTTTTGAGGGTGCGGGATTTTTTTCACATGTTTTCTGTTTCCCTTTGAGGCTTCTATTTCAGATCTTCATGCTGTCATTGCTACGACATTTTTAATACCTTTTGACTTAATTGGAAAATGGAACTGACTTTTTAATGAAAGAAGTTTTCCAATAAGCATGTATTTGAAAAAGTTAACTTTTGGGGTAACTGGGTGTCTGGGTTAAGCATCTGTCTTCGGCTCAGATCATGATCCCAGAGTCCTGGAATAGAGCCCTGGGTTGGCCTCCGTGCAACCCTTCTTCTCCCTTTCCCTCTGCCTGCTACTCCCCTTGCTTGAGCTCTCCCTCTCTTTCTCTCCCTGTTGAGAAAATAAAATCTTTAAAAAAAAAAAAAAAAGGAAAAGTTAATTTTTCTAATATTTGTCATGTGCTACTTTTTCCCATGATGAGGCATTACTTGAAATATACTAAAACAGATGGAAGTAAGATTTTACTTCAGGAGACCATAACCATTAACAACTTAGGAATATTAATCATTTTTATTGTATTAGAGAAAAAAATTGATAACATTGAACACATTTGTTTTTAGGCTTCTAATAAAAAGAATATAAACAAAGCATGTTGTTCTAACTAGTAGACTGATAGAGAAAGACCTAATATAAAAATTATCATGGTCACAGATTTAAGTTGAAGTATGTCAAAGATTATATCAAAGATCTTTAACTCCTAAGGATTGACTTTTTTTTATGAAATTGAAATCTAGTTGGTCAGAATCTTATTTTAGAATAGTAGTCTAAATGGTTATAAAGTTTCTTTTTTGGAAGAAAGTACGAAATTGAGTTTAGAACAGTACATAGTTAATCATGATGGATAAAATCACTTCATTATGTATATTCGAATTGTCATTTAAAATAGAGACATGAATATAGCTAAACTAATACAAGGAATAGAATTCCAAAATAAGTGTTAATAAAAATGCTCTATAAATGCGCTATCAATTCGGTATTTCAGACTGACTCGAATGTTAATATTTTAGGTAAATTTGTAGCACAGTTCTCTTGTTTCCTGAATGAGGTAGTATGGGCCAGTTCTAAACTCCCATATTGAGTCGAACAAAATCACTAGCTTTAGCACTCTCAGGGGGAACTGCGTCTTTGATCCATGACTGGCATCCCTTAAGTTGATGTGAAATAGAATAAAATAGGAATGGCTGAGTTTGTTTCATTCAGCAATAGGATACTTCCCTTAAATGATTCACCTTAACTGGAGACTGTTGGGAAAGTCTTCAGGGCATAAACGCTTTTGACTAAAACCGAGTCATGTTTACTCAGCAATTCCTTCCTAGTCCAAAAGTAGCACAAAAACAGTTAAAATGCCCCCTTTTATAACTCTGTCAAAAGGAATGGGAGACAGCACTCTTGATTCACACTAGTTTGCCTGCACAAAAAACTGCTTTATATCTTCATGATATATTCCTGATAGAACTTGGTCTATAAGCTGTTCTTTTGGTGGATCACAAATCACAATGATGTGATAGGTTTTGTTCTTTCTGAACTGTTGACTGGGTAGCAGTAATCTAGAGTATTTTTGGGTTTTAATTACAAAAACAGACAAATTGCCCAAAGAAACCTAGATTCAGCAAATTTCTGGTTTGACACCAAAAGCTGCTTTGTACAGCTGAACACTTAGGAACCAACATCGTCTATTGAGGGCATGATTAAGTAGTTAATTCTACAGGAACTGCTCTCATTCTTGGGAAAGCGTGGGGAGAAGATATTTTGGATACTTTGCCTTTTTTTTTTTTTTAAGATGATCCAGAGATGATATTCTTTAATTTTAAGCCTCTTTATTCTATGGAAATAAGTTTAAGTCAATTGCCCTTACTCTATTTTATGTACAGTTAGACAAATATTTTAGATATCTTTCTTGTGGTCCTTTTCTTTTTTTCTAAATATCAAGTTGCACTACTTAGATCTCCCCATGTTATTAATGAAAAATATGCTGGACATAGACCTTAGCGTATTCGAATTAAGTTTTCCACTAGGTAGTGACCTCAAGTTTAGCATTCATGCAGACAAAGCATATTTGTTACACCTGGATTCTTCTGCCCTTCTGCTTCGGAAAAAAATTACCTCATTAACACTTCATTGGAGCACTAAAGTAGTCATAAACTAAAAAACAAATGCAAAGTCCTTAAAATATTCTGAGTGTTTTTAATATTTCCATTTCTCCAGTCTATTTTTCGAATAATTGACAGATACATACGACGTATAGATTTTTTATTTCTAAGCAAAAGTATAAAACAATCCCATTACATACCTAGTGTATATTGTTTTGAGAACCAATTAGGTACTTTAAATTATAATCTGACTAATTTTCACCCTATGGTGTCTATTATAGTTGAACTTTTCTGTGTGAAATCACACCTTCAATTGAAAATTGTAACTTAATATATTAAATGTCATATAGGTAACGGTTACCGCTCAGGCAGCTCTGCATTTTTGGGCCCGTTAGGGCCATAATGGTCTGAGAACCCAGGACTGAGGACTTGAAGACTCAGAAAATTTCTTTGGTTTTTCTCAGCTGAATGGTCAAGAGAGCCTTCCCCACCTAATCAGCTTGACAGGTTCTCCTTATGAGAAAATCAGTGATCTTGGGCATCTCCAGGCTTGCCCTGCATGCTCTTATTAGTATGTATGGTGGGCATGAGCAGGGAGGGATTTTAAACTCATTATTGAGTTCTCTATCATTTTTGGATATCTTGAATCAGTTCATTCCAAGAGCAATGTACTGTCATGGTAAGGAGGTTTCAGATCCTCGTGTGGAGTTGGCCCTGAGACTTGGTGTGGCTATGCCTTTGCTCTCTCTGCTCACAATTACAGACCTAGATTTGGTGGTTTTGTTCTCCTAGGTACTTCTAGTTGTAGAGCACAGTGCTTGAGGGTGCTGCTTTAGAACAAGATTACCTGAGTCCCAGTCCTCCTACCATTCTCTGGTGGACCTTAGCAAGTCACTGAACTTCTGTGTTTCAGTGTCATCTGTAAGATGGTATTGTGGAGACCCGATGGGCTGCTCCAAAGTGTTTAAAATGATTCACACACAGTACACCCTCAACATTCGATCAGTCTTATTACTGTGGTACTTCAGGGTTCATGTCTGGGCTCATAACACTAAAGCTGCCCTTCTTGTTTGACGGGACCCACTGCCATAAAGTATTTTCTCATCGGGTTAGTCACAGCAGCCATCCCTCCAAAGACACAAGCCTAGTATTGTTGAGGTCTCTGGAAAGACTCTGTAAACAGAACCTGTCTTGCCTGCATAGCATTCAATTTGAGAAATAAAACAAAAGTGTGGCAGATTGAGGCCAAATCATATTTGTTACTACTTGGTAAGGAGCTGTCTGCCCCTAGTGGAGTACTGAATTTTCTCTCTCTGCAGGAAAATTCTTTCTACGGAGGAGAGACATGGAGCTCAGAGGAGCTCTGATAGTTCATAGGTCTCAAGTGTACCAGACAGTGGTCCCTCTGCTGTGTTGGAGTAGTGGGGCAGAGGAAAGTCAGAACTTTTTGTTAATTGATAAGCACTTATGCATGGATGAGAAATCTATCAGGAGTCGGAAACAAGATCTCCACCTTGACCATGTTGTATGAGGTGGGGGAGTGTCCACAGTCATAAAATACTTAGACCAGCTACAATATTGCCAGAGAGGCCTATTTTCATTTGGGTGGATTCTGAAAAAGGGTTCATCCACATTTTATCTATGTAATATAACCCTAAGCATAGCGAAGCCTTAATTTCCACAAAAATCTACACAGAAATGTGTACTTCTTGACTGTTCAAGATGAGTGATTTTAGGGCACTTGGCCAATGTGAATTTGAAATGCTCTTCATTTTTAGTCCTGCTAATTCATTGGGTGACGTTGATGGCTAATACTGCCTTACTCTCTGTCGGTCCTCAGTCTACTCAGGTCTTAAATGTTCTGTCCCTTCACCTTGGGTGCTCTGAGGAACACCTGTGTCTTTGCTAGTTTTGAAGGTGAATTGTTTTATCTTCAAAATAAAGGAGGCACATACTGGTGGTGAGCTACCTTGCATGAAGTTTTAGCATGCATGTGAAGTTTAAGGTGCTAGGTGGCAAGTAGAGAAGACAATAGCTCATGTTCTTTCAGTAGTAATCACTCCCTCCCAAACAGGTAGTAAGTCAGTATTCTTGAAAGGTGGGATGGTTTCTGTACCACAGACTTGAATGCTCCTATTTGTTTTGTTGTTGTTGTTGTTGTTTGTTTGTTTTTTATAAATGAAGCAATGTCTGCAAAGACAACGGATCTTTGTCCGACCACTAAGCTCCAATAGATAATATGGATATTGATTTTTTGTGAGCTCTCTTTATTACTATAGGAATGAGGAATCAATGTCTTCAGTGATTGTATGAAAAGAAAAAGGTAGGAAATGAGAAGCTTCTGTGAACAGAGGAGAAATTCTCTGGCAACATTTCAGTGCTGTAGTAGACTACACAAAATCTATAGTTTTACTCTGTGAAGGTCAAGTAAAGAAATGCAATTGAATTTTGTCATAAGGTATAAGCCCAACTGTATCATATAAAACTATGAAAAACTGAAATTGTCTTCAGTCTTGGCTGGACAAGTACCGACTGACCAATCATGATAGTATTACTTTAACCAACTTCTTAGCATATAAGCTCTGTCTTTGAATTATGTATGTATTGACCATGTGTACATTTGTGATCTACATAGAATGGGAATCCTGGAATTCAACACATGTATTTCATCCTATAATTCCCTGAGCATGTAACTCAGTTGCTTGATAAGTGGTTCATATTAATGATACCTTAGGGTGGGATTGTAAAAATAGGGAACCATAGGGTATTATCATGTTATGACAACGACTAAAATGTAATGAGATATTTTCCAGGTTCTGGGCACAGTTCTTTACAAGCATTATTCATTCAATCAATACGACTATACAATGCTCTCTACTGGGCATGAAAAATCTGATGTTCAATCACTGAATAAGTTACATAGACAATGATGTGCCTTTGTAAATCTCAAGAATTGTTCCCAGATGATTCCCTCTATCTGGAATGTTCTTCTCTAGATATTTCTTTGGCTTCTTTCTCATCAAGAACTGTTCTCCTCCAGTCTCAGACCTGACTCAGTGTCCTATCTAAAATAGCAACTTTTCCCCTACTCTATTTTCCTTATTTCTCTTTATTGAGTACCATTGAGCATTCTATACATTTTTTTTTCTTAAGATTTTATTTATTTATTTGTCAGAGAGAGAGCGAGCATAGTCAGACAGAGTGGCAGGCAGAGGCAGAGGGAGAAGCAGGCTCCCTGCCGAGCAAGGAGCCCAATGTGGGACTTGATCCCAGGACACTGGGATCATGACCTGAGCCAAAGGCAGCCGCTTAACCAACTGAGCCACCCAGGCGCCCCGACATTCTATACATTTAAATTTTTTTACTTCTGCTCCCCAAACTTGAATATAGTAGAGGTTTATTTTTACACTTAGGATAGCTTACATTTCTTTCTTTTTTTTTTTTTTTTAAGATTTTATTTATTTGACAGAGAGAGATCACAAGTAGGCAGAGAGGCAGGCAGATAGAGAGAGAGAGAGAGGAGGAAGCAGGCTCCCTGCCCAGCAGAGAGCCCGATGTGGAACTCCATCCCAGGACCCTGAGATCATGACCTGAGCTGAAGGCAGAGGCTTAACCCACTGAGCCGAAGGCAGAGGCTTAACCCACTGAGCCACTCAGGCGCCCCAGAATAGCTTACATTTCTTGAACATATTTGGGGAAATAGCAGTCACTAAAATAATTAAATTAATAATTGAATTGACAATTGAATTAATAATTAATGGATTTAGCCTACATGGGCAGAGTCACTTCAACCATAATGAAGTATTAAAAATGTTTAGTGCCTTGTTTAGAGCACACGGAGTGAATCAAACAATGAAATCTTATGTATGGTTTTCTCCACTAAGGTTCTGTACTCTTTGTTTTTTATATTGAATTGTATTTTTTCTCCCTCACAGTGAATGTGTCTATCAAATTGTTGAACTGCAGAACTATCTGGAGAACATTTTCAGACATAGTGGTGTATTCTTAAGAGAACAAAAAAACCCTCCAAGGCATAGGAAGTTTGTGGATTTTGTACTGACTTCTCAGTAGTTCAAATGAATGTGGAGAAAGCTTGACTGCATCTAAGTTAACATATTTAAACTGTTTTGTATTCTGACTTCCAATGTAGACTGGTAACAAGTTAATGATTTGTATTTCAAACACTGTTGGAAGTTGATTCCAACAACATCTGCACAGGCTCATTGCCTTGGGGAAGACATAAACTGAAACCATGTTGGTAAATCCACATTACAAATGAATTCAGAGGCTTCACCCCCTTTTTAACAGTAATTTTTTCAACTTTATTGGCTGCACTTGTCTGTGTGTCTTTCTCTCAAATGCACATGCACACAAGCACACAGAGTAGTAGATCAAGTCGGGGTAGAGTGAACTTACGCTTTACCCCCTGAGCTTAATTTTAAATGACGTTTTCCATGCTTTTCACCTAATGTGTGTGTGACAATATAGAATCTGAAATAGTTTTTCTTTTAACCAGCTAAAAAATTTCCCATGTTGTTGCCCATAGCTAGAATAAAAGCTATGTGATATGAAGTATCTTCTACACTTATTTTGCTGAAATAAAACTTCCCTAAAGGTGTAGTTGCAGAGTAGATATATACAACTAGATCAGAATGAAACAATAGAAATACACTGTTATCCTATATCAAGAATAGTTCTTCACTGGATTTTCAATACAAAAAAATCTCTATATAATGTACATTCAGAAATTTAGTCAAACACCACAGGGACTTTGTTTTTTTTTTTTTTTTTTTTTTTAATAAAATCTCATATTTTCAAATTTATTGGCCATTATTTTCAAACTGAAAACTGACTTTTTCCCTTTTAATCATTGACTTTCGATTAAAAATGAGCTTTAAAAGGTGCTCTTCACTGAAGTCGTATTTAATTTACCTTATGGTTTGTAAAATGACTATTTCAAAAGTCTTTGGGAATAATTATTGGTTTCTAACTTCGAACATTTATTATAGTAATAAACTCTTATTTCAATAGCCCATAATCAGAAACTAATAGAATTAATGAATAAACATGAGAAATGGAGAGATTTAGGCAATATAGATAATACTCTCCAACCATTACTAATGCTCAGTTTTTATACTTGATTTTGTTAGAATTCTAATTCACAGGCTAGCACTGATTTATTTTATTGTATTTTTTTATTTATTTTTTTGCCAAGTAGAATAACAAATGCTGTGAATTTACAGTGTATTTCACTTGATTACATATGGGCTAAAATGATTTTTTTTAATCATCCCCTTTCTTTTGCATATGTTAAACTTTGATGTATTTTTCAAACTCTACCCTTAATTTTCAACTCCTTAGATGTTTATCCTCTGAATTAAGGGAGATTGACACTAAATACATATGGTATAACATTCCTAGTAACTGGTTTAAAGACTTTTACAACAATCAGTAAGAGCAATCAGGTTTATTATTGGAATAACCAAATTCTGAAAGGAGGCCATCTGTAATGTTACAGAGATTAGCAGACACAAAAACAGCAACCTCTTGAGATGCACCTCTTGTAGGAGTCATTATCCCTTTGGGGCATTTCTTTGTTTCTCATCTTTTTCCAAACCCTTGTGTCCAGAGCTGACTTTCAACAGATAGCAGTGGGAGACATTCTGCTCCTTACAAAGTGCTGGCCAGTCATTTTGAATTTTGATCTGCCCTGTGGACTCTGAATCTTTATAAAATAACATTTTAAAAAGGACTCAAATATTCCCTAAAATCTGTATGTGGACTGCTTCACCCTTAGTTTCGAAGAAGGAAATAGTAACAAAGTTGTTGCTGAGTTAAGACTGAGAATTAATCCTATTAACTATAACATCAGAACGGTACATTAAATCGGGAAGTTGAGATGGTAGAACCCCAACCATAGGGGTAAGGAGTCACTATAGGAAGCTGGGTGCTCTAGGGTGAAAGGCAGCTTTTCAGAGAATAAGAAGAAGAAGAAGAAGAAGAAGAAGAAGAAGAAGTAAATGGTCAGGTTTGTGGAGATTGGAGGGCCTGCTGAACTAACTAGTGTGTTAGAAAATTACTACAAACAGGAACAGATGGGCTAGTTGACTGACAGACACAAAAGGCTTATTGTGGTGAATGTAGGCAGAACAGAGAAAAGATTAGGGAATCTGGGAACAATCTCAGGGAATCCTGTGTCCTGAGTTCCAGTTAATTTTAGGGACAATAGTTTTGACTTAGAACCCCACAGCAGGCTGAAAAGCATGTTTTTTGATGTTTGTTTCTTTGTTTGCTACTTTTTCTTTTTTCTTCTCCTGTCATTGGAAAGAATCATGGTTGTCGGTAAAGATAGGGCAAGTAAGTGTGGGCGAATGGGTTGGGTGCGGGACAAACTAAGGTCAGAGGAGCTGGCTTTCTGGAAATAGCCAGACATAGGCAGTGGCTACAAAATAAACTCTTCAAATTTTTCACATGCAGGCAGACAGACTTAGGATTCTCCCATAGTTTAAGACAACCTAATCAGTGTTGCTGGTAGCCATCTTGGTCCCATGGATATGTTCAGATGAACATGATGAGGGCATTTTTATCACTGACGGTTTTTGCCTTCAGAGATCCTAAGAGGATGTTGGTGGTGTCCAGGAAGACAATAGTAAACATTCAGATGTTTCCCTGGGTCCCTACCCTGTCTGAGTACCCATAACCACTTCACAATACCGAGTAACTTCCCAGTATTCCCAAAAGCCTGCCAACAGGTGAATCATACTTGATCAATTCACTTCCTCACAGATATGTCCCCAGCCCCCATTACAAGATGCACGTTTTCCCATCTATTTAGTACCACGCTATGCACCTAAAGTGGGCCATTGTACTCCTTGCCTCCTCTCCCACTGTCAGTCCAAAATATTTTGGGGGCCTGTCTCAAGCCCCACCTCCTCCATGAAGCCTTATCATTCTCAGTGAACTCACTCTTGCCAGTGTTACTGTATGTGTAACAACTACTTCCAATTTATGCTGCCTAGTATCTTGTGTGGGATTCATGTGTGAATTTTGTCTCCCTAACTCAAAGGTAGAATTGTGATGGAAGAAACTGTGTTTTAGAAATCTTACTTTGTGCCGTGTCTGCCAGCCACATCGTAGACCAAAAAACAAAACAAAAATAATCAAACCCCCCCCCAAACATATGTTGAACATATACATTCAAATTCTTAGATTCTCCACATCTCCATTCAGAATAAAAGATAAAATACTAAGATGAGTGGTTGCTAGGTCAGTTTTTCTTGTAGTTTCCCTCTGGAGCTTAACATACTCCATTCTTTTAAATAAGGAAAATCCTAAGAGGCAGCTGCTGTTCTTGTCTTGGCTGGCTGACCCTCAGGCAGTCACTTAAACTTGCCCAAACTCTGTCCCATCACCTGTAAAATGAAGAAGCTGACCTTACCTCCTGTGATTTTATCACAGTAATTTATGCCTAATTAGACTCAAAGAGGAGCTGTGTCTTTGAGCATATCTTACAAAGACATGGCTTCAATCATCTGTTGACTAAGAAAATCTCTCTTGTATCCCTTTCCTGGTCCCAGACGATGGGAACAGAGGTAAGAGGCCCGACTCAGCCCTCATAGAGAGGACAGGCGGGCAGTAAGAGGGATGACATGGGTGGTCCCTAAGTGTATTTTCCTGTACCAGCACCAGCATTGGTTGAAAGCTTGTTAGAAATGCAGGAATGGGGTCGCCCATCCCAGACTCATCCCACTGAAGTCCTGGAGGTGGCTTCTAGCAGTCTGTTTCTAACAGCCCAGTTTCACAGTAGAGTTTGAGAACCACTGGCATGATGAACGAAAACAAATTGTGATCAATAAACATCTTTTTCTTACTGGTAATTTGAGCACAGCTACTTCAATTTTTTGAGACTCATTTTTCCTTCTTTGTCAAATCGGGACTACTTGAAAGGTTGTTTTGTTTTTGTTTTTGTTTTTCCCTGAAAGTAATATTGGATATTTGCCAAGCCCATGTTACAATACCTGGCAAACAGTGAATATAGGTGTTTATACAGTTTCTTGATGAAGTGAAACACTTTAAGTGAGGAAACTGATTTTATTACCAGGTGTGGTTGTCCAGGTGTCAAATTATTTTCCATTTGTCAAGTTATTTTCATTTCCAATGAAGTCTGTCATTATAAGACCAGCAGTTTTTTAGGAATGGGCCTGGCTTATGATTAAAAATTTCTGACTCTGCATGCGTTGGTCTGGTTGGTTATCCTAACAGGTTGATTCTTATTAGTTCCCCCAGTGTAAACAGCCCAATAGACCATATAGGAATATCTTATCTTGCCTTTACGATTGCCCCGTAATGGGGTAAAAATTAAAGTGTGAAGTGGAAAGAATTTTCACAAATGTAATTTACCTGTATAATCAGCGCTTCATCCAAAAAAAAAAAAATGGAATATTAATAGCACCCGGAAACTCTTCCTGTTCACTATTATTTCCTTTTCTACTTCCCTCTCTCCGAGTGTAACTGCTCTCCTTAATTCTAATGGTGTCGGTTAGTTTTCTCAGTGTTGAACCTGATATAAATTGAGTCCTAGTAAGTACTTGTTGCATCCTCTTTTCACTCCCTATTGTGTTTGTGAGATTCACGCATGCTTTTTGTAGATAGCAATAGTTAGTTCATTTTTGCTCTATTTTTCACGAAGAGTAAAAGGAACATATGTGGGGAATTTAGTCCAGGAATCATTCCATGAAAGAGAAGGCCAAAGAGGGAGTTTATAACACCTGCGAAACATACTTAAATATCCACTTTCAGATTTCACTGTGGGTGGTTGTTCGTGTGGATACTCTGCTAGTTTGCTCAGTAGTCCTCCACCCGATGGGATGGCCTCTCTGATATTTGCTTAGAGTTTCTTCTTATTAACAGTCTTAAACAAGGAAAGCACACCACAAAAGCGTGAGTCCCATAGGTGTACTAGAGATTGAACTAAGTCTTCACAGAGTTAATCCCCAAGCTCAGTTCTGTCCAGTAATTCCAGATCTTCAAGTAAAATACTTAGAAATGGTTTCATATCATTAGGAATAATTGCAACTTGGCAATAACAGTAAAACACGAGTTCTTGCCCTTATTTATCTTGTGCCTTAAAGTTTTGAAGTGCAGTTAGATGTCTGGAACTCGGATGGGGTGACAGGAAAAGGAAGCCCTTTCCAAGAAACTGGTTCCAGAACCTAGAATTTAAATTTACACTTCTAACACCCACATAACCGTGTGTTCTCTCTCTCTTTGTGTTTCATTACAAGCCTTATAAATGATCATTACTGAAAAAGACATCTTGAGGCAAATTGCACAGAACATTTGAATAAACTTACCTCCCGCAGAAACGGGATTCAAATTTTAGTGACAACACTTAACTTGTGTGACATCTGTAAGGTAAATTTGGATTCCAGCAGCAGTTCCTTTATGGTAACATGACTAGAGAATGTTATGCCATGGTAATTTAGGTTTAATCAGATGCGCTCACTTGAGTTCAGAGCTAAATGTTTGTCTGGGTTTCCCTGTTGTCATATCAAATGTTAGCTGATATCCTTTCTGAGTTGGCAGGACAGGAATGTATACAAATCAGCATCATGGATAAGAATGATGTGTAACTCAATTTAGATATATGATGGATGCTTATTTTAAATGACATTGTGAATGTGTCACAAAAATAGCTAGCATGTGTTAAAATATCCAGTACCTGGAGGAAAAGTACATTTTATACCTTGTAACTAAATACAGGGAGAATCAGCAGTAACCATTTTACTCAAAGATAGTCAATATGGTTTAAGTTATTTAAAATTTTGCATTAGGTATCCCTATAGACCTAGAAAGTAACGTTTCCACATTTGTATTACTGCACTGTTGAAGGAAATAAAATTATAAATACATATCTTAATTCATTAGCATATTTTAATTCTTCAGAAGAAACAGCAAGTCTTATTTCTCAAATCAGGAGGAAATAACAGGACACAATCAGCAAAATGAAAAAGCAAGTAGATGAAGGAACTGTAGCATAACAGTATTTTTGCTAAGTGATTGAATGTAAATAATTATCTACGCCATGACATCAAATATGTCTCACCACATTTGCCTTGACATCTAACTGCACCCTGAATTGAAAATGACTACATGTGATAAGGGGTAATAGAACATTCTAATGAAGGCACTGTAGTTACATTAAATTTTCTCATTATTGAATATCATTATTGTGGAAATCACGGATATTCTCAGATTCACAGACACATTACAGTTGATATTAAATTATATATCCATATAAAATAGCTTTCTTCACCATTTATCAGTGTACAATTTTTAGTAACTAAGGTGAATACAGATTTTCTAACCTAAGTGGGAGAATTTATGCATGATTTAATTTCAGTTCAAAATACAGATACAAATGATGTTTCCCACACAATTTTTTAGGAATGACAAAAAAAAATTAGCTAAATTAACAAAATACATCCTCACGCAACCGAAATGTTCGGAGTGTATTTTTGGTTTTCCTTATTACTCAATTCATTGCTAAATTTTTCATCAGTTTGTGAATTTGAGGAGTTAATTTCTGAATTCCTACTGCTAATTTTCTGTTAATTTCATTACTGCTCTTCATTATGTTCTATGATGGTATTTTTCTTCTCTCAGACTTAGATTAAGAATGAAAAGAAAGCTAGAAATTTAAGGAAAGGAGGAGAGATGGATTATTTGTCAATCCATAGAACCTCCTAGTGTTTTCCATTCTGCTTTGTTCAAAGGAAGCCATCCCCTCGAACTTGCCATATAGTCATGCCCACAACTATCATTTCAGACTTCTCTGAAATATACCAGTATGGTTCATATTCATAATAAGTCCAATCAAATGTGTGTGTGTGTGTGTGTGTGTATTTATAATATATACACACAGACAGGATTTTTTCTAAGAATGTGCTCTGGATTGCAAAGTTAGTAAGGGACAAAATTAAGATTTAAGACAACTTTGCCCCCAGTCTCCCTTTTGTTAAGAATGGAAAGTATTATCATGAATCGCTGTATGACTAAAATCATATTCTACCACAGAAAAGACCTTACTTAATTATTTAGGAGAGCTTCTTATTTATTTATTTACTTACTTACTAAGATTTTATTTATTTGTTTGTCAGAGAGAGACACAGCAAGAGAGGGAACACAAGCAGAGGGAGTGGGAGAGGGAGAAGCAGGCATCCAGCCTGATGAGCAGGGAGCATGATGCCGGGCTCGATCCCAGTACCCTGGGATCATGACCTAGAGCCAAAGGCAGGTACTTCTAAAAGAGATTTTTATGACATAAGTGAGAGGACTTGGGACTTGTTTCCACCACATGTCATCAAGAAAGATCTATAACTTGGCTCTTTCTCCCAATTACCCCCTGCCTTCCACCACTAGAAAGTAGAAGGAAAGAAAAAAAAAAAAAAAACGGTGTAACATGAGTCATGTAATCTGATACTGGTATACAGTGCCCTTTTGATGAGGAATATAGATAGTTTGAATTTCATGCCCTACTAGCAGATCCACTTTCCCTCACTGCATATGTCTCTGTGTGTGTCTATATGTCCCGTGCTCCATGTTTAGAGGAAATGTTTTGGAAGAGATTCTTTAATTCATGAAAGGCTCTGAGAAGGTGTGCATGGCCCCAACAATGTCAAAATCTCTGGAAGTGTTTTGTGTCCTGTTAGTAAAGTATAGAAGTCTGAAATCGGACAAAAACTGTAGAACATACTAAACATGTGTAAATGGTGTGGAAGGGAATCATTATCAAAACAGAGAACGGTGGGGCACCTGGGAGTTTCAGTGGGTTAAAGCCTCTCTGCCTTCGGCTGGGGTCGTGATCTCAGGGTTCTGGGATTGAGCCCTGCATCAGGCTCTCTGCTCAGTGGGGAGCCTGCTTCCTCCTCTCTCTCTCTGCCTCTCTGCCTACTTGTGATCTCTGTCTGTCAAATAAAAAAATAAAATAAAATAAATAATAAAATAAATAAAATAAAATTTTGTTTAAAAAAAAAAAAAACCCAAAAACCAGAATGGGATGGCATCACTCTAGGTCTTGGCTGGTCCAAGTGCTGTCCTTGTATGGATATTGTCAACATCCTCTGGGAACTTGTTGAAATATATATTTTCAGGTTTCCACCCCAGACCTATTGCATTCGAACTTTAATACAATTTCCTTACGTGATGTACCTACCCATTAAAGTACTGAGGAGTACTAGGCTACTGAACAGGATTAAAAAAAAAAATTTAGATTTATGTAATAGACTCATTTCCTACTGCTTTTCCATGATGTATTGTGCTGATAGTAGTGGAAAGAATCACATGGCTTTTATCATAAACTATACCCATGTAATGGAATGGAGACTGTAGGTGAATGGTCAGTGGATGCCTCAAAGCTAAAAGAAAAGAAAGAGAAGAAAAACAAGTGACCAGTTGATTTGCAGAGTTTCATCTTTTACATCATAACGGTCAGGCAGCATGAAAGGGATGGTAAAATAAGAAAGAAGATGAAACTCAAAGCTAAAAATACATGGAAAATCATGTGCTCACATGTGGTGTTAAGACAGTCTGATACAGAAAAGAAGTAGAATTGGACAGGATGGCCAACATTGATAGAAACTGGACTTTTATTTGGAGAAAAGTATTAGAAGCAAGATTGGGAAGTAGTTCAGATGTGACAGGTAGGAAACTATTTTCACTAGGAGGTTCAAAATGGATTTTATTATTGACAGGACAAATTTTCAAAAATATATAGAGAGAGAATTATAATTTTTCAAGTATTCATTACAATTTCCACTCCCATATGTAGCTATTGATGTGAATATGATCTGGATCTAAATTTAGATGTGGACATAATTAACACTTGAGTGTCAGAGCACAGGTTTCCTTTGATTTACTACTTGATCTCTGACACAATGTTCTGTAAATATCTGCTAAAATTGATGAATTTGAGCCTTTTTTTTTTCTTTACTACAAAGTTATCCTTAGGGCCCATGCTATAGGAAATACCTCTAGGGAAAAATAATGTATATTATTTGTTTTTAAATGATTTCCTGCCTTTGCCTGAGGGTTAATGCTGCCTTAAAGTATGAAAACAAAGCATTGTGTTCAAGATTCAGGTTATCAATGGCTCAAGTCCTATGGAGGGGATCAATTAGCTCAAGTCATAGGGAAGGAATAGATCTATTACTCTGTTTGTCATCTCCGTGCTGGTACAGTCTGTCAAAATATTTCTTCAAAAACAGTAACAGTGGGGAGCCTGGTTGGCTCAGACATTTAAGCATCTGACCCATGGTTTCAGCTCATGTCTTGAGCTCATGGGTGATGGGACGGAGCCCTGTTGTAGGGCTCTGGGTGGACTGGGCTTGAAGATTCTTTCCCTCTGCCCCTCCCCCCACTCTGTGCTCACGCACATGCTCTCTCTCTCTCTCTCTCAAATAAACAAAATCTTTAAAACAACAACAAAAAAATGGTAACAGTGAACACTTAACTGGGGACTTACTGGACTAAGTACTGGGGTAAGCACTTGATAACGAGTTGTCATTTACACTCACTACTAATTGGGATACTTAGGGTAAGCATCTGTCCTCTACTGGGATCCTGATCTCAGGGTCCTGGGACCAAGTCCAGCATCCCGATCCTTGCTCAGCGGCAGAGCCTGCTTCTCCCTCTGCCTGGTCTGCCTGCTGCTCCCCCTGCTTGTGCGTGCACTCTCTCACTCTCTGACAAATAAATAAAATCTTAAAAAACTAAAACAGACCAAAAAAACCCCTCAAACTAACTCAAGAAGTAGATTCTATGATAATACCATTTAATGGGTTAGGAAGTATCCTCGCTATTAAAGAATGCTGACAGGTTTCAAGTGCAGGTCTCAGGCATGAGGAATCGTACATATAAACATGGTATGATATAGTCTTCTTTAGAAGAAAAGATTTAAAGGGATTCATTGAAAAATAATAAAAATAACAATAAAGTAGTTTTAGGACATTATGGCTTATAAGTCAGTACCTTGAAATGTTACTAGCAACAGGAGAGTTACATATACAATATGAATATTTATAAGTGAGCCACAATTTTTTACTCTGCCATGAAGTAGTGCTGATTTTTTATAATCTTAGTCATCTTAGAAAAAAAAATCTTTTTTTTCCCCTTTTATTCTAGCAAATTTTCTTGACCAGGACAAGCAACAAAGGTTAAACCCACAGCCTGAAGACATTTCACAAGGGAGAGGGGGGCATCTTTCCTACTTAGAGGAGTTTACAAAAGACTCTGGTATATTCCCAAGCAGATGAACTAAGCCCATTAAAACTAAACATTTTACATAAGCTGTGAAACTTTTCATTGTGATGGACTCTCATTATGTCCCAGCATGCAAACATTTCTTTTGTACTTTGCAAATGGCAGTAGTCTTGGAAATTGGTGCATATAATGAATAGAACAACTACAATAATAGGTCATTCACCTGCAAAGTGAGTAAGAGTTAGGGGTATTCAGCAAGGAGATATATTTAAAATTTCTGTCAAGTCAAATGTCTCTGGTGTTTTGTTCTCCAACATAATGGAATTCATTTTTGCAGTCCTTTTAAAGGTATACAAGTGTAGCTATAGCAACATGAGGGGGGATCACTTTGTTTCCTAAAGCACATGGAGCCCTGTTTCGTGAGAGATGTTGTGCTGTGCATCTGAAATAAGGCACTGGTTTTCAGTACCAATTTCACTCTCCTTAAATTAGAATATAATGATCATATTTTAATATGGAAAATTTGTCAAATTACCATAGTGCTGTGAAAGGATCTTCTATATTTGGATGCCTCCTCTTACATTTTTTAACACTAAGTGAGCACATACTTGTACCTGTAAATTAGGCGAGGATAGAGTCACTGAACCCACGGCAGGAGAGAGCTGGATCCCAGGCGCTGAGCTCTGTGTCTTGTCATTTGATGACTCTGTTCAAGTCTAAACTATTTCTCGCGACCAAAGTCCAACACAAATAAATACGGTGCAGAACTGTTTGATTTTTTTTTTCCCCTTGAAAAATACCATCCAAGGAAAGCTGGATGGGTTGTGGAATCTGTGGACTCAAGGAAGGAGAAAATACAGAGATTGCCTAGAGAAGTCATAGCACCGGGCAACCCACTTTCCCTCTGTTTTTTGACAGTAATCTCTGAGCCGCTTCAGATGCCAGAGCCATGGTCTGGGGATTTGGAGGGAGGAGGAATGAAGTGGCTGTCACTGGTATATTTTTTGTCTTTCTTACGAATGGAAAGCCACATTTTGTACCATAGTTTGGAAAGAATTCACAAGAGCGGGACGGTATTAGGGGGGACTCTTGGATGACCTGTTTAACTAGGTACAGGCTTTCCTCTCTACCCTTGAGCTTTTGTGTATCCAAATCCATGGGACTAGTTCTTTCAGCCTCAATAGGCTGCATGGACCTATTGTGTGACAATATAAACCTCTTGAAAAATCTCCATTCAAGATGATCGCACCAATGAACTAAGTATTGTATTCATAATTATCAGTGTAGTTCTTATCCATGTAAAGATTTTGAAAGATGAATTATAAAGTTCAAGCAGAAAATATAAAAATGCAGACCTGGGTTGAAGCTGCTTCTCTGCTAATACCTATTTTTATCACCTACATATACCTGTATTTGGTTTAATATCCCTTACTTTATAGCCAAATTCTGCCCTTCTAAAAAATATTAAAATGTATAAGTACATGATAGAAAATAATACTCATCAGCCTACCCATCATGCCTTGGTAATAACTGGTATCTATTTAACATTAACTGCAATTCTGTATCTTGTTTAACCTTGTGCAATTGAAAACTACATTCTTCAATTTAAATTAGTTGCTATGTCATCATGCTAGCAGTATCCCTTAAGTTCTACTTTCACACTTACATTTTAGAAAAAATTGCTTTACATTTGCTTTTCATTTTGGATATTTAAATGTTTATGGTGTGAAAACTCATTTGTACTATTTCAGATCGTGTGTTATGCAACATCACATTCATTTTTTAAGGACTTTATTTTTTTTTAGAGCAATATTAGATTCACAGCAAAACTGAAGGGAAGGTACAGATATTTCTCATATCCCCTTCCCTCCCATGCACAGTTTGCTCCACTGTTAACGTCACTTATCACAGGGCTACCCACCTTAAAGCAGATGGACTTACACTGACAGCATCACCCAAAGTACATAGTTCACATTAGGATTCGCTCTTGGTGTCATATATTCTATGGGTTTGGACAAATGTATAATGACATGGATCCATCCAGTGACATGAAAATACATGCATCCATATATTTGCACTGCCCTAAATACCCTCTGTGGTCTGCCTGTCCATTCCCCCCTCTCCCCAACTACTGATAGTATAACTATCTCCAAAGTTTTGCCCTTTACATATAATTACAATATAATGGTATATATTGGCACATAGTTGGTCATATAATTAGAATCATAGGGTAGATAGCCCATTGAAATTGGCTTTTCTTTCTTAGCCGTAGGCATTAAGTGTTTTCCGTCTTATCTTATAGTTTGATAGCTGAGAATATTTTTGTGCTGAGTCATAGTCCATTGTCTGTTGATACCACAGTATATTTGTCCTTACGTCCTGAAGGGCATCCTGGTTGCTTCCAAGTTTTATCCAGTACAAATAGAGGTGGTATAAACGTATATGCAGGTGTTTTTTTTTTTTTTAACTACCATCATTTCTCATCTCCTTTGGGTAAATACCAAGGGATGCAGTTGCTGGATCAGATGGAGAGAACCTATCCATTTTCATTAAGAAACTATCAAGGGGTGCCTGGGTGGCTCAGTGGGTTAAAGCCTCTGCCTTCAGCTCAGGTCATGATCCCAGGGTCTTGGGATCGAGCCCCGCATCGCATTGGGCTCTCTGCTCAGCAGGGAGTCAGCTTCCCTTCATCTCTCTCCTCCTGCCTCTCTGCCTACTTGTGATCTCTGTCAAATTAAAAAAAAAAAAAAAAAAAAAAAAAGAAGAAGGAGAAACTATCAAACTGTCTTCCAAAACAGTTAGACCATCTTGCATCCCTATCAGCAAGTATGAGAGTTACTGCTGTCCCACATCCTCACCAGCATTTGGTGGTATTCTAGATTTGGCCATTGTAATAGGTATATAGTGCTCTCCCATTGATTTAAGTCATATTTTCCTGGTGACATATGTGGAGAACTTTTTCCTATGCTTATCTGCTGTCTGTATATATATATTTTAGTGAGGTGTCAAGGTATATCACCCATTTTTAAAATGAGGCTTCCTTCAGTTTTAGCATTCTTAGTATATCTTGGATTGTTATCGATTAGATGCACCTTTTGTAAATATTTTCTCCCAAACTGTGATTTGTCTTCTCATTCTCTTGACAGTGTCTTTCACAGAGCAGATGTTTTTAATTTTAATGAACTCCAGCTCACTTATTATTTCTTTCATGAATCATGCTTTTGGAATTCTATCTAAATTACATAAACACACCTGAGGTCATTGAGGTTTTCTCCAAGCCCAAGAATTTGATAGCTTTGCATTTTACATTTAGGCCGATGATTCATTTGGAGTTAATTTTGATGAAGGTTGTAAAGTCCATGTCTAGGTTTATTTTTTGCATGTGGATATCATGTTGTTACGGCAGCACCATATATTGAGACTTTTTTTTGCTCCACTGTATTGCCTTTGTTCCTTTGTCAGAGACCAGTGGACTGTATTTACGAGGGTCTATTTCTGGGCTCTCTATTCTGTTCTTTTGATCTGTTCTTTCACCAATACCGTGCCTTCTTGATTACTGCACTGTTAAGTCTTGACATTGGGTAGTGTCAGTCCTCCAGCTTTGTTCTATGTTTTGTTGGCTTTTCTGAGCCTTTCGCCTTTCTACATAAACTTCTGAATCACTACGTCAGTATCTACGAAATAATTTGCTAGAATCTTGATGGGAACTGCACTGAATCAATATATCCAGGTGAGAAGAACGGGCATCACACTCTTTTATAACAGACTCAAGAGAATTGTTTTCTCCTTTATTCAACTCTACTTGTCTTTCATTCCACTCAGAAATTTTTCTTGGAAAAGAACCAATTTGACACCAATGTCCCCACCTCGCATCCCACATCGTAATAAAGCACCAGCCTTCTTTGGTTAGCAGAGAATCCTTAAGGAAATCTCTAAAAATTATTTCTAGCATCTTTCTATGGTACCCAAAACATTCAGCTTGTCTCCATTCTCTCCTCAACTGCAATTCTACCTGCTTCTCCTGAATCTAAAGATTTATACCGTCATTGAGAGAATAACTCCAACATTTATTTGGCTACTATTATTTTTTAAAAGATTTTAGTTTTTAAGTAATCTCTGCACCCAGTGTGGGACTCAACCTCACAATCCTGAGATCAAGAGTAGCATGCTCTGCTGACAGAGCCAGCCAGCACCCCTTTAACTACTATTATTACCATTAACTTCAGGAAAAAAAATATATAAAGAAAAGATTTGGAGTTGGCTAGAAGAATATATACATATATACTTACAGAGACTGCTTTGTTGTTAATAGAACTTACAGGATTAAAATCTATGTATAAGCATCTTTAGATCTCCCAGGATTTCCTTCCAGCAGATGAGTTTAATGCTTGCTAGATGTACTCATGTTCTATACAACTACAAGGTAGTGCAAGTTACCGGAGTTCATTATTACAAGTAAGATAGGAGCCTGAGACTCAGGTCCACTAAAGATACTCATTTTTATTGCATCTGTGCCAAAGCAGTTATAGTGAAATTATCCATATATCTAATGAGCAGCTGTTTTTCTTGCTGCCCAAAGAACGTGTGGTGAAATTCTCTCCTTCACAAGGTGCAGATTAAGAGTGTCTCCACCACACCCTCTTCTTGCCTATTAAGTTAGAGCTTCGTGTCTCCAACAGCCTGATGTTAGAAGTGCTCAGTGCTGTAGGAGAGAGTTAAACTTCTATGTTTATGTTGTGTTATGTTATGTTAAACTTCTATGTTCGCTGTTATTATCTGTCTGAGATTTTGTGCCCCAGGATTCACTTAGTTATCCGCAGAAGACAATATCAAGCAGAAACTGGGGTTTATGTAATTGAGAGTTAAGATCAGGCAGGTAAGTTAGGAAAGTGTATCAACCCAAGAAACATATTTTGAATTTAAGAATTCCTGAATAATTTTGCTGCTGGAAGAAATTGGCTCTTGGCTTTCAGATTTTTGAAGTGTAGAGTTACAGATACCAATTTAATTCCACATTTGAGTGCCTCTAACACGTAAGCCATTATGGTAGATTTTATGAAGAATTCCCAAGATGAATCTGCATTGATAACAAGACCAGTATTTAAAGCTTATTTTTATCATATTTTATTTTATTCACATTTTATTCATATTAAAACTATTTTTCCCAGCATTTACTTTGTTTCAGGCATTTTACTTACATGCAGTATTTCATTTTACTTAATGTTCATAATAAGATTTTGTGATAGACTGACTCGCATGTGTAAGAATTAAAAGGAGACTGAAAAGGATAAACAGCTTGCCAGGTGTCTTCGCTCATTATATAACATGTACTGAGTGACATATATGTACACATGATGTCTGTGCTTTTAGTTAGGACATTGTTCTACTCCCTTCAACGTCTTGACAAGTGGGTAGGAAAGGCAAGATTGAAGAGAATAAAATAAGATACAATGGAAGTCATAAAATGGAAAAATAAGGTGGGTACCCTGATATAGGTCATTTTAGTATGAAGTAGAAGAGGCTGAAGAAGTCATGACAGAAATAAAGCCATCGGTGGTTTTTTACTTTGAAGGATGCATAGGATTTCCTTAGCTAAAAAAATTGTGCTTGGGAGGGGTATGTGTTAAGCTTGGGACAGAGGAGAGAGGGAAGAGTTCAGAGGGTAATACAGTACATGACAATAGTGTGAATGAAGACGAAGGGGAGTAACAATTACACATGGCCCCTCCTTGGAATGGTCAGTAGGCAGGCTTAGATATGGAGAGGAAGTTGACTCTTATAGTTACTGCATGCGATCATTTTGGATGTGCTGAGGGCCAAGTTTAAGCATAAACAATGGAGGTTTGAAAGGCTCTTTGACAATTTGGTGTGCGTATCTCAGTGAGGACAGTAAATACCAGAAGTAATAAGTGGCAAGGTTCTTAATTTCTGGAAACTCCTTTTTTCTCTGTTTTAGAAAATTTCCTGCTGTAGAAATGACCTCACAGGGATGTGGGAGTGGGAAAATCTAAGACCGAGGTAAAGTGGTAGCTTCGGGAACAAGAATAGGGCATGGCTAATGCTCCAAATATTAGGAAGCTTGGCAATTACATATGATATTGCCAGTGAATATGTGATTATTTTGATGATTAACACTAAAATGTGAATGGAAAAGGGATTTCTTCTCAAAGATCTAACTTCCTTCCCTCCCATCTTATTCTCTTTAGCTCAGACTATGGCTTTATGTTTGAAGAAGGATGCTCAACTTCCAAACTACTTTGATGCTTCTGTTTCATATGTACATTTTGTCCAACTAAAATTCAAAGCTAATGCTAGATATAGATTAATGCTGCACTATGACCTATTTGTTATTATCTGAACCTAAAGTTTGATCAATATTTATAGACATCTAGCTTTTCAGAAGCCCGAAATGTGGCCCAAATTGCAATTAATGGTGCAACTCTCCTTTGAGTTCTCTTTATTTTTAAGCATTTTTTTTGTTTTGTGTCTGTTGAAAGAGAACAAAAGCACTGTTCAATATTAACCAAATAGTTGTACTTGCTATATGTAAAAATAAGCAATTTAAATATCATAATTAAGGTTAAAATTTTGCATTTGAATTTTCTAGGTTTTGCGTTCTTATAACATTTAGTGTACATGTGCATGATCAATATACTAATAAAACCTTTTGCTGGTAACACTATATTTAGAAATATATATTGATTTTATATTTCTTTAGATACCTGAAAATAAAATAATATACTGTCTCTGTATCACTTTATTTATAAGTCATAAACATTTATTTATAACAATATATTATTCTTGGATCCATTATTATATTTGAACTCCTTCAACTGTGCTGGTGATTATTTTTATCATTACACAAAAAGACCTTGTTGTAAAGCAACATCCAGGTGTCCTGATATCCTGTGGACAGTCATTTCCTGCATCATATTTTTCTTTAGAAAATACATTCTGAGTCATATGGGAAATTGGAATCCCAAGGAAAGGGTCCACTAATAAAAGAAAATAAACAGATATAGATTCAGAAACTTTCTTGGGTGAGTTTAAGGAGGAAAACTTCAGATAATTATTCTTAAAGTTTGGTTCCTGTTAGCTTTCCCTCTCAAATATTATTTCTTGACTCAGTATTCATCCTAGGACCCATCCTTGTTGCATTACTTATGGTTCCCTGAAAGACCTGATGGATAAATTTTCTCTGGAATACCTCTTCTCGGAGCACTTATTTCAGACTTCGGTTACAATTCTCTCCCTAACACTGACTCTATTGAATTGACTACATTCTGTCTCTCCCATCAGTCTGTAAGCCCTCTTGAGAGCAAGAGATGTGTTGCAGCCATAAAACTTGCGTCTCTACTGCCTTCTACAGTGTCTTAAACATAGTAGAGGTTGTAAGCAACAGTGCTTAAAAAAGAATTAAGACATAACATGGAATACCTCATAAACTTTGAGTTATTGCAAGACCAATGATACTTGTTTCTAAAGGAACACATTTGAGAAACGTTGCAAAATTCTAACCAGTTGTTAACAGAGAGAGACAATGTTGAATTTGTTCTTAACTAGTACCATGTGAGTAACTGTGGTAGGAACTAAGCCCCATTTGGGTCTTTCTCTGTCTCCCTCTCCGTGTGTCTGTCTCTGCGTCTCTGTCTGCCTCTCTCTCTCTCTAATATTGGAAGGTAACTGTTGCTGAAATGCCTCTTGATTTTACTTAAATCACCTGCCTGAGCTTGGCAACTGGAAAGGTAGAGTTTGATGGATTAGTTTATTATGGTTAAATTAAGCATGGCACAGTCTAAATTGATCACTAAAGAGACAAAATCCTGAACCATCTATGCCTGGGCTGTTTCAATTCACTTAGCTACCTACGGCCAAAATAGGGAGACAAAATATATACATGTATTTCTAAACATTTCTGAGCATTTTCAACACATCTTTGTTACAAAAACAGTACATAGAGACACTTTCCATGACCAGATAAAAACCAAAGGTGGCAACTGACAGCATATATTATCCTTTAAAACATTTCAGACTATATTACTTTGCCTTTTCATTGTATTTGTCATAAATCTCTTGGCAGAGGGATTTTTTTTTTAAGTTGTTTCTCTTTTTACCTTAACATTTCTTGTTGTATGGTGTGCTCTCATTCTTTACCCTTCACTCAGGAATGTTTCTACTTTAGCCATAACTGTCTCCTTATAAACTATGCTGTTGTTAGCATGACTTATCAAATGAAAATGAAAATATCTGAGATACATTTTGCTAAATGCAGCTCAGTTTTCCTTGTTTGAACTATACCTCTAAGTCAAGCTTATTCTGTTTGCCTTTTTAAAACCAGATTAAGGGGGCGCCTGGGTGGCTCAGTGGGTTAAAGCCTCTGCGGTCGGCTCTGGTCATGATTCCAGGGTCCTGGGATCGAGCCCCACATTGGGCTCTCTGCTCGGCGGGGAGCCCCCTTCCCCGCCCTCTTCCTTCCTGCCTCTCTGCCAACTTGTGATCTCTATCTGTCAAATAAATAAATAAAATCTTTAAAAAGAACTTAAAAAAATAAAACCAGATTAAACAGATAATATTCAACTCTGTGTGAGATCTCCATTTTCTAGCTGGTAACATGATAACTCAATTAATTTTTTTTTTGAGAACCAGAGAGAATTAAACTTTGGAAACCATGTTTTATGATACTCTGTGATCTGACATACATTGATAGGGACAGTTAGAAATCAACTTCCAAAGTTGAAAAAATTTATCTTATTATCATAGCATTATGGTTTTAATTTTAGAAGATGGGAAAGCATAATATAAGGAAAAAAAGAAAGGAAAAAAGCAATTTATATCTTACTCCAACATCCAGGTCTGAAGTACGGCTTACATATTTTTTGAACATATTTACAGTGTTTAGGTTGTGTTTGATGAAAAATATCTCAGGTTTTGTTTGGTGGTTCTTTTATGTAATTGGATTATTCTGTATTTCTAGTTTTGTTTTTTTAAGATTCTATCCATTCGTTTATCAGAGAGATAGAGAGCACGCACACAAGCAGGGGGAGCAGCAGGCAGAGGGAGAAGCAAGCTCCCCGCTTAGTAAGGACTCTGACTTGGGACTGGATCCCAGGGTCCTGGGTTTACAATGGAGCCAAAGATGCTTAACAGACTGAGCCACCCAGGTATCCCTGTATTTTGGGGTTTTGTTTTAAGATTTATTATTATTTTTTTATTTGAGAGAGAGAGTACATGGCGGGGGGGGGGCAGGCACAGAGGGAGAGGAGAAAGAGAATCCCAAGCAGATTCCTTTCTAGGAGTGGAGCCCAATGCAAGGCTCTATCCCATGACCCCGAGATCATGACCTGAGCCAAAACCAAGAGTTGGTTGCTTAATGTGACTAGGCCACCCAGGCACCCCTGTATTTTTAGTTTTTAAGCTCCATTTTGTTCAAGCTGTATGTATACATTTTCCCATTAGTGATAACTCTTCCCCAACCTCATTTTTAATTCCTTCATCACATTGCCATGAGTGTACTATAATCTCACCATTGCCTATTATGGAGCTATTAAAGTTCCTATCAATTTTTCAATATCAACAATACTTTGGTAATGAACGTTCTTGTCATCAAATTTTGAACATTTTGTGAATACTTAGAATTTCTTATGTGTAGAACTGAAATTGTCACTATGAGAGGCTCGACGCAAATACAGGATCTGTTTCTTTAAATGTGTCTTCTTAAATGTGTCTTATAAGGTGGTGATAAGGAAACTAGTAGGATCTCATCAGACAGAAGATATTACAATTGAGTAGGTTTATTTTACCTGTTAATATGTTTGAAAATATTGAGGACTGTGTTGTAGGCATTCACGTAATATCTGATAAATAAATATACCATGGAAAATACATATGAGAGAAGTTCCTTGTAATTCATTTCTGCAATAGCCATAAAATACTAATATAAATGTTACTTATTTATGTACTTATTAAGATAGACACCCTTGGCACCAAGCTAATTATGGTCTGTAGTCGTAGGACATGTTTTATGCATATATTCTGCATTTAGAAAATGGTGAAACCGGTTTTGCACCTTAATGAAGAGAAGCTCTCTATCCCCGCTCCCCTCACCCCAGCGTCTCTGTTTTGAAGGACACGGGATTGTTTTCACGTAGTGGCTGCTAAATTAAGTTTTCCCAGTGCCCTAGCATGCTGTGCCCACGAAAAGTCTCAATGATCCTACATTTTAATATCCCTGAATAAGGCTATTCGATGAAATAACTGATCTGCGAGTGACCAAAATTAGGTAATTTTCTTTCCATTCTGAAATTATAGTTAAGTAACCATTACACTTGTTTAGATATAATATGCCAAAAATAGGAGAAATATAATAAAATTAAGAAATGAAGTGTTCATTAAAGAGCACAGTAAACTGTTGCCTTTTCTTGCTATGACGGCCAGAAGGCCTAATTAACTCTGGTAGCAGTGGCCCCACGGGCAGGATCCTTTTAGAGAGGATAAACCTTACTGAAGCAGGAGCTAAGACTCATTAGCTTTTAAACTGCTATTCAGACCTAATTTCCATTGAATAAGGGCATCTTTATGATAAAGAGTAAAAATGTTTACCTTATGTTCATATTTAATTAGCCTAATGGTTTGTTATATCAATATTGTTTATTCCTTCTTTCTTAGGCACAGACATGGCCTTCTAGACTTTTATTACCTGTGAGAGTTTTTAGTTAGGATGAAAGTAGTCCTTTTCCTTCAAATGCCCTTGGTGATTGCATTTATTCAACCGTCATTGACGGGGAATGTAGGGCTTGAAAGATACTCAAGTAAATTACAACCTTTAAATCATATTAATCTCTATACATATTTATCTCCTTAAAAATTATTCCAATAGATCTCTTACAACCTGATTATGATTCTGTTTATCTTTAACAGAACCTTGTTTTCCCCCAGTAAATCGTTTTTCATTAATGAACTTGTACTTTATAATAAACTCCCTACTTCATGTAGCTTAGGTACAAGAGTCAAGAGGGAGTCTCTTCACCAGCAGCTGTTCCCCTTTGAACAATGAGGCGTGTTCCTCCTCCTGCCTGGAGGACTTACAGGGAGATAATGCAAACAAGAGGGGGTAGTGGGTGTGAAGAACTTTGCTGGAGAGCCATTGTGTTTCTTTTTCTTGAGCTGAGTGCTGCCCCCAAAAAGGTGCCTTCAAGTTGGGTCAGCTGCGGTTGGCACTTGCAAAGCCAAGTTCTTTCAAAATTCCCAGGTTGCCATCAACTGAGCTTACTGAAACAACTATCTTTTCTCAGCTTCTTAGAACACCCTGAGTGCTGTCTCCATCCCTGTCTGTTTCCAAGTGGTGAAAATCATCCTCATATTTTATTTTTAAAGAAAGCAAATGCATTCTTTTGACCCTCATTATACTTTCTCTCTCACAACTTCAGTGTTCTCACAACTTCACTGTTCAGTATTGTAAGGGTGGGAAGATTTTCCCTTCTTTGCTTCCCAGTTCTCTGGCTGGTTTAATAATTGACATAAGACAAATGAACAGGGAGAAAATTTCATGTGGATGGGATTCCTATAAAAATATGAGACCCAAAGGCAAGTTGGGCAAAGGGATGGGAGGAGGTGCTGAGGAGCTGGGCCTCCAAAGGGGGAAAGGAGTGATTTTCAGGAAGGTAAGAGCAGACATTTGGTAATCAAATGTTTGCCCCACCAGGTTGGTAAGATTTTCAGATCAAAAAAGTTACCCCAGGTCATGCTGTGTGTGAGCACAGCTCCTCTCTCTAAGTTATTTTAGACGGTTAAGGGAGAGGTCAGAGTTTGTTTGTTTTTTTCCTGAGCTGCCTGGGTCTTGATTGATTTCAGCTTAAAATGATCCACATGCCAATGTGATACCTTTTGGGATGAAACATTCTGGTCCCCTTTAAGATGAAGAATACTTAACAAACCCTTTCAGTGTTGTATGTGAAGTTGTTTTTAAGATCATGCCCGTGCTTTGTGCGCCTCAATAGTAGAGCCCATGTGACTTTGTGAATTTTATGGGAATCTTGTTAGCTTTGCTTAGATATGGATAGACATGCTTGATGTATCCTTTTTTTCCCCCCAATCCATGTTTTTTGTTTGTTTACTTTGGTAGTTGATGTAAAACATATTTTAAGTTCCCTGCATATTTAATCAAGAATCTACCTCCTTTTTCTTCATTTCTCATCAGATAGTTTGTTTCTGTCTACATATGGATTTATGGATTTCACATGCCCAACATCTCCATGGTAAACATCTGTGCCTCCTTCTTCTGCATTACTATAGCAGATACTTAAGAACCCAAGAACATTTGTGAAGCAGAAATATAGAAGATCCTGCTAGAAATGGTTGATTCCCAGCTTGAGCTTAGACTGAAGGACTCAAACATACCCACATATTTCTAGAAGAAAATTCCTCACCCACCCCCCACACTCCGCCACACTTCCGACCTAAACTGGACTCCTACAGGTTATGAACCAAGTGCTTGTTTAGGAAAGAGAAGCCAATTTGACAAGGAAGGATGAATTCTGCAGATGACTTAGTGACTGTCCTTTAGCTCAACCACCAACTAACTGTTCATTATGTTTCTCCAAGAAGAGGGAACAGCAAGCAAAAGGAAAACAAACAGAAGGATTATTTTCACTGGTGCAATGTGTCGACAGTCTGTTGGGATTGCTGTAACAGTATACCATAGAAGGGTGGATTAAACAGCACACACTGATTACTCACAGTTCTGGAAGCTGTGAAGTCTAAGACCGAGGCACTAGCCAAGTGGGTGGTTGTCTGGTTGAGGGCCCAAATTGATAGCTGTCTTCTGGTTTTGATAAGGGCATTGATCCCACTGGGGCAGCCTCTCCCCTCATGACCTAATGACTTCCCAAAGGTTCCCACTTGTGTGGACCATCACATGAAGGGGTGGGGAACCAGGATTTCAACACATGAGTTCTGGTGAGATAGAAACATCTAGTCCACAATCTACTGTAGGGTAGGTTCTGGGCACGAGGACTACTGTTTTGGTCCATCTAACAGAGCATAAGGAAGGATGAAGGAGCATCGTTTTCCTCATGGTATGCTATTTCTCACATATATTGAGGGCTGCAGAAAACATGATTTGACATAGCCAATGTCAGTGCTACCTTCTTCTTGTGACTTTCGGTGAGTAGGAGACAGTGTCCACAAAGGAAGAAAACTGTGGTACTTATAGGAACCTCAGGTGAAGCGTCCCTTGACTTTTTCTAGGAGTGGCCATACTTCCTAGGGTGACCATAACAAATTAATGCAGTTTGGGAGGTTAAAACAACAGAAATTTATTCTCAGACTTCTCAAGGACAGAAAACTATAATGAAGCCATCATTATGAGTTCTTGGGGTTCTTGGGGTTCAGAGGGAGGATCTTTTCTGTGGTTCTGCCTTTGCGTCTGGTGGTTGACAACAACCTTGGGTGTTTCTTAGCTTGTAGGTGTGGCATGTCAGACTCTGCCTCCACTGTGGCCTGGTGTTCTCGTGGGTGTGCCCATCTCTCTGGCTCTATTTGCTGTTATAGTGACCCCAGGCATTGGTTTAAGGGCCACTCTAATCCAAGATGAACTCAACTTGATTATATGGTCAAGACCCTATTTCCAGATAAGGTCACATTTAAAGTGCAAGGAGTTAGAACTTCCATACACAATGGGGAAAAATCTTTTGCTAGTCCTGAGGTTAGCAGACACCATTGTGGGGACAAATGGTATAGACTGAATGTAGTAGCTGTGAGATAGCTTTCTTTCCCTTTAGGAAAGATTCTGATGAAGGTTTGAGGGACCCAACATGATGTTGAAGTAGTTGAGATTACTGGTTTTGTGAGGTAAAGACAGTTTTCATATTGGCAAGATTCTCACGATTGAATCTCAACTGCATTAGAATGAATGTGGCTATTTGAAAGAAATATTTTATTTATTGGAAAGAGACAGAGGGACCACATGAGGTGGAGAAAGGGAGGGAAGCAGAGGGAGAGGGACATGCAGACTCTGTGGTAAGCATGGAGCCCCATGAGGGGCTCTATCCTGAGACCCCAAGATCATGACCTGAGTCTAAATCAAGGGTTGGACCCTCAAGCCACCAAGCCACCCAGGCACCCCAAGAATGTGGCTATTTTTACAAACCTTGACTGGCACTGTTACACTGTTAAAAAAAAAAAAAGAAAGAAAAAAGGGTTGAGTTACATGAGAGAAAGGGTTGCTTTTTTACCTTGGAAAAATAGTCCACGTTTGAACTTAATCTAGTTAGATACTTTTAAGATTTATAAGCGCATTTGTTTGTCATGTATATTCGATAGATGTTTCAAAAACAGATTCTATTATACAATATAATGTTGCCTCTCTCGAGTGAGTCAGGCCTACTGTGAATAAATACTTTCACATCATAGTATTATCTCATAGTAACCAGCAGTAAAGCAAGGTGAGTTGGAAAGATTTCAAATCCTGTATAAACCTGTGAATTAACTTCAAGCCTTTTTAGTGATGAGCCAGATATCATTCCATTTATTTACCCTTAGGATTTGCATAGTGATTTTTTTCTCTCTCTCCACATTTATCTAGATTGAGCAGCAAATTTACTTTTGATTGCTTTCCCAATTTTTCAAGTAATTTGTATTCTAATACTATTTTATAGGAATTGGCTGGCCCAACTTCCATCCCCCTAGATTTGCATTGATATTGTTTTGAAATTCGTAATGTCATCTCATAGACTTGACTCAATTTGATTAAATTAATTTTAGATCTCACCACACTGCTGTTTCTAACAGCTTAAAATGTTATCACCAAAAATATTTTCATATACTAACTTAGCATTGTTCTTGAGGAAAGAGTCAGTGTATCTAAACCTATTTTTGAAAAACATTTTTTTGATATCATTACTTTGGTTTATCAGTTTAGTGAACAAACCCTCATGCAATATTCATTGAAAGGCAATTGACGAGGTAACGGATGAAAAGAGGAGTTATTCTGATCCTCAGATTTGATTATTGTTTTGGATTGTGCATAGTCCTGAAACTTGTTTAAAACCTCCCAAGATTTGATCCAGAAATCAAAATTAAGAAACAATAAAGATTGGGTAGAAAGCGAGATCCATCACCTTCTATAAGAACATGCTATTCTATAGGGTGAACAGTATAGAGTTCAATCATACTTAAGGCTTTTTTTTTTCTCTAAGTTTTTACTGAAAATTGAGACAGTCAGTGATCCATCGACATTGAGGTATGCCTCTGGGTGGGAGGGACAACAAAAAATAAATGTTTAGTTTGGCGTGTTAACCTGATGCTCACTATGTGCATTAAATACATTTATATGTCATTTCTCCCTCTGTTGTACATTCTGGCTGCTTGAGATGTGTCACCAGGAGCAACGGGGTATGGATACCAGGAGTTTCATTAGGCTATGCCTGGAGGCATCTTAGACAATAATGATAAATATGAAAAGCTATGTAATTCTGACCTCGTCAGACTAGTGTGGACAAATGCATCTTTAGCCATGGATTTGGTTTGTTGATGCTGCACTCTACGCAGGATAGCCTGTTTATGATGGAAACGTTATACAATGCCCCAACTTGAAATTAAGTCAAATTAGGGATGCCTGGGTGGGTTGGACGACTGCCTTCGGCTCAGGTCATGATCCCAGAGTCCTGGGATCGAGTCCCTCATGGGGCTCCCAGCTCCACAGGGAGTCTGCTTCTCTCTCTGACCTTCTCCTCGCTCATGCTCTCTCTCACTGCCTCTCTCTCAAATAAATAAATTTTTTAAAAAATCTTTTAAAAAAATTAAGTCAAATTAAATAACTATCTGTACATTTTAATGAAAAATTAGACAAATCGTATACTTCTGACTTAGAGTTTTTACCCTTAGGATAGATTATGGAATAAATGACATTAATTTACACTTATCTGCTGTCTTTACAGTGACAACTACAGAATTATTTAAATGTGTATATGCTGTGGGCATTCATAGGCTGGTCAGAAATCCCAAATCACAAGGACTGTTTCATCAGATCCTTAGTTTTGCAAGTGTGTCTCTTGGTATTTCAAGGAGGAATTCCATGAAATCTTTTTGGTGTATTCAGAGTACCACATGTGATAGAAAGATTAGAGGGGAAAAACAGAAGAGTGCCTGGCTGGGTCAGTCTACAGGGCATGTAAATCTTGATCTTGAGTTCAAACCCTACCTTCAGCATAGGGCTTATTTAAAAAAAAAAAAAAAAAAAGTGGGACTGGTGGGGGGCAGGGAACAGAGACTGAAGAGTGGACATGTCACCTTCTAGGGTGAACATACGGTAATTCAGTAGCAATAAGAGGTTATGGCTTTGTAGAATGAAAATGCCTACGTTAACGTTACTCCAGAGGCAACAGCCTGTTGCCCAGCCTTGAGATGTGTCACCAGGAGTAACGCATGTCAGACTCTGGGTCAATCTGGCAAAAACCTAATGGACTTCTGGAATATAATGTTGCCATACCATGGGCAGTGGTTTTTCATGAATCTTTGTTCTGATCATGTGAAGATCTCTCCAACTGTTACTTAAAAATACAAACAGTATATACATTACAAGCATGAAACACATCTTTTAAAAAACTAACACTACCTTCATAGTCCTTTGTACATGTCCTTGTACTTAACACGAACAATTGATTATTTTACCTTATTTCCCAGTGGTCGCTGAACAACTGTAGAATTAGATAATGCCTTACCAATCACATTATCAAACAGGTGTTTGAAATCAAGAAAAAAATTTGTGTGTGTGATTTTGCAGTTTTAGCAGAATAACTATACCATCCGAGTTGAGTAAAGCCTGTCTTTGAGTTTAAACCCTGGATCCACACTGTACTGATTGAGACCTTACACAGTTCATGTACCTTCTATGAAACCTAATTGTATTCTTCTCTAAAATGAGGTTATTAATAATAATAAAATAATAAAATAATAAAATGAGGTTATTAATAATAAACTACTTCAAGAAGCTGTTGTGGGATTTGGATGAGATGTAAGTAATGCATTTAGCCTAGCACATGATAAATGTTCACGAAATGTTATACACTGTTTATATACTATAGCGTGAGCGTTGACATGGTCACAATTGTCTGTCAGTCCGTCTTGTAACAAGACTGTGGATATCCTGAAGATGACTGGCTCTCTGACTACTTCACGATTCACATCTAACTACTAATCAGAAGTGTAACGGTGGTTCACTGGTAATTAATACATTCTCCCATTTCACTGAATTATGGCACACATTTGAACAATTATTAGTTTTCAAAGCAATAGGGTATTTTAGGGCCAACTTGGAAGTTTTCATTTTGTATAAAGTGTTCAGGAAAGCATTTCACTTGATGCTAAAGACCAATTAACAGTATATGGAAAGACTTATGGTGGAAACCAATGTTTTCTCTTAGTGTTGTTTATTAAAACAACTTCTTTATAAAACCTATTGAGGTATAGGTTATAAAGCCTCTGAAGGTATTTTTTCCCTAAATACCTTCTGTCTTTAAAGTTTGCCTCCGAAGTCCAAACTATCTTCCAGATACTGTTCTTTTACAAAATGCTTTAACACTTTGCCAACTTTCTGTATAAAATATCAAGATGATATCCCCAATGATCGTCAAATAGACATTGTTGTTTACTCCTGTTGTTATGTGAAGTACTCTTTCTTCTTTCCTCACTCTAGCTGATACCTACTCATGTTTCATGGCTGCACTCAAATTTCAACTCCCTCTTCCATCAGTCTTAATACCTCTTTTCTACAGTTTGTCACATAAAATGTTGTCGAAGGATCTATCTGATGTTCTCTTGTACTGTTGTATGTAATGATTTGATAAAAGACATCTTTATATCACGCTAAGCTCCTCTCATGTTTCTGTGCATCTGCTAAGAAGGCAGTATATCAGACAGTTTCTCTCTGTACATAGGGACCATACTGCAGAAGGAAATGTAATCTTCTGGGAGCTAGCAACATGAACACCATTAATAGTGTTTGAGGTAAAAATGGATGGCAGTCCATAAGACATATTAGAGGGATATGAATGGATGGACAGGAAAATCTGGCCAGTCGATGATTGGTATATTTTGGGTGGATTTCAGTGGTCAGGATAGGAAATGAACATTAGTTTAGGAAGCAGATGTATTGGAGTCATCACATCATAACTGCTAATGTGACTTCTTAAATGTGAATATCTTTTTTATTTTTTAAAAAGTTTATTATTTATTTTGAGAGAGAGCAAGAGAGAGAGAACAAGTGGGGGGAGGGTGGGCAACAGAGGAAGAGAGAGAAGCAGGCTCCCCACTGAGCAGGGAGCCCAACATGGGGCTTAGTTCCTAGACCCTGAGATCATGACCTGAGCCAAAGGCAGATGCTTAACCAACTGAGCCACACACGTGCCCCTGAATATCTCTTTTTTGAAAGAAATTGTCTTAGTAGATAATGGGTTAAATAACTTTTGATAAATATAGGGCATGGAAGGTATAAGGAATGGAGCAGTGGAGGTGAAAAGAAGTTAAATTATATTTTTCTCAGTGATACTCATTGATTCTACATTTTCAAAAGGAAATTATAGGAAAAATATGTGTCTGACTTTGTTTTCATAAGTAAGGAGCACATGTACCAATGATCCTTGATTAACACCATGAAAATCTTGGGCTTTTTCTTAAAAGTATCAGAAATAGATTTCCTGCTGACACATATTTACTGAGGATAAAAACATGAATTTACATTTGTTTACATTTATAAATTGACTCTGAAAGACAGATTTTTTTGACTAGCTTCATTATACCTTATTTGAAAAAGACAGTTGCAATGCCATCTGGCTTGAAAAATGAAGAACAATATTCTTAAGTTGTTTTTAGAAGTGAAGATTATCAACGTCACCTCTTGAATATAAAGGTTAGAAATAAATACAACCACTAAAAATGTAATAGTTAAGTGAAAGTCAGGAAAGTGTGAGATTTATGGCCTAAATTTTATGATTTTTACCTTTGAAATATACAACTACTAAGGTAAGGCTGTCTGATTTGTTAAATCCGTGATTGCAATAAAAGACGTTGGCCTTTGACAACTTCAAACATCCAAATGCCTAGCAGGTAGCTTACTGTTGCCATTACAATAAAACAACAACAACAACAACAACAACAACAACAACAAACCAAACTCAGCCTGCTTCTCCTTGTCAGTTTTCTTCTTCTTCTTACATTTTATCCGTCAAACTAAATGTATTTCTATAAAGTATATCAAACTCTTTTGGAAATGGTGAAACGCAAAGCCTCGAGATGGTAGATAAATGAACAGGGAATTATGTGGAGGAGAGGCTGACACAGTGAGACAGGAACGTGAAAGCCTGCCGCTGTGTGAGAATGATTATCCGATGTTACTCTGGAGTTGCGGTTTACTCTGATAGTGTACCCTGTAAGTTACGATATTTGGGACTGTTGATACAGCTTCTATTTTTTTTTAATCTCATATCATTCAAGAACCTTTCGAGAATGTTGATGGCAACAGCAGACTCGCTGTGTGTAACATGTATACCCCATTGCAAAGTGTCCTAGATTATAAATTTGAGCAGTATCAATTATATTAGGACACCTGAGGAGGAGTGCTATAGCCTTTTAAATCCTGCTCTGGTAGAGTCTGTCACTACTGTAACATATTCAGGTGTTTTGTTCTCATTTTCTTCTGTCAGCACATTTGTGTTACGAATTCATATATGTATCACGGATGGGGGAAGATAGTCCTGGGTGACTGCCCTCAGAGGCATGAAGGAAGGGAGGCTTATTTTTTTGACAAGAGCCTAAGAGAAGCAAGTTCTAGCAGGTTTCAGAATTAAAGGAATTACAAACTTGATAAGTACAACATAAGTATAAAGTATGTAAAACTAAAATCCAATATTATAAATTTCTATCACTTATATTCTCAACAGTAAAAATATGTGTGTCATGGGTTGGAGCCACAAATAATAGAGGCGTGGCCTAGAAATGTAGATGAATAAAGTGTGTAAACACATTTAAACACATTAATGTTTTTGTTTATTTTTTTAATATTTTATTTATTTATTTGACAGAGAGAGGGATCACAAGTAGGCAGAGAGGCAGGCAGAGAGAGAGGGGAAAGCAGGCTCCTTGCTGAGCAGAGAGCCTGATTCAGGGTTCGATCCCAGGACCCTGGGATCATGACCTGAGCTGAAGGCAGAGGCTTTAACCCACTGAGCCACCCAGGAGCCCCACATTAATGTTTTTAAACTAATAAAGCTATATAGTTTTACAGGTGCCTGGGTATCTCAGTGGGTTAAACATCCAACTGTTGACTTTGGCTCCGGTCATGGTCTCAGGGTTGTGAGATCGAGCCCCAAGGCTCTATGCTTAATGTGAAGGCTATTTGAGATTCTTCCTCTCACTCCCCCTCTGCCCCATCCCTGTTTGTGTGTGCACGTGCACTCTTTTTCTCTCTCAAACAAATAAATGTTAAAAAAAAACACTAATAGTTTTATATAGACACTTTATCATCCCTACTCTTTATTTTATCCATTATGAAACAGGTTTTAATTTGAAGCATTAGTTACATCCTAATATTCTCTTTTAACAAATTACAGTCCTTAAGGTCTTATTAATAAACCAAAATAATGAAATGACCAAATGCTCACCGAGGAAAGTTGAATGTACTATAAATTCATGTTTAAGTTATGACCACAAAGTGTTTATAAAAATACTCTTAAGTGTTACATATTCAAATGGAAAAGCTGGAATATTGACCACTGCATTGCCTTTTGCCAGCTAAATACAAATACATCCTTAAAATACTTTATTTTTCACAGGCCAAATGTCATAGTTCATTCACGTAAGGCTCATCAAATATTAATTATGTTTACAAAAGAGAAGATCATCACAAATGTGGTTCTGAGTGAAACTAGATGGGAGTGAAACTAGAACTAGTTAATGTTCACAATTTTCCAGTGTAGGTGGATCATTCATGCATCATTTGTGGAATTTGATCTTTCAGGGAAACCGGTGGACTCTAGAACATTCCATCACTCTAATTGCTGGAGGAGATCTTTGTCTTAGCTTAATAATCCAATTTTAGAAAGTCCTGGAAATACTCCATAAAGAGCAAAACAGCAACGGAAAGAAATAGTTGAACAGGAATAAGCTATGACTAGAATTGTGGTTTTTGGAATAATGCATTAGGTTTGTAATCAATTATGGATGAAATGTCTGGTCCGTATTTTTCCACATCATCTCCCAGCATTGCGTCCTTCCTGCCGAGATTGATTATGGAAGGGTTACCTCTTCTGTCATAACTGTCTGGGCCCAAAGGAGTAGGATACCTGCAGAACAGCAATTAGCATCAGAAATCAATCATCCTTTTTCTAGAGTTCATCTAGAAAAAAAATTACCCTCCGAGCGGCCGTGTGTATGTGTGTGGGTAGGCGCACATGCCACCCTTCATTTACAGTCTGTTGGATTGGAAACCTGACATTTTCTGCATGTGTCGGAAAGCAGAACAAATCATTCTAGTTAAACTCCTGTAACTAAGAATGTGGCATCCCGGTGACAGAGAAAAACATTTAGACTTGAAGTGGTGTTTTTTTGTTTTTGTTTTTGTTTTTGTTTTTTAAGATCAACAACCTATATTAACATATTTAGGCTTACCAGCTGATTTCCTCATTAATGGACACCTACTGTGATTGTTTGCATTGTTCTTCTTTAAACATAGTTATACTTTGAAAGTTTACTTCCAGTTTCACTTTATGCTTCAAGGGTAGCTCTATTTTGGTGAAGTAACAAGAGAAATGGAATCTTTCTAGGACGAATTTTACATATTGGGTTTTTTTTTTAATACTACTAGGGCTAATATTTTATTAATTAAACATCTAAGGGAATAGTCCTAAAAATTTAATTCCAACTCATAAAATAGTTAATAAAATTTTTTAGAGTTTAGAGATGATTCAGAAAAAAATTTAATTGAACTGCTTGACCGTTAGGATTTATGCAGTGGTGCATAATTTACACACGCCTAATTTGTACAAAAATTAGGAAGACTTATTCCTGGTTGAGTCAAAGCATTACACCAAAATGTAGCAAAGCCCAAGAAAATCCTGCCTTATGGTTTTAATATTTTCATTTTTCACAATATTTGTGACAAGAACTAGACCCACATGGTATCATTGAAATTGACAAATGTTAAATGATGAGAATAGGATTAAAAAAAATTCACACAACACAACTCCACATGGATTTGCAGCTTCTTTATCTGAAAAACGTGTAACATTCAGGAGGCAAAATCTTTATTCTCCCAAGAACCTATAATCTGGAAGAGAGCCCCGATAAGAGTTCAACTTAATGCAGCCTAAGTCATCCGTGTCTTCTGGGAGTCACACAGTCCAGCTGTGACAGAACTTCGGGAACAGGGCAGGGTCCTTCTGGTTAGGACACTAGGAAAAGTTCATGAGGGCTTGTGGTTCCTCTTGTGCTTTTTAGTAACGAGGGTTCCAGCAATTTCTGCTTTCCGCCTACTGCGTGGACATCCATTGGAATAAGTCCAGCAATCTGTGTTTCTAACAGACATTCTGTTTTATTATCTGGGGTTTCCTATACAAACACGTGAACCCTGGGTGGGGGGTGGGGGAGGAGGATCATGGTTTTTTACCTATTTGTTTCCAGTACAGAGCCTGATGTAGCGACCTGTGACAGATATTTGTTTGGCTTAAGTAAACAGTAAGTGCCAGTAAAGATAATGTCGCAAAGAATAAGATTTATCTCTTGTCAGTGTTACTTGTTCTTTAACATAATTAAGGCAATGGCTGAGCCTAATAGTGCTTAAAAATTGGTAATTTGTTTTTCTGAAGTTCTTTTTTGGCTTAAAACAACAGATTTATTGATAATTTGTATTTCACATTTGGAAAACGCAGCTTTCACCGTGCGATTTTGGGGGGAAAATAAATCAGATATGAATATACTAAATTATTTCAACCAACAAAGAAAAATAATCAAAAAGCATTTTAACCATTTCCTCCTAAACTCGGATGCAGCTTTAAACAAGGAATTGTTCCCTAGCTGTGTGTTCATGATGATACCCTAAAGTGTCTTCTAATCTTAAGTGGCTGTAAGTGCAAACAAATTAATAGGCTCTTGGTACTGAAATCATGAAATAGAAGTAACTGTTTGATTTACCATGCACCTATTAGTCCTCAATTCTCTTTCATGACATGGATAACCTTGCAGGACTGTCTTAGCACAGACCAGTTGTGTATATGTGTCTGAAGAACCAGGATCCGAATTACCCATTCTTGGTTGGCTTTGCCACTTCTTTGGTGTGCTACTTTCCGATTCCTGCTGTGACAAATGACTCCAAACAAGGGCTTCCAACACCACAAACTGATTATCTCCTCGTTCTAGTGGTCAGAAGTATCAGGTGAGGCAGCGAGGCTGTCTTCCTTCTGGAGAATTCCTCTCTTTGCTAATGCAGCTTCCCCAAGAGGATCTTGTTTCTAAGCTCCTGACAGTACAGGCTGTACTTCCGCTGTCCTGTCTTCTTGTCTGACTCTTACCCTCTATGCGTCTCTCTCATAAGGATCCTTGTGATTGCGCTGTGCCTACCTGGGTAATCAGAAGATTCTTCCCATTTCCAGATTCTTCATTAAATCACCTCTGCAGAATCCCTTTGGCCACATAAGGAGACGTCCTGTCAGGCTCCATGGATAAGAATGTGGACATTTTTCAGGAACCATGTTCATCCCCTCTCACTTGATTATATTTTAGGTTTATAGCTTAATTTAGGAAAGATAGTTCTCCCAGCTGAGGGCAACTTAGATGGCTCTCCTATTAACAGTTGGTCTGTGAGATCTCTTACCGGAGAGGGGGTGGGGACCAACAGTGAAAGAGGTCAGAATGGGGCTAGTACTGCGTCTTTGGGAAATCCATAGCTGTCAAGTGTGTTTAATTTTATTTGGAATGGGAGGATAAAATCCAATCCCTTAGATCTTTACATGGTCACGGTTGCTCTCGCATTATAAACTCCTTGTGGAACAAATAACCAAATTAGCCTAGAGCTAATTTTTTTAAGCAGGTCAAACTGAAAAGAGTGAGTTGTCAAGTTTTTAGTTCACTCCTCCTTTCCAGGGACTGTCAGAGGTTATGAATATAAATTATGTAGAATAATACAAGTTATGAAGAATATAAGTATATTCATATAAGTTATGAAGAATATTCTCTATGATCGGTTTATTTTGAAAGGCAATAAATAGGCTAAAACTGTTGGCAATAACTCTTAAAAACCAAAAATGCTTATTTTTGTCTAAAAAATATTTACTTTGCCAAGATGTAGATCTCCTTATTCTTTATATTTGACATATGATTTAGTGAACTTTGTAGATATTTTAGTTCTAGCAGTGTATTGATGATACAGATGTATCTTTCTGTGTATTTTTTTAATAACTTCTCATGAAGTAGTAAAGATTTGTTTATTAAAGAGAGCAAGCACATGAGCAAGGGAGTGAAGGGAAGGGCAGAGGGAAAGGGAGAGAAATTTTAGCAAAGTCCTCACTGGGGTTAGAGCCCAATGTGGGACTCAATCCCACAACCCTGAGATCAGGACCCAAGTTGAAACCAGGAGTTGGATGTTCAACCAGCTGTGTTACCCAGGGGACCCCTCATTAAGTCTTTTTAGTGTACTGTAGTCAAAGATCCTTCTTGTGTAACGGCATTTCTTTCCATATTTACTCTCCATACACTGAGTCAAAGAAGAAAACTTAAATATCCCATTTGTCTTTAAATTCAGTATAGAAATAGACAATTTCTTATCTAATGTTTGAAATCAGACGGAAGTGGGATTTAAACAGCACTACATTTACCGTTTATAGAGAACTCCATGACTCTTACTCTTAACATTTCAAAGTAATGTAACTTCATTCCACAAACATTTACTTTTTTAGATAGTCAAGCTATTTTCTGGGATGCTTTATGATATATAATAACAAACTTTTCAGGGAAAAAAAATCTCTGCCTCCCCCCCATGTTTTCAAAACTAAGGTTAAATTAGCATTATGTATGTTGAAAGTACATGTTCCTTTTAATGGCTGGTGTTGTTAAATGTGTACTGCTTCCCTCAATTCTGAAATTGTCAAAGACACTTCTGGGAGTGTTCATGGAATGGGATTATCCTGTGTTAGAAATACAGAAATAGCATTTTCAAAGAATAGTGATGAGTTTTGTGAAATAACTTGTATTTGCCTTAATCAAAATGTGAAATGTTCTCCACTTGATCCTTTTAAATTGTTTCTATGACATTTGCCACAGTGGTCATTAAATTAGATAGTAATAGCCCAATGCGTTTTTTGGATCCTTTCCATTTTTCAGAAATAGAGAGATTGCATTGGCTACATTTCTGCTTTATGAGCCTCTGCAGGAACAAATGTGCTCATAAAATGTACATTAAGAGTTCTTCAATTATGTTCCTATTTCCTTGAGCACCCCAGCCTCTTAATAAGCTTTTTTAGGTGTTTCTGGTCTATAGTCCTTTAATTTCTACAACATTCCTCATAAGCTTTAATCATGATTTAAATGAAATCCTGTTATAAGCTACAGTAGAATTATAACCAAGTGCATTGACTAAATATAATTCCTCCCAGGAACTTATTTCACCACATTGGAATACAAATCAATTTGCATTTAATGTGTCAACTTTTTTTAGTTTTTAAGAAAATATAAACAGACACATATACATTAATGTACTAACCTCTGCAGTTATAGTTTTTAATGATGAAGTAATTGATTCCTAAAATAACGAGACCGATCCTCTCCTTTTTTATATTGTTCAAGCTAGGTAATTAAGTACTTTACACAAGGTGAGCAGAAGGATAGCACTGGGAATCTGATCCCTTTACTCCTGGTTAAGTGCATTTTCTGGTAAGACGTGTTTGCTTTTTGACAGTTTGATAGCACATGAGGCACCTGGGCTGGAGACCCTATTAACTCTTGCCAGTGCAGAGCATGAAGCTTCATCACACTCAAGCTAGTGTTGTCATCGTGACCCGTCACTTCCTTGACATGCTGTAGCCTCTGCCTCCTACAGTAAGAGTCCAGGCAGGATGTGATTTTTAATTGTTGTATAAATGATCATTGGCCAGATAACACACAGGTATGGGGTACAATAACATGCATCACGTTGATTACGATTGCACTCTTGTTTTCTTTGTTCATCACTGTTTGTTAATTTCTCTTTTAAAGGTATGATTATTTCAAGATCTGGGGTTTGGCTCTCAAGACTAGTATTCCTACCAATGTTAATGAAGGATTTTATTATTTACTTTCTTTTAGTATGTTTTAGGTGATATATATATATATATATATATATATATATATATATATATATATTTCAGCCAAAAGTGCATACATGTACGACAAAGCTAGGAACTAAAAAATATATATATATATATTTTTTTTAGTTCCTAGCTTTGTCGTACATGTATGCACTTTTGGCTGAAATTTCAATGTTTTATAGCATTGGAAAACTTCCAAACTGAATGAATGTTCACTAAATCATCAGGTAGCAGAATCAGGACTAATAAAATAGCTCAAGTTTGATATTGTAGCGTAATCTTTGAAAATCAGGTAGAGGTGAGGTTTAAATCTCAGACCTGCCACACAGTTACGTTTATGGGCCTACTGGAGAGAATGACATAGACCCTGGTATGTTTTTTCCTCTCTGTAAAATGGAAACAATAACACTATCTTGCAAGAGGATGGTAGGAATGAATGAGACTATCCTTAACAAATATTCTGGAATATAAGATATTCTGATTACTGAATGCCTATTATTTTACATTCATTCATTTGAAAACTATCAAATGAAATGCAAGGAGGTATGAGACTTCCCTAGCCAATGCGCTTAAAGGCAGCTTGAGCTGAATGGAAGATTTAAAGAAAATATTTTTAATCCCCTCTCGCTCAAAACCTTCAAACACGTTAATTTCCAGAAAAGTTCAGCATTTTTTTCAAAGAACATAAATAACTTTAGTTTCAACTTGTCTTGACTTAATTTATGTGTGTGTGTGTGTGTGTGTGTGTGTGTGTATGTGTATGTGTAACTTACTACTTTTCAAAGATTCTTCACCAAAGATTGTGAGGACATGGTTAGAATGTATTTGTACAGTTAGTGAGATCTTCAAAAAATAACCAACCATTCCTCTAAGACTTCCTCATATCTTGACTTTAAAATATCCAAAGCATTGTCATCAGCATGTGTTACTTACTTGTAAATATTTTTATTATCTACCTCTTCCCCCTAATGCATGGTGCATGGAGACCAGAATGTTGTGGGATTTTTTTAGCCACAATGTCCCCAGCACCTGGGGAAGATACCTAGGATACTATAGAAGTTCAGTTAGTTTGTATTAGCTGGATGGATAGATGGATGAATTTTGACTATTGTAAAATCTTCTATAGACTTTTTAAAAAACAGTAATCACTGTTTTTTAAGATTTTATTTATTTATTTGGCAGAGAGAGATCACAAGTAGGCAGAGAGGCAGGCAGAGAGAGAGGGAGGGGGAAACAGGCTTCCCACTGAGCAGAGAGCCCGATGCGGGGCTGGATCCCAGGACCCTGAGATCATGACCTGAGCCGAAGGTAGAGGCTTAACCCACTGAGCCACCCAGGTGCCCCTTCTATAGACTTTTTAAAGACTAGTTGACAAGTATTAATCTTTCTGGAATATTTTAGATGAGACAAGATCTCCTAAAACCGAAACAATTCTTGAGAATTTATTTTTAATACATTGTTAGTTATTTGTTTGTATCTTTCTAGAATAAAAATTAGGTTGTTAAATAAAAGTAGAAAAATTAGCCCAATTAGTAAAAAGACAATACATGTTAACTCTTAGTCATTGATTAGTTCATGCATCATATTGTTTCTTCAAATCTAGAAATAGATTTTTAAAAGTCATTGGTAGATCTTCTATCAAATAGGTAAAAGAGAAAACAGGTTTTTATCATAACAAGGTAAACACCTAAGAATTGCCTCAAATTTCATGTGTGCCTCATATTTTCATGAGGCCATGGACAGCTTTGCTTTTAAATCTAGCAGAAGATATTTCAGCTCTGTGATTACTAATAAATATGATATGTCACTTCTCATTTTGCAAGGTACAGCATTATTATATAAATTTATAAGAACATCCATCAATAATGATGAATTTAGATGCATCCCAAATGAGTTAATTAAAATGACAGCAGAATTTCACTTAAAATCTTGCTATAAATGAGCTGCAAATACTCACTCTGAGCTTGAACATGTTACCTTTTAAGTACCCAGTGTACAACACAACAGAAATTAAACTGAAGTAATTAATACTTTAAAAAATGTTAAAAGGGGTAACTGCCATCTGGTCTCGTCAGGGGTGTTAGTGTATATGGAATGCATCTTATTATTGCAGCAGCTGGCAATACAATCATAATTTCTTTGTACCTCTTAAAGATTAACCGGACAAAATGATTTAAATGTAGCAGCAGCTGCCGTTGAAATTGTACAACTACAAAATGTGCTGAAAAGAATGAACTGTGCAGAAATCTTCAATTTCCAGGCTTTGTATCTATAATGATTCAGTTGATGATTTCAAATACCATCCTTAACTATATTAACAGGATGTATATATATATTTTTTTTAATTTTTAATTTTTTAAATTTTTTAAAAGCTAATGTATTATTAGCCCCAGGGGTACAGGTCTGTGAATCTCCAGGTTTACAGGCTTCACAGCACTCACCATAGCACATACCTTCCCCAATGTCCATAAACCCACCTCCCTCCCTCTATCCCCCTCCCCCCGGCAACCCGGGATATATATTTTTAAAACACGTGCTTAGCTCGAAGTTTTTTGGAGGGTGACCGTAATTTTGAGCTATGAATAATGCTAGGTGTGTTTCAGATATTCTGTTTAATATTTGAAGATAAAAACTATCAATTTTTAGATTCACCAAAGATGTTACCGGGTTTGTTTTCATAATGCATAATGACTGGGTCATTATGGGGCAATGTGAGGGTGACATTAAATGGGTTTCTTACATTCCAGGAAAATTTCCCTACCAATATGTGACCTGGGATTATTTCGCCATTTAATATTAAATGTGATAGAATATAGGATTCTTCATTGACCTTGTTAAAATAACTAAAATTTGAACCCTTTTTAAATGAAAACATCATCTTATCATTTTGAGTATTAAATCTGCTGACATTTATAACCATTTTCATTAAGAGATTTATTGTTCCTCTAATGTCATTCTCTTTAGCTTGTGTAAGGCATGCTTTTAGAACTTAACTAAAATGTAACAAGATTCTCAGGCTTTCAAAAATAAATTTACAGAAGAGCAAAAGATAAGCCAATACTCAATATCATACTGAAATGAATCATCATTGATAACTGCTTCCTGCTCTCACCCCTTGGCTTTTTATCTTTTCTCTTCCTAATGTACTTGCAGATGAGTAATGGGAAATGAATTTTGTTCTAACAATTGTTCTAACTGCTGTACTCCTGTCTTCCTGATAAACTAGGTACAGACTGAAGGAAGTAAAGACATTGCACAAAACTAAAATTTCCTTTCTCAGGCAGAGTGAATTTTTGGGAGGGCCTGTTGGTTGTTGTTAAGCTGGTACTGTTGCTATTATTTTAATTACACTTGTTAATATTAAATTAGTCTTAGCAACTGAACTGGCTTGATTCTCCCCTAGTGAAATATCCCATGGTCTTTTGCCAGAGGAAAATACTAAAATTGGAAAGTTTGGGGAGTGGCACCTGTTGTAACTACCGGGGGGGACTCTGTCAGATCTCCCCTCTCTCCCTTAATGCTTTGCTTGCTTGACTTTATTCATCCATTCACAAAACATTTATTGGCAGACATCATTCTAGGTGACCTGAATACTGATAAAAGTAGGAAAATATTCTTGTCTGAATGAGCACTGAGTCCAACGCATACCCTAACCATTACGACCCTATGATGAGGGCTTTAGTGCTCCATATGTACCTGGAGTGCGGAAACTCACAGAAGGGAGTGCTCTGTTGCCTGGAGAGATCATTAAAGTCCTTTGGGACTCTGAACATGAAATAGAGGTTGAGCATGTGAACATAGAAATAAGACATTCTTATCTGAGTAAGTGGTGTGGGTAAAGAGGATGACATAAAATGTGGCCTATTCAGGGATTCCGGTGACTGGAGATTTGGTGACAAAGAAAATGTATGTTCTTTTCTCTTTCCCTTCTTTGAAACAGTTCCTTTTGAACTCCTTCTGTTCTCGTTTTCTGCCTATACAATCAGTCTGTAGCCAGCTCAGACCCCAGTATTGTCCACATATTGATGGCTTCAGGCTGGAATTTCTGACATCGAACATGGCTGCCACCTTGATGAGGGTCTCAGGTTCTCTGTTAGTCTTCTACCATTGAAAGATTAGAAAGCTGGGGCACTGGGTTTGCTCAGTGGGTTAGGCCTCTGCCTTCAGTTCAGGTCATGATCTCAGGGTCCTGGGATCGAGCCCCACATGGAGCTCTCTGCTCAGCAGGGAGCCTGCTTCCCCTTCTCTGCCTGCTGCTCTGCCTACTTGTGATCTCTCTTTCTGTCAAGTAAATAAATAAAATCTTTAAAAAAAAGATTAGAAAGCTAACTCACTCTCAGGAATACAGGAAATATTGAAACAATTAAGAAATGTTGGGAGGAAATGCTAATGCATGATTAAAATTAGCAAGAGAGAATTGTCTCTTTGTACTACTTTTATAAGTAATCTTTGTCTATTTAACTGATTTATACCTTTTCCTTGTTGCAGAGTTCATTGAGGTAACCACTAATTTCTAAGGGTGCAATTTACTTAGTAATGGCAAAGATAGAAATGATAATCCTGTCAGTGATTTGGAGAGAAAAATGGATACCTTGAGACAAGGCAATTGGGTAATTCTCATGCTTGCAAAGAAAAATATCACTGTAATGCGCTGGTAGCAGAGTTTAATTCCTAACTGATTTTCTTGATCTGTTTTACTGGGTGTATGGTAGCTACTGTGTGTGTTTGCAGTCATCATGGACATGATTCTCTACGGGTTTGACACACCCTGGGTGTAATCCAAGGCTGCTTTGAAGTCCGTTGGACACGCAGACACAGATAATCACAATGTAGAATTGATTCTTACTATCTTAGGAGAGAAAAATAAAAGCTACTCCAAAGATTCAAACAGAGAAGTAAGATCGATTGGTCTCTATAAAGTAGGTTATGCGGAGTTCCAGCATAGAGAGAATGATAGTGGGCTTTCAGAACATATCAACATAGAGATACATAGGGGAAAAATGGTTGCCTGTGTTCTCTAACAGAAACATATATTGTAGTTCTGCTTAGTGGGTTTTGTTTTATCTTGTTCTTAAAGAGAAAATGTAGACTAAAATATTTGTGATGGACAGGGAGAAGGGTCCAAAGTTTCAAAAACAAAACTTTAGAGCAGAGGTTTGCAAATTATGGCCCGTAAGCCAAGTGTGGCCACAGCTTGTTCTGTACGATCTATTAACTATAAAAATGGTTTCTACATTTGTAAAGCATTGGGAAAAAAAGATTTGTGACCCGTGAAAATAAGAAATTCAGATTGTCTTGTCTATAGCTAAAGTTTTATTGGAACAGAGCCACATAAATTTTTCACATATGGTCTGTGGCTGCGTTTGTGTGACAACAGCAGAGATGAGGAGTTGTGACAGAGCAATATAGACTGCAAATCCTAAAATATTTACTGTGTGGCCTTTACAGAAAAAGCTCGACAACCCCCGCTTCAGAGAAAGGGAACAACAGTGATAGAGAATCAGCTTAAGAGAATGAAGAATGCGAAGACTTTTATGTAATTTGTTCTGATAAGTTTCAGTTCCAGAGCAGAGAATAAAGGTATCTGAAAGCAAACAAAAGAAAAAGATAATTCTTCCATTACTTCTTCTCGAATCAGTATCTTTTTTTTTTTTTTTTTTTTTTTTTTTTTGAGCCTCAAAGTTGGCAGTTCATACTTTATAGAAACAAGTGCCTCGGAGGACACAGGACCAGCATATGGATTTACCAGAGGATGGGCAGTTAGAATTCAGCTCTGGGAAAGATAAGCAACTAGCAGATGGCTGGTATTAAAAGCTGTAAGAAGGGATGAATAGAGCTGTATGTATCGCCTCTTTTCTAATGTTATTATCTGGAAAGTCAAGTGTCATATACTTCAGAAATCAGAGTTGCAATTCACAACTTTGAAGCAGGTGTTATATCCTTTATAAGCCGATAATAAAAATAAAACAAGTTACCCTCTGTGTAACAGAACTAAACCTAAGAATAATAGATCCAGTTTTTCCAAGCCGAATTGCAATATAATTGCCATGTTGAGGGGGAAAATGTAGTTCTCGACACTGAATACAAAGTGGAGAGCAGAAGTCACAGGGAAACCCCCCGGACGATGTATAACTTCCCTTCAGGATCTGCTGACTAAAATGTCAAATGGCTGAAATCCACATAAGTAAATGGAAATGGTTTTCTCACTGAATCTACTTATTGTAATCAGAATGCTATTATTTAGGTGAGGTGGTTATGGTGGGGAAAAAAGCTCTCATATTTAACTTATGTTTTGGAATCTTCTGTTAATAGAAAAACAAATTCTGCTTTTTCCTAAAGTTTTCTTATATACTAAATAAAAATTTTAAAAAATTGACCTTCATAGGAAATGTATAGATTCTCATACTTGGAAAGGAATTTTTTTCTTTTTGAGGAAAAGATTCTATTTTATTTTACTGACCACCCTCCTGCTCCCCTCGAAAAGGAAAGGATGTTGATAAGAAGAGTCTCCCAGTTCACTCTTAATAGTTCTCCCTGGGAGATGAAGCCCTACTTCTTTTCACATTCTTCCTCACTTTTCACATTCAGGAACTACATGGAAATAGAATTCTCTGGTGGCTGAATATCCAGGGTAGTTTTTAGTTTGTCAGAATATACACTCCCTCTTTCCACATCCGTGCTCCTCTGAGCACAACAATATATTTTACTGAAGTGTGAGAGAAGCCTCTTTTACCTATTACTGTGGTGGAGCCTGGCTGAGTCTCCATGTTTCTGCCTGCTGCCCTGGGAGCCTCGTGCCTTCCTGTCCGTCACCCGGAACTCCCCACATAGCCACCTCCTTACTACTGTTGACGGCCATCTTCATTTCTGCTTGTAGGCAATAAAAACAGAACAAGGAAATGGGAACATCTGCGAGGGTCCCACTTTGGTCACGGGTTCTTGAAGTAATGCCGTATCATTTTCCAGTTAGACACCAAGTTAGCATTTTAGCTAGCACTTCCTATCATCCGATCGCCTTGTTTTGCATGTTTTTATGCAACCTAAGATGGGAAGGTAGAGGGATGCCTTGGTGTTTCTACCATTTCCGTGGGTGTGCTTCCCGGAGGTAGTCTGTAAATCTGTGTGAGGGATAGAAGGAGCAGTTCGTGATGTCTCCTGATGATTTTGTTTTCCCTTTTTAAAACCTATTTACTATTTCTGTTTAATGCTGGCTCCAGGAGTCGGGATGTGGGACAGTTTAACATGCTGTTTTTAAAACTACACATGTAGGGTGCCTGGGTGGCTCAGTTGGTTAAGCGACTGCCTTGGGCTTGAGTCATGATCCTGGAGTCCTGGGATCGAGTCCCATATCAGGCTCTCTGCTCAGCAGGGATTCTGCTTCTCCCTCTGACTCTCCCCTTCTCATGCTTTCTCTCTCTCAAATAAATAAAATCTAAAAAAAAAAAACCAACCACTATACATATAGATAGAGCAAAGTCAGTATTTTTCCTTAGAATTTGTTTTATTGGGGGGTTAGCTGTGAAGGAAGTAGATGGTGAACACTCGGGATGGGAACTAATGCTTTTCTCGAGGCACCTCTGGAGACATTGCTTCTCTCAGCACACACCAGTCAAAAAAGTCATTTTGTTGAAGCTTTTTGAAAGCAAGACTTATTTCTACCTTATGGTAATAGATCGTTAAATCTTAGGCAAAATGATGCTTTTATATCTGGGAGCATAGGTATATGCTGGTATGTTGGTTGCATCTTCTAAATAGCAAGTTCCTTTATAAGGCAATTAGAAAAATAAATAATATTTTTTGAAAAATAAATAATATTAATGATAATAATTAAGAAGTTCCAAATACCACACTGCAATGCCTTTATATGCCTTCTCAAAGGTGAAGAGTTAATATTTCAGAGAGTCGCACAGAAAATTTCTGTGATATAACTAAGTCAGTGAGGACATGGTTACTGTTCCTTACTGGGCTGATACTTGTGCTCTACCTCTTTCAGACCTCGCCCACCCACTCTGCAGACTAAATATCTCATCATGCATGGCATCAAATTATGAAGTTGTAGATAAGAATAATCACACGTGTATCCATCCTGATGTTGAAGGAATAGCACATTTTCTCTGTCTTGAAGTCTCCTTTGCTCTCTGATTCTATTCTGAGTCCCCTGTGAGAGCCATTTTGTGATGATTTTAATTCTCTTAATTTTTCTTGTGGTTTTAGCACATATGTATATAGCCATAAAGATATTGCTTATTTGTTAGCCAATAAATGTTATACATGTGTTCAGCATATAGGTATAATCAATCATGATGTGTGCACCTAAGATTCACTGACTTTTCTTCAAGGCTCCACTTTTAGTCCAACAGGCTTTTATCTGTTTGCCCATCCACAAATATATTTTCACGGCATTTTTCTTTTTGCTGCTGCTGTGAAGTGAGTATTTGTATGCATAGGATTCTTGAGGATATAAGCAAAGAAAGAGAATTTCTGGGCATAGGATATGTATACTTTCAACCTTGTTGGATAAATCAAGATTATTAACCCATGGGCCACTTGGAAACTTTGTGAAGTGTGCCTTAAATTTTACAGGGCAGTGTGGTTTTGTGTTCTTGTTTTTGTTTTGTTTGTTTGTGTTGGTTTTTATTGTTCCTTGAGTGTGTTTTGGTGAATTAAGTTGTTTATGAATTCACCCATTTGTCTAAGTTTTCATTAGTTTATAGTTATTCATCAACAGTCGTTTTCTTCATGTCTTTGTAAATGCTAGTGTATTCCCTTTTAATTATCCCCTTTATTTTCTTTTAATTGCTGGAAGTTTAGTTCTTTATTATTGTCCTAGTAACTTTGGGATTTTTACAGTGTCCTTTCTTTCTCTGATATCCTAAGAGATTATTAGGTCGCTCATTTTCAGGGTATCTTATTTGTTAACAGAAGTGTTAAGCCTAAATTTTCCTTTAAAAAGTAGTTGAGTATCTACCATCGTGTTTGGAATTATAGTGTATTCATTACCACAGAGTAGTTGATATTTTCCATTTTAATTTCCACAGTATGATTCTGACTTATGAGTTACTTAAAAATGTATTTTCAAATTTTCCTATGCGTGTCTCTCTGGTTATTTATTGATTTCTAACTTAATAGAAGAGCAGTTAGAAACATACCTATATGATCCCATCTCTTGGAAATTGGTTGGGAATTCCTTGGTGGCCTAACATGGGGACTACTTTGGTAAGTACTCTGTGTGTGTTTGGCTAAAATCTATGTATTCTTCATATCAAAATCATATATATGCTATATATGATCCGTGAAGGAAGCTTAGTCTATTGAAAGTCATCTACTGCCTCACTGACTTCTTTGTCTGATTGATCAGTTATAGAGTGACATTTTTTTAGAATTTACTGAACTAATGGTAAATCTGTCAATTTCTCCTTAAGAGTCTGTCATTCTGTGCTTTATGTATATGTTGAAGACATACTATTACATGCATTTATCTAATATCTTTTTAGTTCATTAAACATTTTATCATTATCAATACCTTTTGTATTTAGTAATTTTCTTTTCTTACTACACATTTTATCTGAAATGAATGTATCCACAAAACTTTGTTTTGGTTAACAAGTTTTCATTCTTTTTTCTTTATGTACCATGTTTTAGTCTAGTTACTAGAAAGGTATGAACCCAGATATCTAAACGAAATGTAATCATTTTGCACTTTAAAAATGCAGAATTCCATTTCATTAATTGCACTCACCTTTCCATTTGAATTTATTTTTATCCTCTTGATGTTTCCCTCTATCCTGCTCACCAATTAATTCTTATGTTCCAGACTTTTTTATAAAAAGGGTTTCTATAGTAAGTTTCAATTGCTAAAAAATCCTCACATTTCGTGCCTGAAAATTTCTTTACCCTCATTTTTTAATGATATCATGATATACATTCTAGGTTAAGAGATCTCCCCCAGTATTTTAGATAGGTGTTTTTAAAATTTTGTGAATACTCTAAATTCAGTGACGTTTTAGCGATTTTCATATCTGTTTTTTCTGCCATTATGATTGCTGCTGAGACATCACAGCAAGTGTAATTTCTCCCACTTTCATTTATGGCCATCCCAGAACTAGTTTAGAATTTTTTTTTCTTTTACATCTTGAATACTTTGATCCACAAATGTAGTGTCACATCAGTCCCCAAGTCCACGTAGGGGTTAGCTTGGTTTGGCACTTCTCAGTCTTTATCTTTTTTTTTTTTAATTAATTTCAATTTAGTTGACATATAATGTATTATTAGTTTCAGATGTAGAGTGTTTAGTGGTTCACCAGTAGTATATAACACCCAGTGCTCGTTCCATCAAGTGCCCTCTTCAATGCCCATCACCCAATTACCCCATCCCCCCACCCACCTCCCTTCCATCAATCCTCACTTTGTTACCTACAGTTAAGAGTCTCTCATGGTTTGTCTCCCTCTCTGATTTTGTCTTATTTTTTCCTTTCTTTCTCCCTTGATGCTTTGATCCATTTCTTAAATTCCTCATACAAGTGAAATCATATAATTGTCTTTCTCCGACTGACTTATTTCGCTTAGCATAACACCCTCTAGTTCCATCCACATGGTTTCAAAATGGAAAGATGTCATTCTTTTTAACGGCTGAATAATATTCCTGTGTGTGTGTGTGTGTGTGTGTGTGTGTGTGTGTGTGTTATACTATATTTACTTTATCCTCAGAATCTTTATCTCAATTTTAAAATCTATCCAAGGTCAACCCCACATTTCATGACCTCAAACTATTTACATTTTGACTATATGGTTTATAGGTAGAAACTGTCAGTGGCACCCCTAGCTTCTACCCAGTAGATACCGGCCACAGAATGGCACCTGCCATTAGTTGTAACAACCATGGATGTCACCAGATACTGTCATCTGTCTCCTAGAGGGAGGGGGAATTTGCTCTCAGTTGAGAAATATTGATCAAGACCAAAACAAACATGGTCCCTACTGACTCTCCTCTGGAAAGTATATGTGTATTTGCGTATTTTTTTCTAATTACTTCTCTTTACTTCTTTCCTTCTTTTAATTCCATTTAAAAACTAAGTTATGTATTTTGTTTATCAAGAAAAAAGCTCTTTAAATGTAAGCTAACAATATTGTAAAGATTTTCCAATAACGTTTTTATAGAACTTGAAATATATGAAAGAAAAAAGTCAATATTTAAGTAATGAAATATTTCAGTAAATTGTTACGGTTTGAAGAAATATTTATGGAGTAGCTATTATGTAACTGATACTAACATTCTTTGACACATTTTAAAAAATGTATCAAACCTGTTATTCATACTGCTTATAAGTGGTCTCGATTGTGTTTTCAATATGGTAACAGTAAAATACTTGGAACTTTGGAAGTAGCTATGTATATAGGATAAAAGTAAATAAGGAATCAACTCAGCTACACATCTGAAGATACTGACCATCTATTATGACATGCCTAGTATTGCCAGATAGACAAAAGCAAACAAAACAAGTTCTTGCCTTTTATGTAACTTAGATTCTCCTGACAAGACCTAATCAATACATTAATATGTTATGGTATGTTAGATAATGAAATATGCATTGAAGAAAAATTACATTGTTACAAGGAGATGGGGAATCTTAGAGGGTGGTGCTCATTACAGAAGGTCTTGAGTGCTTGCTAGTCAGTGATACTCGAGAAAGTCTGAAAATCTGAGGAGGCAAATCATGAGGATAGCTGGGGAAAAGATATTTTGCTTTATATGCCTACTCCATCACTTAGTAATAAACAAAATATTTTTTTCAAAATATTATTAAAAGTAGAATTTTAAAAAATATTTTTTGAATCTTTCCCAAACTGAAAAGAAAATAATTGTACAAAAACACAAGCATGTGCTTGCAGTAAAAAATAATTACCCCATTGTAGCTTAGGTCAAATAGAGAATTTGTAAGTATGTATACCAGTCAAGCCACAAAGTTTATGAGTAGGATTTTGAACAGCTTTTATTTCACAACTCCTCCAGGCCATAAGATTTCTTTAGAGACTGGTTGGAATACAGCCTAGATTTGTAACTAAAAACAAGTTGTGTATTAAAGATAACAAAACTTGATAGTTCCTCAACTTTATCTCTCTAGTGTAGCAAACATTTGATGAGTTTTGCCATTCCAGATCCCATTTCCTACCATGCTAGGCAGTATAACCACCATCTTATTTGTGTGACTGTTCCCTAATGGCTATATCCCTCAACAACACACATATGTGCTTAAAAGAAGTTGATTGCCTCAGCCACACGGGTCAGGCCTAGAGATGAACCTAGTTGATTAATAGTGATTAATTCAGAAGTTAACATAACATCTAAATTTGTCCAATCATAGGGAAACTCAGTAATTTTCTTAAATTTTTCATGGAAGACACACCTGCAGAGGGAGTACTGACAGACTTCTTGGGGTCTCGAGAGGATAGCATCCCAAGAATGTAGGCACCCCTATGTGAATTAATTAAGCCACTTCTGCCTGTTATAACAGATAAATGCAATCTATTGGGGTTAATATGATAGAAATTTATTTTTCATTTATATAAATTCCAGTTGGTAAGGATACTGGTAGTATGTGACTCCATGAACCTAGATTGGCAAAAACACCCATATTCAACATCTGTATCCTGAAGTTGACAGCTAGCTTACATATGGGGGCATAAAGACGTAAGGTGATAGTACTGCAAGGTTTTTGAAGAACCATGCTTGCAGGTTGTTATCTTCACACACGTTCTATTGGCTAAAATACAGTCCATGGCCACACTACATGCAAAGAGGATTGTATGATATAATTTAGTTGTGTGTGTTCAGGAGGAAGAGTAAATAAGTTGGTGGAGAGACCAGTCTATGTCATGTAAAGATGGAAAACTGAAAAATACATGTTGCTATCATCATTTGAGTTCTGATCAAGTCATGCCTAAAGCCAGAAGAACCCTATTCAATTAATGTAATGAACCCTATTCAATTAATCTAATGAATTATCTTTTTGATTAAGGCAATATGTTTGACTTAAGTAGATCTTAGTCACTTGTAACATAAAAATTCCTAATTGAAACATATAGCAACATAATTATCACATAAAAACAGCAGGTTGTTAATAAATGTTGGTAGAACAAAAGAATGTATGCACCTCCATTCCCTGTGCTTCCCAAATCATAATTGTCTGGAATGTTAATTTAATTATTTTAACTCACTAATTTTTTTCTAGCTGCCACAGTCATTTAATTTTTAAAGAAGAAAAAGGGACACATTTTGTTAAATCTAATTAGATACAGAAATTTTCTTTTACTAATTTGTGGTCGGTTGGTAATATTTAGAAATGGAAGGGGGGATTGTACAGCTAGACAAAAAGAAGTGTGAATGTATTCCCTAAGTGTACCATCTAGGGAGACAGGTCTTGTGTGTTGAGTCTACTTGGATGGGACATTACACCAATCATTCTACAGAATTATTTCTAACACAGGAAACAAAAATCACAATCCCAAGAATGTTTGGTTAAAATTTGTAGAGATAGGGGAGTGTCTGGGTGGCTAAGTCAGTTAAGTGTCCGAATCTTGAGTTTGGCTTAGATCATGATCTCAGGGTCCTGAGTTTGAGCCCCAAGTTGGGCTCTGTGCTGAGTGTAGAGATGGCTTGGAATTCTCTCTCCTTCTCCCTTTGCCCCTCCTCTGTTCATGTGAGTGCACTCCCTCTTTCAAAAAAGGAAAAAAGGTATATAGATAAATACTGAGTCTGTGCATTAAAATATTGTAATAGTGAGATGAATCTGAATGAGAGTTGGGTTGTACTTGGATATTGATGTCAATAACTAGAAACATTGATAACCATGGGAATGGGGCAAGATATTCATGGGAAGTGGTCATTGAAGTTGGTCATAAGTGAAAGAAGTGTTCATCTTTATTTTGTGGTGTGGGTGGGTATGGCTGCTTACCAGCAAATTCCATATTAGGCTATGAACACTCTTATAAATTTTGACAGTCACTGAAAATTTGTGTGTAGAGGAAAATAATGTGTGTTGATTTTATTTTCCAGATGTTGCTTCAGGGATAATAGTGATTTATGATTGAGTGTGTACCTTACAGCATGCAGAGGAGATTAAAGTATCCTTGTAACTTCTGTCAGCTCTTGTAATTTCTGGTAAAAGTGCCGTGGCTTATGGTGGTCATAGGAGTTTAGATATCTTGTTTACATTATGCTACCCACGTGCTCATAAATGAAAGCCACTCAGCTCTTGGTGTCTTATCTACACATTGTGTAAAATGATGAGAATCTCTGACTTCAACTGAAATGCAGAAAAATCATCGCCATTCAGTTGATAGGAACAAAGATACATAATGTCAAGTGGTTTGTTACTCATTATAGGAAACTCTTAAATTTTCATTAAGCACCAGTCTTTGAAGTGTACCAAATTAGGAGATTAATGCTAGAGAAAAGGCATACTTTGGGAACCAGAAAATCTTACTTCGCCCTTAAACCACCTGGTCCTGCGTAATTGAGTGGCTCATGTGACCATTGTGCCATCTACCAGAACTCATGGAGCTTCAGTCTTCTCATATGTGGATAACCACAGCTCACTTCTGTGACACTTAAACATGATAAAGTATACATAAAATGCCAAGTACAATGCTTAGCATATGGTGGGGGCTTAATACATGGTGGCTGTTTGTCAGAATAATTTTGCCCCTGGAAGGCGCTCAGAGATGGCTTCGGTGGTAGCTGGGTATTTTTTTATTGTTGTTGTTGTTGAGGACAAAGAATAGATGCCCTTCATTGTTTTCCTCTGTTAAGAATGCTAAGACACTTGCACCAAATTCTGCTTGCAATTCATTTAATAGATGGCTGAGTCTAGTGCAATTAAGTGACCCAAAAGGTGTGTTTTGAGAAAAAAGATGCCCGTGAGTACTGTCATGAACTTTGCGTTTTGAACTCCCAGATGTATACAATTACATATTAAGCACCATCTTTTTTTCCCCCTCCTTTGTCAATGGAGGTAGAAAATGGCATGAAGGGTTTAGTCAAGTAATCTATAAAATTACTTTTGGAATTTGTATCTCGTCTTGTATGGTCCCTTTTCATGGTACTAAGTAACTGAGAAGCCCCCATTTCTTTTACTGATAAGGATTGTCAACTACTCTTCTGTATTCCGCAATCCTTAGTTGAATTTTATTGATAAGATATTCCTTTTTTTCTTTAAACTGATATGGTATTCTTAACTCTATAGTACATTTAAGAAAAACAGAAGGTAATTGGAGAATTAGAAAAGGTAATTTCTTTGTGCTTTTTTAAAAGATAAACCTCCTAAAGAATAAATAATGGAAATGCAATTTTAATCTAACTTTAGGTTAAATTAAGGATATAACTACAGAGGTAAATGAAATGACAGTGTCTTCTATCTTCCATTTTTCTTTTATATGTATTTTTTAAATATTTTATTTATTTGACAGAGAGAGAGAGGTCACAAGTAGGCAGAGAGGCAGGCAGAGAGAGAGGGGGAAGCAGGTTCCCCACTGAGCAGAGAGCCCGATGTGGACTTGATCCCAGGACCCTGAGATCATGACCTTGGTCGAAGGCAGAGGCTTAACCCACTGAGCCACCCAGGAGCCCTTTCTTTTATACTTCAATACCCATCTTAACATTTTTATTTATAAAATATATTTATTTTTATATTTTATATTTCAAGTACCCATATTTCAAGCACATCAGACATTTCAAAAGCCCATTAAATTACAACCAGAATTATACATTTCTCCATATATATTCTTTTTTTTTTTTAAAGATTTTATTTATTTATCTGTCAGAGAGCGAGCGAGCACAGGCAGACAGAGTGGCAGGCAGAGGCAGAGGGAGAAGCAGGTTCCCTGCCGAGCAAGGAGCCTAATGTGGGACTCGATCCCAGGACGGTGGGATCATGACCTGAGCCGAAGGCAGCCGCTTAACCAACTGAGCCACCCAGGCGTCCCACTCCATATATATTCTATACGTAAGATAATTTTGTTCTTAGCCCTCAAATTACCATTTCGATTACAATACAAATGGGCACATGTATGCAATTTTATTTAAATGTATTATCTTTCTTTGCCCATTGTATTGTCATGGTGCCACTCTGTTCTGCATTCGGGAACTAATACTTATACTTACAGTGAATGAGAAATAGTGATTTGACTCATAGAGGCAGACTTCTTTCAATATTCTTTTTTTTCTGCTGTGAAATCCTGAATGATGTCATCATTTTTGTTTCTGTCATTTACATTTTTTTCATTACCTATAAGCAATTCAGAATGTAATACACTTTTTGGATTAAGGGGTGTCCATGGTTCTTTCACAGTCAAAAATGTCAAAATTTTTCTACTTTGGGTTTTTACATTCTCTGTCAGTGAAAGGAGGTGAATATATTTTCCTGGAAATTCATACTTTATGATATATTTAATTTTTTTCAAACTGTCTAGTTCAATTTTTTCTCTCCTTCTCTAAAGAATGTTAGGGACCATCTAAACAATCATAATTTAGGGTTGAAGGGTGGGAAAATTTTAATAGCTCTATCTCCCCTGTAGATTCTGACATTTGGAAGAGTGTGCAAATTTTGTCACTTTTGCGTAAATATTCCTTCCTGCTTTTATAACTTCTTACTTTTTAACTAAGAGTTGGAAAAATCAAGAGAAGCAGGGATTGCTAATGCTATCATCTCCCTAAAAGGACTATTTAAAGTGCCACAGTTAATCAGAAATCAAGTCAGAAGCTGAGCTAAAACTAGACTTTGACTTCAAACATGTTTCTTGTTCCACTCGACCAGACAGATTTTTTGAAATTTCTGCATTGGAGTTATTTTAAGCAATGAAATTAAATTATGCATTTTTTTTCTACTCTCCAAAATAGTTTACAACTGTTAATGCATCAAAGAGCCAGTGCTGTGGGTAATATAGTGTTGTCCTGTTAGGGTATTTGTGGAAAACTCTGATCTAGAGAGGTCATTGGGGGTTTTGCTGGGACAAGTGAAAGATTCTTGTCCTCAAAATTGTCATTTAATACTTCATTATATTTAGACAATATGTGTATATCTTCTGTTACATTTAACCCCAACTGCTGAATGCTTGAAGGCCAATCCAGGTCTAGAGAGCTCCTCATTGTTGAATGTTGTCTATTCTAACATAATCCTACTTTCTAATTTTGCTCCAACGATTAAGTCGTTTAATTTCTTCTGGAATCTCTCTATTGATCCTGTGAAAATAACAGCATTTCTCACTTCTCTAATGTAGGCAACTTTAATAAATTATTAATATTTATGGAGTATCTTAAACCACTGCCTTAAAATATGCACGTTAACAGATGATGGTATGGGGTGAGAAAAAAAATGTGTAAAAGATGACCTCACCCTTGTTACAGTGTTGACCTCTGTGCAGACTCAGATAAGGGCTGATGGCTTTTTCCACGAAACCATAGTTAATATATGTTTTTCCAACCCACTGGTACTAACAATCTCCTCTCCTTTACAAGGAAGGCCATCAATAAGCTTTAGAGCTGATTCATCATTATCTCTTCTACTTTTTGTGAATAGTCAGTAACAATATATTTCAGGGCTTCTAGGACTATATCCATTTCCTACTTTCCTCTGAAATTGTCTCTTGCAGTTAAATAGGAGGAAATTAGGTAGCTGAGTGCTCAGGCTATGTGTACTCCATCAAAAATGAAACTTTATCCAACTCTTGCTTATCTAGGCTATGTAAAGGGAAATTCAAACTCAAGTTAGCCAGAGTCAAAGGTAACTGAAAAAATATGATAATTCCATAACATATATAAAGTGACTTTGTATTATATATAATGTATGTTATGAAAATTTTGCAGTAAAATTTTTCTGTATGGTTTTCTTTCTTTTTTTTTTGTTAAAGATTGTATTTATTTATTTGACAGAGAGAGAGATCACAAGCAAGCAGACAGAGAGGGGGAAGCAGGCTCCCTGCCAAGCAGAGAGTCCAATGTGGGGCTCGATCCCAGGATCCTGAGATCATGACCTGAGCCGAAGGCAGAGGCTTTAACCCACTGAGCCACCCAGGCACCCCCGTATGGTTAGTTTTCTTATATAAAGTAAGGATTGTATCAGAAAAATAAAAGATATATAGAGCATATAAAAATACTTTCACATTTGCAAGGAATTTTGTATTGGTAGTTAGAGGGAAGTTTTATTAGATGGCACCAAAATTTATAGTCATTCACATTAAAAACAAACAAACTATACTTTAGCTGTGCTGAGGTATGAATGTGTGTACACCTAAAGCAATCAGTAGTACACTTGAATTCATGAAGTATTTATTGAATGATTGCCATGGGCTGATCACTATGCTCAAAGATCAACGAAAAACAATTTGATCTTGGAGTACCCAACATATCAATAATAGTTGAGGACCAAACACTAACTGCTGTAAGAGCTTTTAAAACACACCTGAATCAGGAAAGGAATCAGACAGATTTGGAAGAGTGGCCAGGTTCTAGTCATAATAGAACACATGGTATGCTCCAGACATAGCAAGATGTTTTATTTAATTTGAAGGGAAAGATAAGGGAGAAAGAGATTATAGTGGATCATGAGGATGGAAAAGATAAAATGAGGTCAGATTTGAAGCAATCCAACTGTCATCAGAAATTTGGATTTTAGCCCTCTGGAAATGAGACCTCCCAGGATTACAAGCTGTAATGTACGTCAGTGATTCTCCAGGAGTTAGGTGAGGGTAGAGACAATTTTGCCTCCCAAGATTCACTTGATAATATATAGAGATCTATCTGGTTGTCCCAACTGGGGATGTTCTCATAGGCATCTAGTGGGTAGAGACCTGGGCTGGTGCTAAGCATCTTCTAATACACAGGGTAGGTCATGCCAAAGAATCACCTGGTCAAAAATATCCATAGTTCTTTGATTAAGAAACCCTGATGTAGCCTATGGGGTAGTTAAAAGAAATCCACAGCTGGACTGCCCATTTCAGAGACAGTTGCTACTGTTGAATCATAAAAGAATGAAAACTAGAACTAAAGGTATTTTACAGGAGACACAAGGATAAATACTTAAGAATAATCTATGTGACTTTGTGGCTTATTGAAAATTGAGTGTCAGACGGGAAGAACACCCAGAAATGACTCTGAAGTTTTCCAGTGTCAGTGACTCTGGGGAAGAGTGTGCATGTCATCAGGTAACACGGTTTTACCAGCTTCACGTATGGGATATCAAGCCTGGGATTTATTTGCGGCTCATCCGATAGAGGAGTACCACAGGCAGTTAGACATACGGACTTGAGACTCAGGGAAACGGTTTGTTCATTCCAAGATTCAACACGGAGTGCTCTGATCCTACAACAATAAAAAAAGACTTCACAGGTGCCTACATTGAGTATACTCCCCAGTCATAGAGATAGATCAGCGACGTATAGGTGATATTGATCACTTTTTATAAGAACTGAGTAACATTTTTTAAATAACATGAGATGTCAAAAAAATAAAATAACATGCGATGTCAAAAAAATAACAGGAGATGACAATGATGTGGTAAAATAGACTATTTCATATACTTAAAATGGAGGGTGTTGTTTTTTGTTTTTTTTTAAGATTTTATTTCTTTGTCAGAGAGAGAGAGAGAGACAGAGCACAAGCAGGGGAAGTAGCAGGCAGAGGGAGTGAGAGAAGCAGGCTCCCCACGGAGCAAGGAGCCCGATGCAGGACTGGAGCCCGATGCGGGACTCGATCCCAGGATCCCGGGATCATGCCCTGAGCCAAAGGCAGATGTTTAACCAACTGAGCCACCCAGGCATCCCTTGATGGAGTATTATCTGGTATAACTTTATTTAAAAGATTTTATTTATGTATTTATGCATTTATTTATTTATGCGAGTGAGATCATGGAGGAGGGGAGAGAGAATCTCAAGTCGACTCCTCTGCATCTAGCACAGAGCCCTGTATGCGGCTAGATCTCAGCAGCCCAAGATCAGGACCTGAGAGAAACCAAGACATCCAGGCGCCCCCAGTATGACTTGTTTAGATGGTAATTTGTCAGTGTGTTCGGGATCCTTCTATCTTTTGGCCAAGTCATTCATTTCTAGAACGTAAAATGAGATGAGTAAAAAAAAAAAAAAAAGTGAAAGGATATTATCACAGCATTATTTATAAAAGTGAGTAGTTAAAAGAGTATACATGCCCCTAATCTGCTGTATTAGGAAATTAATGATAATTTTAGGGGAGTTGACTCTAAACAGATACTAGATTCAGCGTAGAAAAAAGCCAATGGCAGGAGGAAGTATCTACGAATTAAGGTTAAATGGAAAGTGTGTGTGTATGTGTGTGTGTGCGTACACACACACCCTCCAGTTACTTATGCTTGTCTTAGGTAGACATTTAAATGGAAAATGAATTTTGAAGTGGTTATATTAAGATATAATTAAAAGTATTGCAAATATCCCTATTTTCCCTGTCGTATGAAGGGTGATCAGAGATACTCTCACTGCAAAACATAAACACCTTGAATGAAAAGTGCTGTTCAGACGCCATCATGAAGGCACGTAGAAGCCATTCAAAGACTATAAATGGAAGGATCATAGCTCACATATACACACCATTCCCACATATTTGCTTAATTTTACAGTTAAAATCTAATGCATATGGTTCTATTGTATATATGCATCATAATATATACCTTATATATTTGTATATGACTTAAACTGATACACAACGAGTTTAATGGAAATAAAAGACACAGGTTTAAAAAAAAAAGGCACAGAAGGAATTAGAAAATACCAAATCCGTAAAGGATATCAGGTGTGCATGAGAGTACACAGCTCACCTTCAAATAATAGCATATACACTGATTTTTTCAATAAATACAGCATAATTGCATTTTCTCTTTTGAATACCTTCTTTAGCTTACTTTATTGTAAGACTACAATATGTAATACAAATAACGTACAGAATGTGTGTATTTGTCATTGGCGAGGCTTCAGGTCAACAGTAGGCTATTAGTAAGTTCAGTTTTCAGGGAGTCTGTTATACACAGACACTCAGCTGTGTGGGGGAGGGGCACCCCTAATAGCTGTGTGGGGGAGGGGCACCCCTAATAGCTGTGTGGGGGAGGGGTACCCCTAACCCGCACACAGTTCAGTAGTCAGCTGTACAGATATTGGGAACAGTGGAGGGAAATGCCAAGGTTGTAAGTAAATATCCTTTGTTGGATCCAGTCTAGGTTCTCTGTGCCTAAAACACAAGCAGCTTTAAGTTTGAGGGGAAAGAGAGGAATGGGGACAGAGAGAGGGACTGATACACTGCTTTCCTTTAAATTCACAGATCAGTAAATGTATACAGATAATCACTTCCTGCATTCATGCTGCTGTTCTAGCATTTTCTTTCCCCACACTATGACTGAGTTTATCCTTTCTCTAAAAATAGCCTCCTATCCCTTTTTCTCCAGAGCTCCCTTTGCTCACATGGGGTGGAGTCATGTCTCTTGGCAGCCATCTTCTCAGGGCTAACTGTAACGCAAATGTACTTGCTTCTATACCAACCTGTTCCTCTTTCTTTCTGTTAAAATTCCTCTCTGATGTTCTGGTTCTCTGATATTAGATTTTCTCAACCTAATTTAAGGAATTCTCTTCCTTGGTTATCTCCCTGCTACTTGTCTTGAAAGTATATTCTAGATTTACTGTCTCTTGCCACTACCATCAACTCCTCTATCCACCTCAAACGGAATTCTTCACCCAACAGTCCCCTGGAATTTTTCTCATTAGGAACAGCGATGGATTCTGCATCATTCTGTGTGTGCTGATTAGATCTGCATAGATTTCCCAGCAGGTTTCCATACAATCACTTCTTTCTTCTTGAATCTTTTCCATGGAGTCCTATCATCTTTTTTATTTCACTGGCCATTAGCATTAGTATCCTTCTCTGTTTTCCTTTACCTGTTCTTGGTACGTTGAAATCTTGAAGGATGTGATATTAACCACTTTTATACCTTTATCTCAGTTTATACTATTTCTTGGGTTATTTCATTGCCCATGGTTTTAACTGCCATCACTTCTCCACAATTCCTGATTTTTTAGGGCCAGACTGGACCCCCTTCTGATTTCTAGATGTGTATATACAACTCCATCTCCTCAGATGTCTTTTTTTTTTTAAGATTTATTTATTTATTTTAGACAGTGAGAGTGCCCTAGAGGGAGGGGCAGAGAGAAAGGGAAAGAGAGACTCTCAAGCTGTCTCCTCACGGAGCATGAAGCTCAACATGGGACTTGATCTCAAGACCCTGAGATCATGATCTGACCTGGAATCAAGAGCCCACTGCTTAGTCAACTGAGCCACCCAGGTGTCCCATTTCATCAGATGTCTTATAGCCTTTTCACATATAGCATGTCCAACCAGAACCCGTCAATCCCTCTAAACTGGTTTCTCCCCCATCATAATGAATGAAATCATGCATCCAAACACTAGTACAAAGCCATTATTTTGAACCCCTCTAGGATAGCCCATATTATATCTGTATGTAGTGTATATGTTGTTCCTATTTCTTTCTTTTTTTCTAAGATTTATTTATTTATTTATTTGACAGAGATCACAGGTAGGCAGAGAGGCAGGCAGAGAGAGAGGAAGGGAAGCAGGCTCCCCGCTGAGCAGAGAGCCCGATGCGGGGCTGGATCCCAGGACCATGAAATCATGACCTGAGCTGAAGGCAGAGGCTTTAACCCACTGAGCCACCCAGGCGCCCCCATCCTTCTAGTTTTGAAATAAATACTATCTCCGCAGAAATATTTGCCTTGACCAATACACTTTCAAAGCATTGTTTTCATTTCAATGCACTATCTTTTCATACCATTTACAGTTATAAATTAAATATTTATTACTTATTTATTGCCTTTTTTGATCTTGAGAATATTGTTTCTCTAGGGCAGGTACTTTGTCTTGTACAAAATTGTATGTATGGTACCTAAAATAGTACGTGATATAAATGAGGTATAAGTCCCTCCCCCAATAAACAGTGAAATAGTGCTGATAGAATAACTGAATAGGACATATTAATTAGAACATTAAGAGCTATTTACTGAATTTGATAATGTATCTTCAGTAGGTCAAATGGTACAAGTATTTTGGGCATCTGCCACATCCATGAGGGCATGAAACCTAAATATTTAAAAGCCTGTATCGGATTTGAAGTGGCTCAAAATATTGGAATAACCCGGGGAAATTTCCTAGACATCGACTCATATATTAAATGTATTTATATTTTGAGGATAAAATGATAGTCCCTGGTCTTGAACACTGCACTGATTTTAACAGAATCTCATTCAGACCATGAAGAAAGTGTGGCTCTCCTCCGTGTGATTTAATGTTAAATGGTTTGCCGTGAGAGCTCCCTTGTAGTATGTCTTCTGGGTAGCAGCTGTGGCTGTGGCTTGTGGGGGCAACTGCTGTTCATATTTCTATCCCTTCACCTTAGAAGCTCCGCTCTATTTTTGTTGCCCGTGAATGATGGCTACTTAGATTACTGCGTGCTGCCGCTCTCTCTTAGCAGTAAATAGCATATGCTGTCTTGTTTAAAGTTGTATGTCAATGTTACGTTTCTCCTCCACATTTGGGATGAACTTATGTTCTGCTCTCCGCTCCACCATCCTTGAATTGGAGTTTGGGAGTAGAATAATGCCAATAAGGAGGAGGAGGAGGAGGAATATGGTGACTTTGACGTTGATTACGATAGTGATAAATCAAGGATTTCTTACTTAGATTCTCTGCCTGTGGTGAACCGGGGACATCGTGCTATTTGGACGACTTTAATTAGCACATGCTTACTTAATCAAAGTGAAGGCTAAGTGCTGTCTTGTTTCCCTAAGGCTGTGTTTTATTTTTTTTTTAATTTTTTAAAATTTTATTATTTTTTAAGATTTTATTTATTTATTTGACAGAGGTCACAAGTAGGCAGAGAGGCAGGCAGAGAGAGAAGAGAGAGAAGGGGAAGCAGGCTCCCTGCTGAGCAGAGAGCCCGATACGGGACTTGATCCCAGGACCCTGGGATCATGACCCGAGCGGAAAGCAGAGGCTTTAACCCACTGAGCCACCCAGGCGCCCTTATCTTTTTTTTTTTTAAAGATTTTATTTATTTATTTGACAGAGAGAGATCACAAGTAGGCAGAGAGGAGGAAGCAGGCTCCCTGCTGAGCAGGGAGCCCGACGTGGGGCTGGATCCCAGGACCCTGAGATCATGACCTGAGCCGAAAGCAGAGTCTTTAACCCACTGAGCCACCCAGGCACCCCTAAGGCTGTGTTTTAAAGAAGGATCAGAACACATCTAGTTCTCAAATTCTGTTTTTCTTCAATCCTCAGCCTCCTTTCCGAGGTACTTCATTTTTACTTGCTTTCCAATGCATCATACAAATAGAAAAGAATGCCTTACTTCAACAAGAGCATGCATTTTCCATCACTAATTGTGAATTAACTTAAATGTTCTACACGATGACTAGAACTGGCAACACCATGTAAATGCTTTTCAACAATTATACTGTGCAGGACTTTTAAGTTTCAACTTATGCATGATAATGAGTTGTCAATATATAAACTAAAGATTTTAATTTTTTTCATCTGCAGTAATTGTACAAATGTGCTTAATCCTTTTCTCTTATTTAAAGAAATTCTATTAACTCATGTTTCTCAAAAAACTTCTTATCTAGCTTAATACTGTAAGATAAACAAAAATAATTACAAGTTTGTACTTGGTTTGTTAGTGTTTTTAAGAAAATTCAATTATAGGGAATTAATTTACCCTTGGTACATCACACATTCTCATCATGGAAATTTATCTGTTTATCTGTCTGTCTGTAACAAATTGAACGATCATGAGTCCTCCAGCCAGCCAAATAGCTTCCAGTTATTAATATGTTCCTACCTTTTGCTGTGTCTCTGCTTCATCTAACAAATGTTAAAATGAGTATTTTATACCAGAAGTCCCATAAATTTAGATTCCATTTCAGAAATTTCCATATTTCTGAAAATGTAATTTCAAAACATAAATGTTGACACAGCTTTTACAGATTAACTGAAACCCTCAGAAATTATTTCATTTTTTAATGTCTCAGTTCGCTGTGTTAGTGCATTAGCCATGGCCAGTAGCATTTTCTAGGTTCCTCTAAGAGAGATGTAGAAAAGATGACAATTCCTGAATTAATTTTATTTGTATGACATGTAATGTGATTTAATTTGTGGATTTAACACATAAGGTCCTGAAAGTTATTTAGCTACAAATTGTTTTGTGTGGATATATTATGTAAATACTTTACCTTTATAAAACTATGAATTATACTGAATTATACTATACCAGTTACTATTGCAAGATGCTGAATTTCATATGAGTATCTTCATCATTTGTGGGTATGTAATTATTCTCTTAATATTTCCTTAAATTAGTTTTTGTTGAAATATAATTAACATAATGTTTTCCACATTCAAATGAATAGTTTCCTCTGAGTCCTTGTATATATGACATATATATCCAAATTGACCTTGTTTGAGTGACTCAAAATTTTATACTTTGAATTATAAATAGGACTCTCAAGCAATCAATGCATTTATTATAACCTTGTGTTCAAAAAAGAGAAAAAACATTGAAGAATGATATAATCAACACATTTTCACAAAAATATTTTGAGATTAGTGGCAGAAAAGGGGTAAAATAATCTTGTATCAGAGATGTAATCATGGAAGTTTCATATTTGAATAGTTCACCTCAAATTCTCTTATTTTACAGATGTTTAAGTTTGAAAAGGCAGAACGACTTGATCAAAACCATAGTACTTATTAGCAAGAGAGCAGGGGCGGGAACCATAGTACCGAGCAGTTTCACATGGTCATAAAACATGCAAGTTGGGCATGATTTTCGGGAATCTTCCATCTTGATCTGAGAGACTAAGCGATTTTGTGACCTATAATCTTTCACTTCTTACGGTATTGTATATTACTGTGAACAGAATGAAGACCTTGAAATCAGGTCCATTAGAATATCAGCTCTGGCACTTAGAATATATAATATCTGTGATATTTACAATACAGCAAGTTTCTAAGTACATCTTTTCAGAGTTTTCTTTCATCAGTAGCATAGATTTTGTGCCTGAGAGATAATTAAAAACGTATAAAACTGAGGACACTGCTAAGAATCAAGAGATTATTTTAGTAACTGTTAATTCTTTTCCCATTATGATGTTTCCAGGCAGATAGTCTTGGCGTTTGCAACTTGGAACTTCCAGTAGATAGAAAAGAAGAGGAAGAAGTTTAACTAAAGTCATAGTTAATTTTGTTCCCAAAATGTGTGCTAAGGAAATAATCAAGCTTTCTAAGGTCACAAAAACTCAGGAAAGTAGTGATTTTTACAAATGAATGGTAACAAGGGAGCTACTTAGATGGGGGATTGAAGAGGTCAGTTGGAAGTAGAACAAATCAGTAATTCATAATTCTCTTCATTTAACCTCTTTATAAGGTGTGAAGTTCTTGCATGGGAGGCATTTTGATTATTAGCAACTCAGTGTTTTTTGGAAGAAGGAGGTGCTTTGTCGACATAACATTAGTTATGATACAGTTAAAGTGATAAGCAGGATATTGAGATTTCATCTATCTTAAGATCTATTTCCCCAGATTTGATGTTCTTCTGCGCTGAGAAATATGAGAAAATAACATTTATAATATAGGTATAATATATTACATAATTTCCTTTATTGCATTTGAGACTACTCCCTCCAATAATCCAAAGTATCCACAAAATATTGGTTCCTGCACTTTTCTTCTAACACCAGTAGTATGGTGAGCTAGAAAGTCTAATCCTGACCATTGCCTGAAATGTATGTGTAGCTGGGAGTGCCTGTGCTCTATCAAGAGTAAACAGAGGTGCCTGGGTGGCTCAGTCGTTAACCATCTGCCTTAAGCTCAGGTCATGATCTCAGGGTCCTGGGATCGAACCACGCATCGGGCTCCCTGCTCAGCGGGGAGCCTGCTTCTCCCTCTCCTACTCCCCCTGCTTGTGTTCCCTCTCTCTTGATGTCTCTCTCTGTCAAATAAATTAAAAGACTCTTAAGAGTAAACATAAATGTGGTTTTGGAACGGCACTTTTTTGAAGGATTTTTGCAATGGATATTGTTAGATTTAGGAACAAGTGTGTTTACAGTTTTACAGTGTTAAACCCAGACTGGAAAAAAGGTACTCTAGAAATGGCTATTGAACAGTAAAAAGTATAATCCAAATCCATGATCTTAATTATACTACTGACTATTTCAAAATCAAATTATGCCAAGATCTGCTCAACTCAGTATATAGAGAGTCTGGGAGAACGGATTGTTTTTCATCAGCCTCTTACTCATGTCTTTCAAAGAGAAAAGAAGAGAAGAGAAACACTTATGGCATCTGAAGTTTCCCAAGACTGAAAGCATCAGCTTTTGCAGGGGAGAAAAAAAATCTCTTCCAGAAAAATTCTATTTTTTCAAGATATCGTTAGACAAACTGTCAAATATGCAGACTGCCCACATAGCGTTTGGCATCTGTAAGACAGTGAATAAATTTAATCAATTCAGGCAACCATTAGGATGTTTTGTCTAGATGGTGAATCCAAACATCTGTGCATTTGAACATTTGAATGTTACTAAGTTATGTGGAGAAACAACTGAATTTTTACAACGTCGGAAAGGACATTTTTCTGTTTTGCACAGGACTTACATTGTCATTTTTATCCAGCCCATTTAATAATCTTTCATTATTTCAAAGTTCTAAGTGGCTTAAAGATTGTAAATTTGTCCTAATTTATAGTTCATTTGGAACACTGTTGATATGCATTATTTTAATGAGCCTAATGATATAGTGAGTCAGTAGTCACATCGGAAATGTTTTAGTGTAGAAGCCAGGAAAATTTGATGCAGTCAAGAAATATTCAGATCAAATGTTATTAATGCTCTAATTAAATCACTAGAGCATGATTTATATAACACAACTACAGAGTAATTAACTGCCTTCGTGGAACTCTGACCTTAAATGAATGCACATTTTGTCCCTATGTAGTTAATACACTGAAAAAAAATCTGTAGTTTTGTGCAGATTATGGAAATATTGGTAGTAGTCAAAAGTACCAGTATAATTTTTGTGAAGAGCAATGGGATTCTTTAAGTTTTATGTACCAGTTAGGTCTCATTATAGTAATATGTTTGAATACTAAATAAATACTTTGAAAATCATTCATAAGCAATATGCCAGGTCTAGTGATATGGTTAAGTCAAGAGTTGAATACTGAGTTAAGTTCGAGGAAAAATAAAGTGCTCTAGCTTAATTTTTTTTTTTTTCACTGTTTGAAGGGACATCAGTAGTGGTTGGCATCTGGTCTGGATGATGGACCTAGGGAACATATTGGGCAATCAGGATAGTCATTAATCAAGAATATCATATGCGTTTGTATTTGAGGTGAAGAATTTGCATTTACTTGAAAAGAAGCCCTTCCCTGTATGCTATTCAAAATACTTGTCTCCTCTGGACTCTTCCTTCTCATGTCTAAAGATGGTGTTAACATTTTCAAAATGGTACTAGGTTAGTTCTCATTTTCAAAGTGGTCTGTTGTAGTTAAGATTTGCATCCTAAGGTTACCAGCTGTCTGGGTTTCTATGGGATAGATCAGTTGGCTGGTGTATAGTAGGCATTTTAGCCAAGCCTGGGAAATCTCCAGATCAGTGAAAATATGTTGGTCAGTGAAAATCTAAAAGAAATTCACTTCCTCAAGTTTTTTGTTAACATACCAGTTCGTTAGTAGTCTTTAAAAAAAAAAAAAAAAAAAAAAAAAAAAGGAAAACTTTCACTTTTCTCTTCAATACCCAACACAGAAGTTAAGGAGTTTTTAAGAGTTTTCCTTAAAAACAACAACAAGAAAACAAACTCTTGTTCAGAAGCAAGCCTGGTTTTGATGCCATAACCTAGTCCTTGTGGTTACGCTCTCTCTAAGGAGAAGAGGCTTCCTACTCTTTTCTCTGGAAAAATTAAAGTTTCCCTTTATTTCTATGCAAGTGGATTTCCAACCCTCTAGCTTAGATTCCTTGAACAAAATAGAGAGAAAGTCAGGAGTCTCAGTAGGAGGTGCACCCTGGCTATGGACATTTTAAGTTACTGCATCTTGTTTAGAATGAAGAGGAGTATCTTTCTTTGCCCTGTCATCCTTTGGTACTTACCGAGTTGCCAGTAGTCAGCATGCCCAGTCTCCTACAAAAAAAAATTGTTGTTAATACAAAAGAGGTATATTGGGACACCTGGGTGACCCAGTCCATTGATCATCCAGCTCTTGGTTTTGGCTCAGTTCCATCTCAGGGTTGGGAGATGGAGCCTAGCATCATGCTCCTCGTTCAGCAGGGAACAAGTTGAGATCCTCTCTCCCCTGCCCCTGCCCCACTCCTTCACTCTCTCCCTCTCTCTCTCAAATTAAAAAAAAAAATACAAAAGAGGTATGTCTGTTAATTGACATATAATGTTGTGGTCTAATCAGCTTACTCTGAATCCCCTAAAAAATTTTGGTATTAAAGATGTCCCCAATCCCCATTTGTTGGTTACACTGTTAAAAAAAATAAAAAAATAAAAAACAAAAATAGAAACAAAACCAAAACTAGTTTCTCCAACCTCTCACACACAAGTGACATTAAATATTGGAAGCAAAATTAAAAATAATTATCTTCTAGAAGACACTGGGATATTTTGACATAAATATTTGTCCCTATAACATAAAACAAATCAGAAATGGAAATAACAAAACAAAATCAGAAATCTCTATTTCTAAATAAACTATGCAGAGTTTATTACTTAAATAAACTCTGATTTTATTTTCATTTCTATATGTTTAGGATATTTCGGTATAATTAAATCTTCCCAATTTATACCTTCTTGGCAAGCTCACTACCTGTTGGCCAGTTCTTGGTGCCATTCCATCATAGACAAGATGAGTGCCAAGAATCTGAAACCTCTCTTTTCTTAATCTTGGTGTTTTTTAAAGTTTGGATGACGTATAAGATGGGGTCAAATTTCTATCTTGCATCTTTCAGTTCTTTTAAGACCAAATTCTAAAAATGACCACGTTTTATTTTTTAATGATATGACCTATGGACTATATTTCATTGAATATAAAACATACCTGAAATAGGAAATTCTCTGATAGTGTCATTAGACACCATCATCAACATTATTAAAAACTGTTTCTTGGGGCACGGTGTGGAGGAATCATTATGGTAAATGTGGTGAGTAAAAAGGAATCAAGAGAAGACCTAGGACTCATAAAAGATCCTTTTTGAGAAGGTAGGAATATGCATAAAACTAGAAATAAGCATGCAAATTAATATGTATTAGCTGCCCATTGAGTGGCTGGTGACTGCTAACATGGGTCAAGATGATGAGAATTCACTGAGCAATACAGTACATGGGGAAACCCTTGGGAAGAACCATGAGTTGGCATGAGCTCTTGGGTTTTTCCCCAAATTCAACCTGAGAAATGCCAGAACAGAAAATATATAGTAGGTGAATAGAGTCATAAATATAGAAAAAGGCTGAGTGAGGCAAGACTGTGGAAAAACACAGTCTCACCTAAATGAATGGTGATATGGAACACTTACCATAACAGTTGGGATTTTTCAGTGCAACACCACTATGGCAGAGGATGAGGAGACTGTTCTCATGTATGATAAGAGAGAAGTGAAAACATAAAATTATTATAGTCTGGCTCAGTGTTTGAGGATGCATATTTTGAGAAGACACTTATTTAAAGGAGAAATTTGATGATTGAATGGATTTCAGTCATTTAGGTGTAGAATAAATTAAGCTATTACTGTTAAGCCAACTGAAGGTAATTTGATCTATTCAATTCTAATGAAGAAAGCTTGATAAACATATATCACACAATACCATAGAAACAAGTTAAATAGATTAACAAATATAGCAAATGTAAACTGAACTCAGTTTTTAAAACAGTGGTATTCAGATGTAATTTACATAGCGTACAATCCATCCATTCTAAGTTTGAAGTTCATGAGTTAGAGTAAATTTGTATAAAATTCAATTTTAGAGTATCTTCACCACTAAAGATTCCCCATGTGCCTTTTTGCTGTTAGTTCCCACAACAACCCTCAGTTCTTGGAAACTTCTGGTCTGATTTTATCTTTGTAGTTTTTTTCCTACAAATTTAAATAAAGGAAATCATGTAATATGAATTTCAGCAGCAAGTAAGGAACATTCGTCACTCTTCTGTGTTTCCTCTACTCTCAAGAATGAACACTCATTCTGAGACTGGAGAAGCAGTTCACTTCAACGATTACAGAAGAACAAGGAAGGAAGCCCTACCATATAGATGGGCACACCGACTTTTGTTTGTTTTAAAGAAACCCAAACATTTAATTTTAAATTTTAATCGTAATATTCTTAACTTCTTAACTAATATTATTAGTTAACTAATATTAGTTAATAGTTATAGTTAATAGTTAATTAATAGTTTAGTTAATTAATAATTAATAGTTTAGTTAATAGTTATTTAGTTAATTAGTCAACTAATATTGGTTAATATTAGTTAACTTAAAATTATTAGTTAACTTAACTAATATTATTAATATTAATTTAATAATCTTCTGAATATTCTAGTAGTTTTCATCAAAGTTCATATTTAGCAGTCTATAAATTTCTTGTTATATCTATTTTTTATAATAGAGCCTTTGTTTGGCTATCCATGTGGATATTCATGGGACACCAGAAGTCTCAATGGATTTAAAATGTTAAGTTCTATGTAATGTCAAACTTCGTTATTTTTGTACTAAATGTAAGTGGTATTTGTCCTACAGAATTTATTTGATTTTTAAAAGTTAGGCACAAACTAGTTGCCAAAACTTACAAAGAATATAGCAGAGAAAAGTAGTTCAATCAATCCTTGATAGAAGATTGGATTAAAATCTCTCTCTCTCTCTCCCCCTCTCTTTTTTTTTTTGATGTGATTCCATAGACTTTTATATCAATTTCTGAGATACGTTTCAAACTGTCCCTCAAACACCCATAGTGATGTATGTGTGTCTAACGCCTATTCCAAACCTACAGATGATCTCCCACATTCCCTACCCCCATAGTAGACAGTCAAGAAAGCTGGTTTGGTGAAAAAAAATGGTAACTTGATTGTTCACTGCTAGTTTATATAATTGATATTAAAATCAAGATTTTTTGTTACCTTAAAGAATTTGTATATAAAGGGTGGGTGTTATAAACCAGTTAGCCTATTTATTGCAAATATTTTCCCACAATATCATTTGCTTTTCATTTCATTAATTATGGTATATTTTAATTGGGTTTTCAAGGGTAGTTTTTTTCTTAGAGATGTATTTCTCTTGCTTTTCTCCTTAAACATGTGGGCATGTTTCTTTTTTTTTTTTTAATATTTTATTTTTTTATTTCTTTTCAGCGTAACAGAGTTCATAGTTTTACACCACACCCAGTGCTCCATGCAATGCGTGCCCTCCACAATACCCACCACCTGGCTCCCCCAACCTCCCACCCCCCGCCCCTTCAAAACCCTCAGGTTGTTTTTCAGAGTCCATAGTCTCTCATGGTTCATCTCCC
>PISX010000143.1:0-38773 GCA_004024625.1 Mellivora capensis | reverse complement strand
GTGGGCATGTTTCTTGATCATACCTTTACTAGTGAAGAAGTAAAAGTATTTTAAAAAATATTTTATTTGGGGCACCTGGGTGGCTTGTGGGTTAAGCCTCTGCCTTCGGCTCAGGTCATGGTCTCAGGGTCCTGGGATCAAGTTCTGCATCTGGCTCTCTGCTTGGCAGGGAGCCTGCTTCCTCCTCTCTCTCTGCTTACCTCTTGCCTACTTGTGATCTCTGTCAAGTAAATAAATAAAATCTTAAAAAAATATATTTAAGGGGGCACCTGGGTGGCTCAGTGGGTTAAAGCCTCTGCCTTTGGCTCAGGTCATGACCTCAGGGTCCTGGCATCGAGCCCCACATCGGGCTCTCTGCTCAGCGGGGAGCCTGCTTCCCCTCTCTCTCTCTGCCTGCCTCTCTGTCAAATAAATAAATAAATAAATAAATAAATAAAATCTTAAAAATTTTTTTTATATTTTTCTCCCCTGAGGCTTCAGTCTAAGGGTACAACTTCTTTAGTACCTAATAGTATTTGAAGGTTTGTTGAAGCAGGTAAGAAATCAAAGTGATTTACTAAATAAAAAATGTGGCCATATATCCTTTGTGAAATTAATACCAAATTCCTAGGTTTCTTTGGGAGAAGATGTAGTAAGGAGTATTATTCTTTTTTAAAAAAGAAAAGGGGTGCCTGGGTGGCTCAGTCATTAAGCATTTGCCTTCAGCTCAGGTCATGATCCCAGGGTCCTGGGTTTGAGCCCCACATTTGGCTCCTGGCTCAGTGGGAAACCTGCTTCTCCCACTCCCCCTGCTTCTGTTCCCTCTCTCGCTGTGTCTCTCCCTGTCAAATAAATAAATAAAATCTTTAAAAAATTAAAAAAAATAAAAAGGAAAGAAAAACTGAAATTTTATTTCATTAAATACCATAAACCCAATAATAAAACATTATTCACCTGACAATTTTAACTAGTTTAAATCTCTGCCCCCCCACACTTGGGAAGTGGCAGTCATATAACCTTTATCCTCCTTTCATGATATGCATACCTCATAACATGTTCAAAAACAGATGGAAGCACATACTTGATATAAAATCAAAATTTAGAGAATTTCCAAAATAGAAATTCAAGTTAGTCATTGTATCATATAAATACATGGGGCCAGTCTGATTCCCATCCCTCTACTTCATTTTTTTATTCTTTTATTATGTCCAGTTAGCCACTGTATAATACATCATTAGTCTTTGGTATAGTGCTCAGTGATTCATTACTTGCGTGTAACACCCAGTGCTCATCACAACACGTGCCCTCCTTAATACTAGTACATCCCTGCACTTTAAAGCTAGGGCCACTCTGTAGATTTAGTTTTATTTCACAGTTTTATCCAGTCTGACTTTAGGGAGGAAAAAATGAACTGGTAAAGTAAAGTGAAGTATAACATAAACCATTTATAATGGTTTTTCTATATCCAGGACATTTTATTAAGCACTGCAGACATGCTCTTCATTATATCCTCAATTATATACAGGTTGGCATTACACTCTATAAGAAGAGTCAGAGGTTAAAAAAAAAAATTGCCTAAGGTCACACAGTAGCATTTCTTTGGCCATATAATTGACCTGACACTAGTTCCAGGTGTACAACATAAGTGCACACTGAGAAATGATGACCACAATAAGTTTAGTTGTCTATTAACATACTTAGTTACACTCTTTTCACTTCGTAATGAGAACTTTCCTATTTTTTCAGCAATTTCCGATATGTAATATAACTTTAAATCTACTCACAATGCTGTATATAGCTGGAAGTTTGCACTGTTCATCCTCTCCAGCTGTTTTGCATACCCCACACCACCCTACCTCTGGTAACCACCAGTGTGTTCTCTGTATCTAAGACCTTCTTTATTGCACATGTACTATTTCTTTCTCTGACTTACGTCACTTAGCATAATGCTCTGTCCATGTTGTTGCAAATGGCAAAATTTCATTCCATTTTATGGCTGAATAATATTCGTGTGTGTGTGTGTGTGTGTGTGTGTGTACAGCACATTTTCTTTATTTGCTCATCCATCAGTGGACAGGTTATTTCCGTATATTGGCTATTGTAAAATAATGCTGCAATGAACATGGGAATACAGATGTCTTTTTCAGTTAGTGTTGTCATTTTCTTTGGTTATGTTCCCAGAATGGGATTGCTGGATCATATGGTATTTCTATTTTTAATTTTGGGGGGAACCTCCATACTGTTTTTCCACAGTGGCTGCCCCAATTTACATCCTGACCAACAATGCACAAGCATTTCCTTTTCTCTGCATCCTTGCCAACACTTGTTATTTCTTGTCTTTTTTGATATTAGCCATTCTGACAGGTGTGAGGTGCCGTCTCACTGTGTTTTTTTTAATTAATTAATTAATTGATTTTTATTTCTTTTCAGCGTAACAGTATTCATTGTTTTTGCACCACACCCAGTGCTCCATGCAATATGTGCCCTCCCTAATACCCACCACCACGCTCCCCTAACCTCCCACCCCCCGCCTCTTCAAAACCCTCAGGTTGTTTTTCAGAGTCCATAGTCTCTCATAGTTAATCTCCCCTTCCAATTTCCTTCCACTCCCTTCTCCTCGATTTGCATTTCCCTGATGATGAGTGATGCCGAGCATCTTTTATGTGTCTTTTGGGCATCCGTATGTTTTCTTTGGAAAAACCTCTATTCAAATATTCTGCCCATTTTTAAATTGATTTCTTTTGACCCTTAAATTATATGAGTTATTTATATATTTTGGATATTAAGCCCTTGTCAGATACACAATATGTAAATATTCTTTCCCATTCAGTAGGTAGCCTTTTCACGGCTGTGCAGAAGCTTTTTAGTTTGACATAGTCTCACTTGTTCATTTCTGTTTCTATTGCCTTTTCTTTATATGTAGGATTAAAAAAATTCATTGCCAAGACTGATCTCAAAGAGCTTACCAGCCTGTTTTCTTCTAGGACTTTTATGGTTTCAGGTCTTACATTCAAGTCTTTAATCCATTTGAATCCATTTTTGTGTGTGGTGTAAGGTAGGGGTCCAGTTTCATTCTTTCTGATGTGGCCAGTTTTCTCAACACCATTTATTGAAGACTCTGCTTTCCCCATTGTATATTCTTGCCTCTGTTGTCATAGACTGACAGTATATGTGTGGGTTCATTTCTGGGCTCTGTTATGTCCTATTGATTCAAATGTCTGTTCTATGTCAATACCAGTTGTTCGTGTTATAATATGCAGTAACATGTTAAACCTAAATCTTCAGGGCAGTTGGGAAACCAGTGAGAAACTTTTAAGCGTCCTCACAGCCATGATTGTTGGCACCCTATTCCTTCAGTAATGAAGTTGGTGGCTTCTGTCTGCTTCCGTGAATCCCTAAGTTATACCAGGGTTAATCTGTGATACTTTCCTCCCTGGCCAATGTCTAGATATTTTAGGTCTTATCAAGGATGTCTTTTATGATGGAATCTTCAGTGCTCACCACCACACATCCCTGTTTCTAGTACTCTATTTGCAAACATAGACTCCATTCATAGACAGCTTTTTGGATAGTCAACACTTTGTGCTCTAGTTCCCTAAAGTGTGAATGGAAACCTCACGAGTATTATAGAGTTAAGTGACATAGTAGACACAGGGAATTGAACACAGTGCCTGACATATAATTATCATCACATAAGTGCTTGTTAGACATATTTTTAAAGCTCTTATAAATTTGTTATTTTTATAAAAAAATTAACATTTCTCTATTGCACACTGCTTAAATTTTGTATTTAGAGTCAGCTTTTAATTGATTTTCTGAATCTTATATTTGGCTTCTAGACCTCTACACTTAAAAGGAGAATCTTACTTTCATAAATGGACTTGAGACCCCATTGAGTTCACATACTTTTAATGGTGTTGTAAAAGAATTTACCTTAAAAAAATGTATAACTTAGCTCACACTAAGAATACATAAGCTTAGACTTAGAACAGAATATAAAGAATTGAAAATATATATATACCTTATTTGGTAAGGGTGTATATTGTTTCTTTTTTTTAAGATTTTATTTATTTATTTGACAGAGAGAGAGATCACAAGTAGGCAGAGAGGCAGGCAGAGAGAGAGGGGAAGCAGGCTCCCCGCTGAGCAGAGAGCCCGATGTGGGGCTCGATCCCAGGACCCTGAGATCATGACCTGAGCCAAAGGCAGAGGCTTAACCCACTGAGCCACCCAGGCGCCTAGGTGTATATTGTTTCATAAAACTTTTGTAATATAGGTAAACATTAGGTTGCTGTGTACATCATATATCTTTTAGTGGGTCATATGTGATACTACATTACATAAAAATACTTAAATTGTCTACAGTGGCTAAATAATCATAGAATTCTTCACTTTCAATGTCAAAAGAGCCATAACAGTCTATGCATGTGCATAGAATTGTAAGCAACTCTTGACTAGCTTTTCCAATTTCATCAAGAGAATGTAAGCTTATCTCTATACACCCATCCTTTTGTTTTTGTTTTTTATTTAGTATGTTACTTATGAGACTTGTACACAGAGGAAGAACAGTGCTATTAAAAGGGATAAAAATTCAACATCCAGAGAACTAGATTGTGTAACGTTTTAGCTGATGTATGTGTGCTATATATCAGCTGTGTATATTATATACAATTTAGCTCAATAAATAGGTTTTAATCAAAGATCCTTGTTTTAAAAATAGAGAATATCTTAAAATTTACCTATTTTTGTCAGTTTCCTATTTATCTTATCTAATACTATCCTACAGTTTCCTGTGTAGAAAACATATTAATTAAAAATCAAAATTAAAATATTAACTGTTAGCTTTTTCTTGTTCTTTTTCCATACATTTGCCTCCCTGCCTTCCTTATTCTCAGGAGGTTGCATCTTTTCTTTTTAACAAATTGCTACAGATATTGGAGAGCTCATTGAAATTCTAGTAGACATGGAGGGTCAATTTTAAGAAATATCTACATGCCCCTGAACATGTACTCTAGGATTCTCTAAGTACAGAAGAAATCTCCAACTATTTTTAGAGATTATCACTTATATAGAGAAGAAGAAACTGAAAGATAATTTTCTGCCAATGAAAGGGATGTAATTCATATTAATTCTTTTTAGCGAAGCATGAAACAGTGATTAACCAAGGGAAGCAATTGGCCAGCTCCCTTATCTAGCTGTCTGGAGCAGAAAGAATTACTTATAACTTAGCTTTGTATTTTTATATGCTTCAATATCCATTAGGAACCTAGGTACAGTCATAGAAATGGTGTCTATGAAATTCCCAATTAATTCTTCAGTACTGTCACATTTTTACTGTCCCAGGAATCTTGTTGTGAAATATAAACTAATTTTAGTCACATGGCATGTAGATGTGATATACTTTTGCCCCTCTTTTTTTAACTTGCCGAAAATGGACAGTTATTATAATTGATCTTGCCTAGTTGAGTCCTTCCTTGAGTGTTGACCTTATTAGTGTAGATTATAAGCCCTGTTAGTCTTCAGAGACTTTATATACCTCATTACATTTTTTCCACACATTTTATTCCTCTCATTTCTTCTCTAGAGACACCTAGTCAATCAATGTTAGCCCCACCAAGAAATCCACCCAGTTTTTCACTCATGTTCCTTATCTGTAACGAGTTATCTGCAAATGAGTTTCTATCCTACCTATTTCATTCTGTATTTTATCTTATTTTGATCTTACCTTATCCCTTACAGTATCTTGAATGGAGCCTTGGAAACATAGCCACTTACAAATTCATTGAAGAGATTGTTCTCTATTACTCTGATTAAATACTGGACTAGCTGTAATTACTCTAGAACATTACTTTTAACTTCTTCCTCTTACTTAACCATGAAAAGAAATTGTGACAGTTTTATTATTGTAATAGTTTTAGCAATTGGGATTATCCATTAATATTCATATTTATTTGGCTTAGTTTCTACTATCTAAAACATATATGAGAATCTAATCTACTTCAGTAGGCGTTTGAGTGCAGATTTTTTTTTAAGATTTTATTTAAGAGAGAGACTGAGTGGGGAGACAGGCAGAGGGATAGGGAGAAGCAGGCTCCACACAGCAGGGAGCCAGATGTGGGGTTTGATCCCAAGACTGGGATCATGACTTGAGTTGAAGGCAGACACTTAACTGAGTCACGTAGGGGTCCCAAGTGCAGATATATTATTACTAATTGATTTATTCATCTTCCTTTGGCAAATTGCCAGTCCTTACATACATAGCAACATTGCACATAAAGCCTGTTTTTGTGGAATTCATAAGCAAGTAGAATTGATAAAATGGTTATATAAATAGTTCAATAGAAAGAGAAAAATCATATGGACAGTAAGAAATGTCAAGAATTAAGGAATGATGAAATATCTTGCTCCCATCTGGTATTCTTCTAGTCCTTGTCTTTGACTTTGATACCATTTGTTAGGAATAACGAGTCCTTTCTGATCTAGCTGCAATGCACCTGGCTGGAAAGCCTCATCACTATACCACTCTGGTCTTTATCCAGACAATTTGCATGCCCTTATCCCTGAAACAAGTTAGCTCACTCCTTGTGCAGGCACTGCTAACCATCTGTTTCTATACCAGCATTGAGAACTCATCTCTGAAAGACTTGATAGAGTAATTTAGGCAAAAACAGTTATTGTGAAATCACAAGCTTCCCATCTTGACAAAGACAGTGAATTCTGACCCTGTAGAATCATAAACTAATGTTTTTTCATTGCCAGTACTGTCTTCTTGAATCCCCTGGGAGTTTCATGCTGACTTTGGAAATTTGGACACCAGGAGGTAGGGTTTATGAGACAGGCCAGCTGGTTTTGAAGAGCCAGATGCTCTAACTACTTCTGTGCCTCTTAAGACAAAGCTGATAATGCTACAGCCCAGGAGTGCTGCCAGCCACATGTGGATTATGAATAAAGTAGACCTAGTGGGATAAGGTCCAGAGGAGTGTCAACTTTAAGTGTGATATTAAAGGTATAATGCATGAAAATGAAATCTACAAATGGAGTCACTTAAAGAGCTTTACTTTGGCAGTGCTTTTATATTTATTTTTTTTTAAGATTTTTATTTATTTATTTGAGAGAGAGAGAGCATGATAGAGCCTGAGGAGGGGAGGCAGACTCCCCGCTGAGCAGGGAGTCCTACGTGGGACTTGTTCCGGGGACTCCAGAATCATGACCGGAGCTGAAGACAGTTGCTTAACCAATTGAGCCACCCAAGGACCCAAGTGCTTTTAGTCCAACCCATGCTTTCTCTTGCGTCAGTCTCACAACTGAAGAGGTAGAGACTGTGGCTGCCTTTAGTTTGTAGCTGGAGAAAATGGAGCCTTGGGGAGGTCAATTGTCCCCAAAACAGCACAGTTAAGAAATCACAGAACTAAAACTGAAATCCAGATAAGGCTAATTCTAGAACCAGTGATCTCAGGGATGTGTCATATTGCATAGAGCAGTTGACATTTCCCAAGAACCCTCTAATGATTGCAGCCAAATGTATTTTAAAAATGCTTTTTGTACTGTTTTTAAACCAATGTAAACCCTTCTTTTTGGAGATTAATGGATGGAAGGATTCTGGAGAATGGTGTTAAGAGAACACAGGATACAGCACTTAAAAAAAGAGCAATATAAAAATTTCATTTGAGCTTAGGAGAAGCAAGTTATTTTTTTCAGCTTATGACTGTTAACTACTGCTGAAAAGTAATATTTGAAATTGATTAATTATCTGATAAGTTTTTTTTTTAAGCATGGCAAAGGGAAAAGAAAATGTTCATAGAACTTTATGGAGTTAACTGTCATTAAACACACAGTTATTGGACATCTGTATGGCAAGTGCTGGAGATACAAACATAAGTATGTCCCATCCCTTCCATTAAGTGGAGAGAAGAGATAAGCAAACAGGGAAACGAGCCCAATGTCAAAGTTAGCCCTGCCTGCCAATGGAATGTTCAGGACCCAATGTCAGTGTGGAGGAAGGACAAAGTAGTGGCATAGGAAGGTCAGAGAAAGCTTCTGTGAGGCAAGATGTTGTAAAAAGCCAGTAGGTGCTAGTGGGAGCCAAGTGGTAAAACCCAGGCACAGATAAAATCGGTGAGCACTATGGACATGGTGCTTTCCAAAACTGCAGAATGTCTAGAGAACAGTTGCCTATCGTGTTGAGCAGTTACAGTTTTATCCTGCGGACAAGAAAAGTTACAGAAGATTTTAAACACGGACATGCTCCGATTTCTAATTTGGAAAGATCATCTCTGGCGATAGCCTCAGCCTGGAGAAGTGTTGGAGGCAGTTATTAATGAAGGTGCCCATACCTATCACACACATCATTGAGTGGAGCATGGCGGAATGGTCCCATAGCTGTTGACTAGGAAAGATTACTTGATTTTCTTGTCCTAATGGGTAGAAAATCATATTTTTTTCCAAAGTAAACAATATTACATGCCCAAACCTCAGCGAAGGCAATATGGGATACATATGGAAGAACTTGGCATTAACCATTAGTGTTCAGTCATCGAGTTAAAGCAGTCTCTACAATTTCACTCCCAGAGAATCAACCCGCTAGAAGAAAAGTTTTTCTGTGAAGCATCACTTCTCACTGTGTTCCTCGATCTCCTTTCAGGGAATCTTGAGGCTCCAAGCTATATCCAGTGAAACAGCTAAGACAGGATTTGCCTTTTTCATCCACAGAGTCCAGTGAGTTTATGAGATGCCATATGAGTGTGGTATCACAAGGAAAAAGTTGACTTGAAAAAATACAAAATAATGGCATTCTCTTCACTATTGTTGTACTTGAAAAATATTACTTTGTCATGAACATTTGTCAGCATGCCTAGGGTTATTAGTAATTCAGGTTAATATTTTTAATAGTCTCAATTTTAGTCTTTAGTATTACATACAATAGCTATGACCCACATAAGCATAAGCTTTTGAGGTTGTCAATTTTAAGAGCAAAAAAAGATGAAAATAAGACCCATATGACATAAGGATGTTTGAAAACAGCTGTATTACATGTAAGTAATGATAATAGCTAGCATTTAGTGTTAACAACATGTTAAGCAGTGAACTACGTGCTTTTGTATGCATTAATTGATTTAATTTTCCTATCAGACTTAAGCAAACATTTTACTCTTGTCAGTCCTATTGTGCACACGGAGAAAATGAGGCACAAAGATTGTAGTCATTGTTCCAGCGTCATTAGGCTGTTGCCTTTAATATGCACTTAACCACTGCCTTTTACAGAAAAAAATGGTCCACTCCACTTAAAATGCGATTTTTGGTGTTATGTTAATGAAAACTTTTTAAATATTTTTGTAAAATATTAAGATACAATATACTTAATCTATGAGATATTCTATTCCTACACAAAAGAGTAGGTATTGTGTATACTAACCCGAGTGTAATTAGTTCTATTCAATGGTAATTGGACTGATTGATATGTAGATCCTAGATTATGTTAAAACTAAATATTAATAGCAATATTCTTTCCTCAAGCTCATATCTGACAAGTAAATGAGACAGCATATATATATATGCATATATATTATGCATATATATATATATATATATATAGTTTTCTATAATTGAGATAAATGTCATACTACCTGCATCATAGTTAGACAGTGTTGCATGGAGATCATATTCCTGGCCTTTGAAGTCAGAAAATAATATAAAAATTCTCATTTGGAAATTTACTCTTGTGGTTTTTTTGGCAAGTTAAGCTCTGTAAGCCTCAATTTTCACATCTATTAAACCTCGGCTGGTATGGTGAGGTTTAAATAAGATGCTGTAGATAAATCAGGGTACAAAATTTGCACATAATTACATGCTCGGGAAAGGTTGATTATTGTTACTATATAGATAAAATCTTCTTAGAGGACAGAAGCTTTTATCCAGAAAAAAGTGTTGCAGGTAATGCACATATCAGGCATGCATGTATATTCTCTTCATAAATAAAAGTGAACAGAGCCCCTGAGCTGGACTGTCTTTACAATATTGATTGCATATAAAGCATTGAGACTAAAAGTAAATTAATACTGAGATGTCACTTAAAAAGGAATTTAGTTCACGAGGGAAAGTAAATGGATAAAGTTTCTACCATTCACGCAGATTTCTCTCTGTTGAAAAATCTCTGCCCCCTCAGTTTTTTATTTTTGACAGTCATTTCTGAGTGGCATATGATGGGTAGATCTAAGTGGAAAAATTTTTATCTGACAAAATACCTTTAAGCAGAATAATCCATGGGTATAAAAAGTCTGAAAGATTGATTTGGGAATGGTGGTTAGTATTTTTTCCTTTTGACTTCATGTAGAATGTTTGTGATAAGTCATAATTCATAACACATTTAAATTCATGGGTTTACACAAGCCCTTTCTCTTGCATAAGTCCTTTCGTGGGTGCGTCTGCCAGCGAAGCAAGGACAAAGGCAGCCGTGTCGGGTTCTTGAGCAGGGGAGTCGTGATAAGCATGGGGCTCTGTGTGACCCTGCATCCAGCAGGGTGGACAGGCAGGGAGAGACAGGAGGCCACGAAGACAGCTAGAAGGTTCTCGCAGTCGTCTGGGGTAAAGAATTCCACTGTCAACATGGCAAGCTAGGAAGAAGCAGCACATCAAAGAGCATCTGCAAAAGGAGGACTCAGAAAAGAATGCTCTGGTCTTGGGTGCTGATAAGACCAGGGTTGCCAGTGGTTCCAAGTTTCTCAGTATCACCAGTTACCCCAGTGCCTTGTGGGTAGTCCTGAGGAAGGATCCAGCAGTGGCGGGGGTGGAGAATGAATTTAGCAGTGGACAAGAGTTTGAGTTCAAAGCCATAGCAACAAATTAAATGCTTCATATTAAGTTGTGAATGAAGACCTCGTGTGAAAAGTCAGTATTGGAGACTCAAGTCCCTTAAAGCAGAGGCACTGTGATTGAAGTCACTTGAATGAATGATTGCCCCTGAGTTGAGTAAGCGAATTGGAGAGCTGAGAATGGACTGCTTGCAGATAGCCGTTTCCTGTAAGTCAGGGTGTATCGGTGTCTCACACCATTCCAGGGCACTCCTATTGTACGGAGCTCCATGCCGGAATCTAGTTTCAGTGGCTTTGATTTGTCATATCGCGGGGGTGGGGGGGAAGTGCACAGGTTTATTAAACATGTGAGGGCTATATTCTCAAGAAATAAACATGAACTTGGAATGAACCTATAATTCATCATTCATATCTTTATCATCTATCTGGATGCAATCAGCTTCACTGTAATTATAGCATGTTTTTGGCATTATAAAATGTAGCCCCGTCCCCCTGCAGAAATAACTAGCACATTCTCCTAGTGGGATAGGGATAAGAATGGCAGCTTCTGACAGTGGGAACTGTAAATAATGGTCTTCACTGTTTATTTGTTGAATTGTCTAAGAAGAAAGAATGACAAGTAGGTCTATAACACACTTAGCTCAACAGCCCAGTACCGGCACTCACCTTATGTGGCCGGTGTTTAATGATACTGGGTATTATGAGACATTTTAACCTTGGTTATTTTTTAACTGTGAAATACCTAGATCATATTATACATAAGAAATATTGACGAGGAATCAAATTTATGGAGAGAAATATCACCCTTCGAGTTGAAAAATTGACCACTACTAGGATATAATTTCTGAAAATGCAGCCTGAAGGCAATTCACTGGAGGGTAATTTTTCAGCGCAGAAGGCAAATTTTCACAGGATGCTGACAGTCTCTCTCTCTCTGTCTTTCTTTCCTTCTCTTTCTTTCTCTCTCCCCCTCTCCCTTTTAACCTCTAAGGGGTATTTCTGTTCTAAATATGCCTCACACTATTATTCCCTAAAATATCTTCTTTAATTCCTATGATCCTATGACTCAAGGCCTAATTAATGCCTACTATCATAAACAGTTATAGTAGGCAAAATTTTGAAATGATTAATATGCAAAGCAATAGAAATATTATAAATCTGATTTTGATCACTAATGATAGATACATGCACTATTTTGTACACTGCTTAATGGGCTTCCTAAATAATTTCCTGGTTCCTAGATTTTCTCCTTCCTGAAGGATCCAAGCACTGCTGTCAGACTTTTCTTTCCAACATATGCATGACATTGGCCATATCACGGAGCTCAAAAACCTTCACTGGCATCCTACTGTGCTTTGAATAAAATTGAAAATTCTTTGGCATTCAGGATGCTCCAATCCCAATATCTGTATCTTAATTATTTCCCTTAAGTAGTATACTAGTTTTCCCCTCTGCATGTTTGCTCGCTGTGATCATTTTAATATTAGATTTTATAACATTGTAGCCAAAGGTGAAATTTAGCTGAAGCATCCCATAGGAGCAGTTTTTAATATTCACTGTTGTACAAAGTTTCCAGTTTCAGGCATTCTTTTTAGATTCATGGAAGGAACACACGCTTTCACGGAGAAAAAAGGGAAAGGAGAAGAGAGAGGGGCGGGGAAGAGAGGAAGGGGAAAAAGAAAAAGAAAAAAGAGAGACCTACCCCTTCGTTTACTTACAAACTAATTATGCTACAAATCCAATCAAAGGAGAGGCTCTCACAAAATGTTATTGTTGGACATAGACTTATTTCCACACCTTTACTTTGTTTCTCTGGGCCACTTTTGCATAACTAATATTAAGATGTTAAATATTAGTAGTTTTATATATTAATGACATCCTTTTTTCTATTAATATACCTATTTTACTAATGTTAAAAGTCCATATCTCATGACATGATATATATCTTAACAACAGATACTTCAAAAAATTATGATAAACCTTTTTTCAACATGGTACTTGCAGGATTTTGTGTTACATTGGCTTGTTACTTTGTACATTTTGGTCCTTTCATTATGAGCTATATATGTTAATATCTTTTACGTAATTGCATTTAGAATTAAGTCTTAGTTATTTTCTGTATTTTTGATATTTTGATTACTGAATATTAGTATTCAGATTGTTTTTGTTCATCCATTGATATTTCCTTTGTCCCTTATTAACCTTGCAACTTTCCTGATGATAAATTCTCAGTGTTGCCCTTAATAGGGTTATTATTAAATCTTCTTTTGCATTAGAAAGACCAGTCTATTAATATCCTAATGCCTCAGTGTCTTTATCTGTAAGATGGCAAAAATATTATCCAAGTTGGATGTTGTGAGGAATAGATGTTGGGCAGTTTCTGCTGTTATTATCATTTTATGTTGACCTATTAAAAAATTTGCCCCAATGCATCTTAATATGATAGTACGTTCACTGAAATTTTGTCATTGTAATTTTGATTCTCAAAAATAATAGTACAACCAGATATTTAACAATATGATTTTGATTTTCGTAATTTCTAAGTAACTCTCTATTTGAAAAAGAAAAATACTGCACAAATCAATGTCTAGAGATACTCAAAGTATTTTTAAACCTTTCTGTTGCTTAGAATTATGATTTCACACAGTCTAATATTCTTTGAGAGATCGTGGTTCTGAAACCTAGTAATGATAATATCCTGTATCAAACCCATATGCATACATCCTAAGGCAGATGTAGCTCCTTTTAAGTTATTAAAATTCAACTTCAATATTCAGTTCTGGTTACTACTTTTTGGAAAGGCTTTCCTCTCCAGCCACTGGCTTAGGTCTACCTTTTATGTGATCTCAGAGCACTGGCTTTATTGGGTACAGAAGCACATCTTCCCTTTCTTGTCTGCTAGACTCCAAGGCTCCGGAGGCCAGGACTAAGTCCTTCATCTCTGTGCCCCAACACCAGAACAGCCCCCGTGATCACCACGCATTACTCAATCAGTTGTCCATATATCTTGATAATCCTGTGTTAGTTAATATGTCTGTGATGGATATAGATAATTCTTATGGACTACGGGCAACACCAGTGTTTTCTGTGGGGATGGGTATGAAAATCTGCTGGTCACCCAGATGGATGCTGAGTCAGCAGAGGGCTTTCCGATGTGTCTGTAGACTGCTCCCTACCCCCCACCCCAGGGAGCTGTCTCCCCAGTCCATCTCTCTGCTACCGGCCACTCCCGTACTTACGTCTGAAAACACACTTACGTCATTCTTCCTGCTACCAAATCTATCCTTTAGCCTCGTCACATAATGCAATTTATTTCTTTCCTTTTTAAAGACACTAATGGAACTGTTATCTCTGCCTTCTACTGTTGCATGAACTCCTCAGTGCTGTGCTACCTGGCTTCATCTCTTCATCCCAGTATTCCTTTGGAGCTGTTATTGACTTAAAATCCAGAAACCCACTGAACGTTCTTTTAGTCCCTAAATTTGCTTCTCTTGACTTCTAGCTCCTTTATAATAGTTCTTCTGTCTAGCTGAGAGACATTGACTGAATGTTTTTTTCCCTAAGTGTTCGTTAAATGCCCTGTTTCATGACTTCCTAATTTTTGACCTTACATAAATTACCCAGCTATCTGAGCCTTTATTTTCGTGCCTTATAATGAGGATATTGGCAGGGCTTACCTCGATGAGATGATCCGTGCACAGAACTTGTGTGTTTAGAATATAGTAAACATTTTTATCAGGGGTGCCTGCGTGGCTCAGTGGGTTAAGCCTCTGCCTTCAGCTCAGGTCATAGTCTCAGGTCCTTGGATCAAGCCCCGCATCGGGCTCTGTGCTCTGCAGCCAGCCTGCTTCCCCCTCTCTCTCTGCCTGCCTCTCTGCCTACTTGTGATCTCTTTCTCTGTCAAATAAAAAAAAAATCTTTAAAAAATATTTTAAAAAAAGAATAGAAACATGCTATCAGAAGCATGTAAAGTGAGTATCAATGGATGTTTAACTGAACATCTTATTGTGGGGATCACGTGGATCTTTTCTCAGCTCTGGAGGCCATGTTGGTTGAGAAGAGATGCCGTTGGGCAGATGGGCAAGTCTTTTCCCCTAGAATTGCTGTGAATAAACAATGCTGTATGTTAGAATTCAAATATTTTTTGAACCTGCTCTTGAAAGTTTGGTATCTGATTGGGTCTTTTTTTCCCCTGCATATCACACTAAAGACGAAAGAGAAAAAAAAAGAAAAAGGAATATTTTGAGTAATTCACTGCCATAAATTTTTAAGGTGAACTTACACAGTTAATGATAGAATTGTATTTTTGTCTTAATTTCTAGGCTTGGGTATGATGTAAAATGTTTTGATTAGACCCCGTGTTTTGAATTGACCCCAGTTACTTATCCATTAATAAATTTATCCCAAAACACTTATTAAGCATGTACTATGGATTTGGTGCTATGTTAAGTGCTTTCATTATTTTTTTAAATTCTTATTTAAAAATTTTTAAACATTTATTTATTTGAGAGAGAAAGCATGCAGGAGAGTGTGGGCAGAGTGGGGGCAGAGGGAGAAGCAGACTCCGTGCTGAGCAGGGAGCCCACAGCAGGGCTTGATCCCGAGACTCAGGATCGTGACCTGAACCAAAGGCAGATGCTCAACTGACTGAGCCTCCCAGGCGTCCCTGTGTTACGTGCTTTTTTTTTTTTTTTTCTTAAAGATTTTATTTATTTATTTGACAGAGAGAGATCACAAGTGGGCAGAGAGGCAGGCGGCGGGGGTGGGGGGAGCAGACTCCCCACCAAGCAGAGAACCCAATGCGGGTCTCCATCCCAGGACCCTGGGATCATGACTCAAGCCAAAGGTAGAGGCTCTAACCCACTGAGCCACCCAGACGCCCCTGTTACGTGCTTTTTTACCACAATGGCAAACAGGCTCCTTCTCTGAGAGCTTATCATCTCTAAGTAACTTCTCAACTTATGTATAGCTTGCCATGTAGAATGACATGGAACATTTCTTCAAAGACAACTGAGAAAGGGACTGTGCTTTTCTTTTTCAGAGAAAAAGATTCTTTTTCTTTTCTTATACTATATAATTTTCACAAATACCACTTTGTGGTATTTGTAACACCTTTCAGTGTTCACATACATCCAAATAATGTCAATTAGTGAGGAAACATTGCCTTTTTTTCTTACTTGCAAATTTGATCTTGAGCAATATATTTAGACTCATAACCTGAGATAAATATGCCTTTAATTTTCTCATCAATCTAGTAAAAATACCCTAATATCTATATTATGTTGTGTTTTATAATGTCTCTTCTAGGTTTGGCAGGGAAAAGATTGATTTTGCGCATAAATTCTGACCATAAATGAGCGTACATGAGTTAAGTTGCCAGTCACTCAGCAGAAGACAGAATGTATGAATAGAATATACATAAGTGTATATGTACAAACAGTAAAACCAGCCTTGTAAACTTCATGATTCCATTAGTCCCAAATGCTGCAGTGCAAGAAGGGAGAAGAGGTTTATATGAACGTATAGCTGATCTTTCTGAGCTACAAGTTCACAATCTATTTTTTTTTTCTGTTCTGATGATGTTACTGTAACCTCTAAACCATGGAGCACACGTACATTTTTTTTAAATATTTTATTTCTTTATTTAAAGAGAGAGATCACAAGTAGGCAGAGAGGCAGGCAGAGAGAGAGGGGGAAGCAGGCTCCCTGCTGAGCAGACAACCTGATGCGGGGCTCGATCCCAGGACCCTGGGATCATGACCTGAGCCGAAGGCAGAGGCTTAACCCGCTGAGCCACCCAGACGCCCCACACACGTACATTTAAAATAAGTTTCTAAATATTATGATAAAAACAAGGAACAAGCTGTTATGCACTTAATATCACATTGTTTATAAGGTTGGTGGGTCAGAGGCGGAATTTTCTAAAGCACTCATACGTTTGACGTATGCCCTCAGTTCTAGCCCAAAATGTGTTGAATACAATAAAAAACACTTTCTAAGGCTGAGGCTGATGCTTTCCAAACATATCTCTCTCCAATCTGCTTAAGATGTTCCTATGGAACCCAGCTTTATTTTTTCATCCATTTGCATTTTTCGATGTGTTTCTCTCCTGCTCAGGTTATTAGATTTGACGGCTGCACAGTATAGATAGCGAGCCCCGCCGAACGTAGGTGTCTTCATGGAAACCACCTGGGGCCGAGAGTTCCGCTTTTCTCACCTTATCGTGTCTGGAACACAGATTTGCTCTGCTCGTCATATTTTGGCATCTGTGAATCACCGTCATGTTGTCATATTCGCAGTTACAAAGTAGCCGATGGGAAAGGAGCCAACTACTTGAGGCACTTTAAATTAAAAAAAAAAAGTCTGATTTCAGCATTACTCATTGGAAATGCTATTTGGGAAAGCATTTACTTCAGTTTCTGAGATGCTGGCAATAACTTAGTAGGCAATACATAATCCTACTTTTTAGAAGAAATGTTTGTATGGGCTGAAGAGTGAAAGAACCAGTAATTACTGGAAGCTACAGGTAAAGTGGCAAGCCTAGGAAACAGGAAGTGAATAATTTTCCATGATATGGTTTATCAATAGTACCTGCTAATTAAATGGACAGTGAACGAGACATGTCAATACAAGTGATTTAATTCTCTCAATCATACTAGTCCCTTATAATTTGATCCCTTTTCATACATGTTCATTTTAAGTGGGCAAAAATGAAAGTAATTTTAAAACTAGATTTCAGGACAAGAGTTCTAGGTAGATCCTGAATTTGTTAAAATAAAAGACCTAGATTTTACTTTCCCTTAAAATTTTACTCTATCATAACTATATGCAAAAATACTCAAATACTTTAAAACATAGTGTTCTGTTTTTACTCAATTGAGTGCAGGCTTCTCAACAAATTAAATTATCATCTTTCTATACATAACACTTTATATATTCTTTAAGAGTGACTTTTGGGACACCTGGGTGGCTCAGTTGTTAAGCATCTGCCTTCAACTCAGGTCATGATCCCAGAGTCCTGGGATCAAGCCCCAGTAAGCTGGGGGGTAGGGTGGAGCGGGGGGCATCCCTGTTCAGCAGGGAGTCTGCTTCTCCCTCTCCCTCTGCCCCTCCCCCCACCCACTTGTTCTCTCTCTCTCTCTCAAGTAAATAATCTTAAAAAATTACTTTTTATCATCTTCATGGAGATAAACACACACACACACACACACACACACTCATATACACAAAACCACTCTACAACTAGCTTCTCACAACATTTAGTTTCTTCCAACTCAACGCAAACCTTCTGTTGATTTTTACGTGTCTTCTCAAAAATTTCCACTGGTAATTTTAGGCAAGGTTTGTTCTGGTATCTGAATGATATGTGGTGACAAGGTGGCATTGCCAAGGCAAATATACAAGAAAAGCCATTAATTTTCAAGGGAGCGTGTGGGTATCTCCTAGTCAGCATTTATAAAGATTTTATTTTATGAATACCAGCTCTGGTGCTGTAGTTTGGAAAGAAATCTCAAAGGACCATAGTCCAACAATTTGGGGAATTCTGCACATTCAAGTTTTATTTAGTTTCATGATGAACATTAGGATTTCTCTGAAATCCTTCAATGAAAACATTTCGTGAAAAGGCATTGACAGATATAATTGGCCACAGACCGCCCCCACACTTAACACACAGTACTCCACAGAACACACTGTGTTTGGGAAAATTACCTGTAATGAAGAAACACATTAGGACGGTTTAGAAAGATCCAGGTGTCTTTCAGAGCAGAGGATTGGTCCTTATCCTAAAGGAGCTAGATCCTTATCCGAAAGTGACCAGCTTATTTATTGTATTTATTTTTGCCAACCCTGTTCTTCAAAAATGAATCATCACGACAACCTGTATCTTAATAATTGAAACCCCCACCTGTTTTAGTTACAGGAATTTCAGTCCTTCAGGGGTTGCCCTCCTAAATTTTGACCAAGGAAGTGTCTGTGTTTTCAGTCTTTCCAGCGGGGGTAGCGGGCATGCGTCCATGATTTATGGGGATGTGTGAACTGTTTTGGAGTAATACACCCATATTCAATGATATAATCTTTTGAAATAAGACAAAGCTCAATGACCCTAATATAAAGAATTTCTACAAATGAATATGAAATAGACCAAGAGTCAGAAAAAAAATAGCATGCATGGGCAATTTTCAGAAAAGGAAATACAAGTGATCTATGTGAAAATTTGCTTTGAATAGTGAACATGAAATACAAATTAGAGCAAGAGTGAGAGAACATGTTTTTTAACCCATCAGGTAGTCAACATTAAAGAAGCTTTCAACTCTAGAGCTGGTGACAATTTAGGGAAATCGACACTCGTCCCTAATGGGGTTATGAATTATTTAAAAAAATAATTTGTCAAGAGCAATTAAAATGATGTCTGTATGTCCCTGGACCGGGCACATTTAGCTCGACAGGAGAAAGAAACACATTTTACAAATTCGAAAGGTCTTTTGTGACTGAATTTTTCAAACTTTATAATCTCCTAGCTCCTGGCCGTCTTTGAACACACCACTTACAGAGGCTTCTCCTTGTTGATGTTCCCTGGCCTCAAGGGTCATAGATTAGTCATGATGGAGCTGAAAGTCTGTACCAGTTCTGCTGTGGGTCGGCTTGACCACTGGCCAAGTTGTCATTGCTACCCACCCACCTCGTGACAGACAAGGCTTTCCATTCCCACTGGCCTTGTGCTCTACTTCAGTGTAGGTCTCTGGGTCTTGGGGGGATCAGACAAAGCTTCCTCTGTCCCTTCCCAAATCTTGAGACTAGAAGTTTTTGGAAACTCATTTGATTCACACACACATAGCACTGCCTCCCCACATGATATAAGATGATAGGATGAGAGCGGCAGACCAGAAAGGTTCTAATATTGGTTTCCAAGACCTGTCTGACTCCTTGTCCTTCCAGACCTATTTACTGGCCCAGACTCCTTTTACCCTCATAATAACACTCCTCTCAGGAACATTGCCCTTTTCTGCAATCTGGCTTTGAGGAGCAGCAACCTGGACATCAGATATGTTTGCAAAACATTACAATTCAGAGAGGGTGGAGGGCAGGGGGGAGCTCAGGGCATCCTGGAGGTACCCTCTGTGCCAATTCAAGAGAGGAGCCTTAGCAGCCAGCCTTATCTGCCCCTGGCCCCTTGGGTTACAAACCTCAATCACAGCTAATTACATTGAGGAAGGACCGAGCATCAATTCCTATCAGTTGTCAGACCCTTGTCCAAGCAAAATGTCCTCCCAAGATAATGTAAGATGATAGAAATTTTCAGATTGAGCCTGCCTCGTGACTTTTATAGGCTGGTTCTCTTAGACATAGATCTGCAAGTGATTATATTTCTGTCCTTGTTTACCTAATCAAGCTCTTTCATATGAGCCACATATGCTCACTCTCTTCTGCTGGCAACAGTTCCAGGATTCCAGCCTACCATGCACATCAGGTTTAATTCCTGCCTAATCGTTATCTTTGCTGGATCTTTCTCAATTTCTAATTTTGGAGTCTCCTAGGGTGAGTCTTGTACTCTTATTTTCTTTTTCCATGGTGATCTCAATCATGTCCCACCCTGCTCTGTGCTATTAGGCAGTGCCTGGAGACATGTTTGATTGTTACAACTGGGTGGGCATATACTGTCATCCAGTAGATAAAGGCAGGAGATGTCGTGAACCATCCTACCATGCACACATGCCTAGGACCGCCTATGCAACTAAGGAATATCCAGCACACAAGTGAACAGTGTTGTGTGTGAAGACCCTGTAGCCTGTAGACACTCTCTTCTAGAAACATGTTTGCAACATTACCCCCTAAATGCCAGTGTGTTCCTCACACTTGATATGGCCAAATACAGATCTTTTTTTCCTTTCCCAGTTATGGTTTTCTGCTCTCACTTAATCCCCCACTTTCTCTCTCTCTCTCTCTCTTTTAGGGAGTAAGAAAGTACAGGTGTGCAGGGAGGGAGGAGCAGAGGGAGAAAGAGAATCCTAAGCAGGGTCCACTTGGCATAGAGTCTGACGCGGGGCTTCATCTCACTACCCCGAGATCATGATCTGAGCGGAAATCGAGAGTGAGAGCCTTAGCAGACTGAGTCACCCAGGCGCCCCTCAATCCCCTTTTCATAGGAGGCAGCATAATTTATCTTGCTTCCCTGAGACCTAGGAATGGTACTTAATTCATGTCTTGTCCTCAGTCTCACCTCCAATCTGCCAGCAAGTCTGGTGAGCTCTACCTGTAAGCTCCATTCTGGGACCCTCCATTTCTCTCCATCTTCTTTCTAGCCACCACGCCCGACCCTTCAATCCTTTCGTGTTTGGTCCATTTCAGTAACGTTTCCACTGTTCCCCTGGCTTCTTTGCGGGACCGTGCTAGCAATTCACAAAGCAGTTGAATAATGATTTTTAAAAACTTAAACTGGATCCTGTCCTTCTTCCTCCCAAACCCTAGTGTTGCCCCTTCATAGTTAAAAGTGGCCCTTATGGGGCACCTGAGTGGCTCAGTTGTTAAGTGTCTGCCTTGGGCTCAGGTCATGATCCCAGGGTTCTCGGTTCGAGCCCCGCATCAGGCTGCCTGCTCAGCGGGAGGCCTGCTTCTCCTTCTCCCGTTCCCTCTCTCGCTGTGTTTCTCTCTGTCAAACAAATAAAATCTTAAAAAAAAAAAAAATGAGAAGTGGCCCTTATGTCAAAATTCATCCTGTGTTTCTCAGACCTCATTCACCAGTCTTCTCACTAGGGAAGGTTTTCTGACACATTGCAACACTATAATCTTCCTTTAGGCTCTCTTTCTTGTGTTTGCTTATTTCTGGTATTTTCTGCTGCTAGGCTCTCCTAGACTTGTACATGCTTGTCCTTAATTCCTATCTTAGATCAAGTCTCTCGTCTTTCCTGGCCCTACAAAGCAAAATGGCCTCTCTCTCCCACACTGGCCCTGTGTGCCCCCCTGGTTTATTGTAAAGTACTTAAGACTGCTTTGTTCTTTTTAATAGTCCTTTAAATTTAGATGTAACTGACACATAACATATTAGTTTTAGTTTACAACATAGCGATTGGATATTTGTATATAGTGCAATAAGTCTAGTTAGCACCCATCACCATACATAGTTGAAAATTACTTTTCTTGGCATGAAAACTTTTAAGATCTACTCTTTGTAAATTTAAAATATACAACACAGTATTAATTATAGTTACCATGTATATTACATCCCTGTGACATATTTTACAGCTAGAACTTTGTACTTTTTAACCCCCTCACCCATTTTGACACCTCCCCCACCCCTCAGCTTCTGGTAATCACTAATTTGTTCTCTGTATCCACGAACTCAGTCATTATTTCTTTTTGGATTTTGGTTCTGTGTTTGTTTTTTTTTTTAATTTCATGTGTAAGTGAGATCATACGGTATTTGTCTTTCTCTGTATGACTTCACTTAGCCTGTTGTACTCAAGGTCAATCCTTGTTATCACAAATGGCTCTCTAATGGATTTGTTGTGGGTGAATAATATTCCATTCTATTTATATACATTTTCTTTATCCATTCATCTCTCAGTGGACACTTTGGTTGTTTCCATATCTTGGAAATAATGTTACATTATTACAATGATTGTTATTGCATTTTTATTATTTTTAATTTTAATTAAGTATTATCAATATCAAATTATTATAATTATAATTATTGTATTTTTAGTGTATTGTATTGCATTGTGATAATGTAACATTCCTTATGTAATTATTATTACAATTATTATACATTACAACAAATTATGCTGTAAATAATGCAGTGAATGTGGGGGTGCAGATATTTTTTCAAATTAGTGTTACGTTTCCTTTGGATAAATACTCAGAGATGGAACTGCTGGGTCATATGGGATTTCTGTTTTTAATCTTTTGAGACCCTCCATGCTGTTTTCCATAGTAGCTGCACCAATTTACATTCCTACCAGCAGTGCACCAGTTCCCTTTCCTACACATCCTTGCTAACGCTGGTTGCTTTTGGTAATAATCCATTCTAAGTGGTGTGGGGTGGTATCTCATTGTGGTTTGGATTTGCATTTCCCTGATGATTAGCACTGCTGAGTACATTTTGATGTACCTGTTAGTTTCTGTATGGTACCTGTGGAAGCAATGCCCATTCAGCTCCTTTGCCCGAGTTTTAGTTGCGATTGTTGTTCCACTGTTAGATGTAAGAGTTTTATAGATATATATATGCATATATTTGTATATATGTAAGATGGTAACTCTTTGTCCCATGTGTCATTTGCAATTATTTGCTCCCATGTGGTAGTTTGTTTTTTTTATTTTGTTGATGGCTTCCTTTGCTACCTAGAGGTTTTTTATATATTCCCACTTGTTTGTTGTTGTTGTTGTTGTTCATTTGTTTGTTTGTTTGCCCATTCCAAAAACTCATCTCTAAAATCAGAATCAAGGAGCTCACCATCTATGCTTTCTTATAGGATTTTTTTAATAATTATTTAAAAAATTTTTTATAAACATATAATGTATTATTAGCCCCAGGGGTACGGGTCTGTGAATTGCCAGGTTTACACACTTCACAGCACTCACCATTGCACATACCCTCCCCAATGTCCATAACCCCACCACCCTCTCCCTACCTGCCCACCCCCTCCGCCCCCGGCAACTCCCAGTTTGTTTTGTGAGATTAAGAGTCTCTTATGGTTTGTCTCCCTCCCAATAACATCTTGTTTCATTTATTCTTTTCCTACCCCCCAAGCCCCCCACATTGCATCTCCACTTCCTCATATCAGGGAGACAACATATGATAGTTGTCTTTCTCCGATTGACTTATTTCACTAAGCATGATACCCTCTAGTTCCATCCACGTCATTGCAAATGGCAAGATTTCATTTCTTTTGAAAGCTGCATAGTGTTCCATTGTATTTATATACCACCTCTTCTTTATCCATTCATCTGTTGCTGGACATCTAGATTCTTTCCATAGTTTGGCTATTGTGGACATTGCTGCTATAAACATTCGGGTGCACATGCCCCTTCGGATCACTACATTTGTATCTTTAGGGTAAATACCCAGTAGTGTAATTGCTGGGTCGTAGGGTAGCTCTATTTTCAACTTTTTGAGGAACCTCCACGCTGTTTTCCAGAGCGGTTGCACCAGCTTGCATTCCCACCAACAGTGTACGAGGGTTCCCCTTTCTCCACATCCTCACCAGCATCTGTCATTTCCTGACTTGTTAATTTTAGCCATTCTGACTGGTATGAGGTGATATCTCATTGTGATTTTGATTTGTATTTCCCTGATGCCAAGTAATGTGGAGCATAGTGTCAGGTCTTACATTCAAGTATTCAGTTCATTTTGACTTGCTTTTTGTGTATGGTATAAGATAGTGGTCCAATATCATTTTTTTGCATGTGGTTGTCCAGTTTTCCCACCACTGTTTATTGAAGAAACTGTCTTTTCCCTGTTGTATATTCTTAGCTCTTTGCCGTAAATAAATTGAGCATATGCATGGGCTTGCTTGTGGGCTCTCCATTCTGTTTCATTGATCTATGTGTCTGTTTTTATGTCAATAGCATATTGTTTTGATTTTACACCTTTGTAATATAGTTTGAAGTCCGAGAGCATGATACCTCCAGCTTTGTTCTTCTTTCTCAAGATCGTGTTTGCTATTCTGTGTCTTTTATGGCTGGCTCATTACGTCATTCACGGGGCACTCAAGTTTTGATGATGGGGTGTCCCTGTGTTTCACTTTAGTTTGTACTCAAAAAATATTGGTTACATTGACAGGGCTCTTTCAGCAACACAAATAATTAGAAATGAGCCATTAGCTGTTAGAAAGCCTAATACTAAAGCTTAGTAGAAAAGCAAGAGCTCATAATTTTATTAAAAAAGATTGCCACATGGCAAGGTGATTCCATGTAAGATCCTACAGCATGGGCAGTTCTTTTCAGAAGTTTGTTTTTCTGACAAAAGTGATTCCCCACTTCCCACCTTATAACTGTCTCTTAGAAATAATCCTATATTTCCTAATACTGTATCTATTCTTATTTATATTCCAACTAGATCACAGGTTGCTTAAGGGTAAGGATTCTTGTTTATCTTTGTATCATTTTTCACCAAATGTCAGACCTAAACAAACAAACAGACAAAAGGTGGAGGTTTTCCTGTTTATATGGCCAACATCGTTCAGATTTTGTGCATGGTATTTATGATAAACATTTGCTACTCATATTGTTTCTTACTGTCTGATTTTGTTCTGAGTGGACGATAGTTGAGGCAAAAAGCCATTTATATTAGCAAAGCTTAAGCTTCTATAATACCAACTGGTAATTTCTATACTAAACAGTAGAACAGTAGATTGATTCAGTTCATTATGAAAGCTAACATATATTGAGGGTTGATTATGTGCCAAGCCATATTCTAAATGCTATATTATGTATTAACCCATTTAATTCTCAAAATATCCACAAGAGGTGGTGATTACTATTTTCCTTCTTTTACATTGAAAGACATTGTGCCAGAGAGAGTTAAGTAACTTGCTGAAGTTCACACTGTAAGAAATATTGAGGTCCCCTTTGAACCCAGGCAGTGTGACTGCAAAGTTAATACCTTTAATCTCTATCCATTCACTTTTGATAAATACTATGTAATTGAATCTAAAGGGCTTTATACCTTTAAAGTATCAAAGTCCTTTCTTCCTAAATGCAACTTTTTAAAAATTCCACAAGTGGATTTATTGCTATATACACTACACAATTAAATATGTCTCAACCCTTCACTAACTTCAGTGATAAATATTTCTGCTTCGTTGTATGCATGACCAATTCTTTTCTTATCCTCTTTGAAAATGCAAGACTTCAGATGAAAACACTAACATATCTCTGCATAGTAGAGTGGGGGAGGGTGAAAACCAGGAAAACAAATTGCTCTAACAATGTATCTTGGCAGCATAATGGTCCATTTCTAGCAAACAGGAAAATAGAAATGACATGCTCTGATTTGAGATAATCTTTTACGTTTGGTGATGATTAACAATCCAAATAAATCAATACCAGCAAAGTTTAAGAATGGAAAGATAACAAAAACCCCTTTCCATTTAAAGGATACATTTGTTATCTATAACCACAAAGAGGCATGCCAATTTTCACGAAAGGCTTACGATTCCACCTTTTCAGTAGCAACAAATTCACTTAACAACCAAAATGCACAAATAAAAATCTTCGTTAAAAGAATATGAGAAGCCAGTCTGAAACAGAAATTATTTTTTCCCCCCCAGAGTAAATGTCTTCCTAGGTAGCTGGTTCACCATTAAGGACCATCTGGTCTCTTTTCCTGCTCTGTATCCACTGTCCCCAGCAGCATGGACATGAACATGGTTTTGGTTTCCTAACTAAGTGAAATCAATGTAAAATGGTGGGGCAGAGCTGCACAACCATGTATAAACACACACACACACACACACACACACATATCTCTACCTACCTATGATTTTATTTATTTATTTTTGTCTAGGTAGTTGACATTCAATAATTAGGTTTCAAGAGCGTCTGTGCCAAGTCAACCAAAACATTCATTTGAGAGATTTTTGCTTTTATTGACTAAATCTTAGCTCTAGAGTATTTCAGCTAATCGAAGGAATAGGTACCATTCTTGGATCATAGGTGAAGAAACTATGGTTATTTAGGCCTGAGTTTACAAAGCCAAAGAGCTAGTTCTACAAGGGGGATGGAATTTGGAGTCAAGGAAATTAAAATAAAACCCTTCTTTGACCACAAAGCTGCTAATTGACCTTTCGATTTCAACTTTCTTCATTTTGATTTCTTCAGTTACAAATTTAGAGCAATGCATAGCGAAGTGTTGAGTCGCCTACTGGATTTTTCGGTTGAACTTCAAAACTTTGAAGCTTTAAAAATCTGAAAACTTATTGACGTCTCCTCTCATTCTCCACTTTTATTTTTAATTTCTCTTGTGATCACTAATTTGTTAACTGGTGTTTTAGTCCCTAAGCCAAACATTGAAAAGACATTCTGTAACATTTGTCTCCAGATGGGTCATTCCCAGATGAATTCTATCTCTTAAATACCTCGGAAATCTCCTCCTTTCTTTACCTCTTCACTGTCTTTGTCCCAGTTAAATCTGTCACCATTTTCGTTTTAAATTACTGCCAAAGTCTCTTAGCAGGTCTGTTTCATCCCACTGTAACCATCGTTCATATTGCTATGCTGATTATCAAAACCAAAAATATGTTACCCACTTTCCTTTTTAAGATAATTTATATCCTTCAATTTAAAAAAGTAGACTCATCTTAACACAGCATAAGGATCTGGGCCCTTTAGCATTATGTCCTGTCTTCCTCCAAAGGCTTCCTCTAATTTCTAATTAGGCCAAAGTGATCTACTTAGTAATACTCTAGGCTGTCAGGTTTCCCATGTCTTTAGCCTTTATCTGTCAGTTTGCCACTATCTGATTAAATCCCATTCAGTCTTGAAGATTCACACTTACAGTTCAACCCGCAAAGAAGGAAAAATATATGACCTTGCTAAGCCAGGGGTGCAAGTGCCTCTCCATCTTTCTCCCCCTCCCTCCCACCTTCTCCTTGTCTCTTTCTCTGTGTGTGTGTGTGTGTGTGTTTAAAGATTTTTTATTTATTTATTTGACAGAGATCAGAAGTAGGCAGAGAGGCAGGAAGAGAGAGAGGGAGAAGCAGGCTCCCCGCTGAGCAGAGAGCCCGATGCGGGGCTCCATCCCAGGACCCTGGGATCGTGACCTAAGCCAAAGGCAGAGGCTTAACCCGCTGAGCCACCCAGGTGCTCCTCTTTCTGTGTGTTTGTATGTGTGTGTAGATGTTATATACACACGTAAAAGAAGATGAGCTCAACCAGAGTACTCAACACAGAAAAAGAAAGGTAGCCTATTTCAAGGACCCAGATGTCCGTATGTTTACTTTTTTCCTTACCTGTCTCTCTGGACAATAAAGTTGAAAGCTAATTGTCTGACTGGAAGTCTACTGTTCTTGGACTAAAATTGTGCCTGCACCTCACACTGAAATATTGTTGAAGAGGATGTTTGTGGATCTGGCTAAGAGGTTGGGAAGGTCTAAGGGGATGAAGTCCATTCCACTGTCCCTCTTACCGGTCCATGATCAGTACATTGGAGCAGAGGGATACTTGTCAGTGGATGCAGTCCTGGCTTGGGGATAAGCTGACGAATGCGAATGTGTTGATGGCAGAGAGGAACTCATCCAGAGGCTGCAAAGTGGCAGTTCCTGGCTTGCCCAGAAATTAGTCCATTGAGTGTTTAATTGGTGGCTGTGATTTTGGCTGTGGTCCAGCTGTTGATAACCTTGTAAGTTTATTGGATGCCATTTTGATTTTTAGATATTTATAGATTTTTTTTATAGTTGTTTAGTATAGGAAAACAATAGTTCTGAGGCAACATCACATTCTACTTCATGTAACATGTTGCACGAGTAACCCTCGGCTTTGAAAGCTCAGGAACCACTTGCATGTTGTCCCCTCAGTTTAACTTGAGCAGCCTTAGACTTGTTACCACCCATAGAAATGCTGACTTTCCCTCCGTGGGGTGGTGGACCAGATGCCTGGATTTGCTCAGACCAGTCCTGGATCACAGGTCCTGTACTGACAGCTAGTCTGCTTAATGCCTTCTTTTAGTTTCACAGTCTCCCAGTTAGATGACAAATGTTATGTTTATTCTATCTGTAGGGGAGCTTAGCAGAGCTCAACCCTTCTCGCGTAATACCTAAAAAAGGGAATGCTGAGCAAACTGCAATTCCTACATTGTAAAAGCGACCCAGTTCAGGATTTGTGGGAAGACTTTCAGGAAGGAATGTTTGAGATCTACAAATTAGGTCAAAAGTTAAATGAAGGGGTTTCATCTGCTTGCACATTTGCCAAGGTCCCAAGCCCTTGAGACTGGAGACCAAAAGGGGGTGGGGGCTAATTTGTGGAAGAGGGAAAAAAGGCCCATGTCTGTAGTATGAGGAGACAGGAACCTGATGTGAAAAATTAGACCAGGCATGTCTGCAGGATTCAGAACAAGCCTTAGAAGTCATGGCAAGCATTTTCAAATTTGCTCTATGAGAGGTAACAACAAAGAATATTGCAATTTTTAAGTAAGCGCTGAGACTTGCTTATACCTACTTCTTTTCTTTCTTTCTTTTTTTTTTTTTAAGAATACTCTGGCACATATGTGGATAATGGATTGGGGTTGGGGTAAATTGCATGAAAAGCAGTGGAATTGTGGAGGTCCTTCAGCAAGCTAAAATGGTGGTGTCATGAGAAATTATGGAAACTGAGCTATGGGGGTAGTTAGTGGGGGGAAGTGAACTATTTATTTTTTTAAAGGTTAGCAGAACTAGAATTGATCATACTTTTTATCCTGAATGCTTCTGTTTATATCAAAAGAAAGAGACATCTGGAAATCATGCCTATGTACAGTATGTACAGGTGAACCTTTAGGTTAATTTTTTCATTTACTCTTAATCAGTTTTGCCCTTAATTGGTGTGAGGGCTCCTTCAGAGAGGGAATTTGGCCCCAGGCTGCCATAGGGCCACCTAAGCGACAGGAGATAAAGCAGGGGGCCAGCAGGGAGAGGTCTTCCCAGGAGAACAGCCTACCTTGAGGGAGCCAGGAGCATTCCCAGACTGTACTCCGTCCATCTCTGAGCATTCTGACCCCTTTCTAATTCTTATTACAGAGTCAGGCTTGGGACTGACTACACTGAGAAGTGGTTTTGCTGTCCTGACAATTTCACACTCAAGTGAACTCAGATGAATTTACAACAGTAGCTACCTCTGTTTACAAATTAGTATCAAAATGTTCATCAGTTTTGCAAGGCTTTACATTTTACTTGTTCTGAGGCTACAATAAAACTCCGTTAAAGTATTTCATGTAAATTGAGGCATCTGGATATTTACATTGGTGACATATGTAGAGAGTTGGGAAAGAAATGTGTCAAAGAGGCAGAATTCCCAAGGAAAATTTTTCCATATTTTTGATTTTCACTTTCAAGAAAACTAATTTAGGTCCTACGGGAAAGAAATAACAATTGAGTTTCTTCTGCTACCTGCGTATCACTCCTTTGCCTCTGATTAGGATTATATATTATATTGATTCAAGCCTGTCTGTTTCTTTTCTCCATATTGCACGAACGATGAGTTTACTTCATTTTATCTCAGTGATATTTATGAGGTATCGTACATAAAAATCTCTCAGGCTTCAGTGTAGTCCAGTGAAAAGGACATACGGAACTCAAGTCAGTAATGTAATATTTGAAAAGAGCACAATTCAGAGTAACTTCTACCTGATGCTATTTTGTTTTTATTTAGTAGAAATGAAATCCTCTGTGACACCTAGCCCTAAAAACTCCTGGTTTAGACATGAATTCACGTGCTTCTCCTCACAGTCAGGGAGGGAATATGCTGGGATCTACCCCCATGACCTGGATAATGTGCCCTGTGATTTCTGTTTTTTGCTCTCAGACATGAAACTCATTAGCTTTTGTGATTTCAGTGCACATGCATTTAACAGAAAGGCATTTAATTATTACAACCAAGGAGATGGTCTTTAATTTTTAGTAAAAAAAAAAAAAGAAAGAAAGAAAGAAACTAAATGAAATCAAGAAAAGTTTTTGAAGTTACCCCGTAATTGTGCTAAGTATAACAATGCATCAACCTTTATATTATTTACTGGATACCAATAAATGCTATGTTTTATTTTAACAGGCAATTTGCTGCCAGAAGTCTTTTCTTCCAGAAGGTAAGTGCCTTTTAAAAAATATTATATAAAATTATCATGGTTCCTGATTTATAGCTTTGAAGAGCCTATTAATTTCAAAGCGCCATGGCTGACAGCTGAGTTGTTCAAAGGCAAGAATATATAGTATTAATTATCTTAAGCCCCGGATTATTGTTCATGGTGCAGACATTACATAGAAAGGAGAGACTGGCACATTTTTCTATTTTGTAAGAATAATTAATTAACCTGGTGCTTTTAAAAGAAAAATACCTGTTGAAGAAAAATACAAGGTACACAGTTCAGGTTGATCACATTTGTTTTAGTTTCCAGATAGTTTGGGACAATTTTCAAAGAAATTACCAGCCACTTGGGGTATGACTGCAGTTTTTTGTTATCGGTCTTTGTGACTTGGTTGGCTGAGATCGGAGAAGGCTTGGTCATTTTGAAGTTTAAAAATGTTTCACTGATAAAAGGTTGCATGATCGTATCAACATGTTTTTGCCATAAAAACCTATTTGGCAATGAGGACATATATATTGTTTACTTGAATACATACGCATTTTAAAAATCCGGTGGTATATTAGGTTTAACCAGGAGTTCAAAATTATTGCTGACTCAGCCTTATGTTTAAAATTTCAAGAATCCGTTGAAAAGTAAACTGCATGTTTCGGGAGAGAGTATCTTATTACGTAATAAGAAGTGATCAGAGCACAGGCTTGTTTCTTAGCTTGGCTTTCTCCAGGTCTGTGTTGTCTCTGTTGTCATAGCAAGTCATGGTATAGTCTTCAGAAGATGCCCTCCAACAGCTGCCAGAGCGCGCACTGATCTTGATTCCTGCTCTTGGTTCCGCATCTCACTAGCTGATATTTGCTGGTAGACCACCAACGCTTTTTCCCTCCCAGCCCCGTGGGTGTGGTGTCAAGTTCAACACACTGTCCTTGAGGCATTTGAACCCTGCTGTGGGTTGTAGTAACATGGTGGCTCTGCGTGTCATTATGTTACTATGGTCAGTAAATTCACGAATTATAACTTCTTTCTTTGACTAATCATTGTTTCTTTACATGGTCTGTATGTCTATGATCAGGTGATGTTGGCATATTAATCTGGCATACGACAGCTAACCCTCATGTCGAGTTAATGAGTTATAAAAGAAATGCATTTTGAAGAGATTGAAAAAAAACACTACTTTTAAAATCTTGGAATTTTATGTCTGGGGCCCCTAAATGTGTTAAATAAGTTATCAGGAGGTACTTTCAAGGGTGTAATCCACAAAGTCTTCCAAGCCCTAGGGGACATTAGTGTTGATGAAATTACAACAAAGTCTGTGTATAAATCGAATCTTCACATGTCTATCGTCAGTTACATAGCTAGCATAGTGTTCAGACTACCTTACCACTCTTGATAGCTTTTGTGCAAAATTTTCTGTTATTTCCCAACCCTCACCTCTCCCTCTGCCCGCCCCCTACAAATAATGCTGTGATGAAGAGAACACAGGTTTAGGATCAATTAAAATCCAGTTGTAAACCCAGCTTCCACTCTTACTAGCTCTGTGATCTCTTAGGCAAGCTCCTTAATTTCTCTGAGGCATTTCCATCATTTTTCAAGCTGGATCTACAAATACCTATGGTACCAAGACTGCAGGAAAGATGCTGAGAATAATTAGTCAGTTCTTGGCTTTCTTCTAGGAGTAAATCTCTTGTTATGGGTACGCAGCCTCAGATAAACTCCTTATTGCTCTCTCTGATAAAACGGTAGTTTATGGCATGGTTAGTCCTTATTCTTTCATGATTGTAAACTTTGACTTTGGGTGCCCTGACCTCATAGGGTACTGACATTTTGATAATGAAGGCATAGTATCTTGCTCAACCCCAGGTAAAGATGTTCTGTCTATAGTGTCCTTGCATCCTCCCCGGGGATGAGCCTGTGGGCCCCTGGGGAACACAAGCTTTTCTCATTTTAGTGCCTCCTTATAGATCTTACATACATCTTTCTTGACTTTCCTTCCTAAGTGTCCTAAGTGTCCCTACTTAGGGTGTTTACTCTCTAGGGCCTTCCTCTTCTTCATGATCTACTGAAACTTGGAACTAGAGCCCTTCATTCATTTATTTAGGAAATCACTCCTTTTTTGTAATGCTTTCCCTTAAAACACTGCTGGGTAGTCGGATAGTTAAATAACTGAAAATGCCTCAATAGCCTTTGTAGGTAATATTTACATTTTAAGAAGCTTCTGTAATGGCTTAACCTAAATGTAAGGGAATATGATCATCTCTGTGGTCTGGGGGATATTTGAGGCCAAAAGTCTTTCCCAGGAAGCTCTATAAAGTATGAAAGAAGTAGGGCTGCTTCCTCTCCACACATACTATAAAACTTATACATGCATATAGGACATCTCTTTCATATTCTCTTACTCTCTTCCACCTCTCTCACTGCCTGTAAGAAAAACAAAAAACAACTTTAAGCAGACATGATTGATATCCAGGCCTCTTCTGAAATACCTAAACACATTTTCCTCTCTTTCTATTTTAAATCTCTGCTGTGCTGTTCTCGAACCCCTTATATTTTCTTTGTTTCTTTCAAAACCTGGAGAATAATTTACATTTTTAATCATGTTTTACTTGTCACAAATTTTCATACACTTTAGCCAAATGATTCTGGCAAGGTTGGAAGGAATTACTGCATTTGTATTTCTGATCAGGAAATGGAGCAAGAAGGGACTCGGCGAAAGTCAGAACAGCAAAGATGAGTTAATACGAGGGCTTCTGATACCCAGTCCTGTCCAAGCATGTAGATGTTGTTTTCTCACATAAAAGCAATCCATGTACTATTTTCTTCCTATGGATTTATCCCTACCTATGAAAATAAGGGAAACAAGGAAAACAAACCAAATATACTGCCCATGGTAATGGGACTCAGCTCTTCAGAAAGGCAGGCTCTCACCAGGCTACTTGCCAGGATAAACTCAATATTCACAGCAAGCTTGAGTGTTTTTAGTATTTGTATAGCAGGAAATCAAAATGAAAAGAGTTTATAAGTGATAAATGACATATTCATTTTTAAATACAGTTCTCTGCTTGGACAACATATATGTATATAATGACTTTGCCTAAGGTCTTGAAAAAATACTGGAAGGCATTGCATGCTTAATTTTGCTGGACAAAGCTGACTAATCCTGGTAAGGAAAAAAATGCAGTGGATTCCCTTGAGAAAATTTTAATTGACCTTTAAAGGTCATTCCTGTACCTTAATGTGCTTTACTAATACAGAATTGAGAATATTTGATATTTGTTGATTTTATCTCAAAGTTTTATGTTGATTTTATTTTTCACTCTTACTCAGAAGTGATTGTGGGTCCTAGTGCTTCCAGAAACTGCCTTCCTTGATCTCCATCCTCTCTCCTACATGTTTGTGTAGAGGGGTCCAATAGTTTGCTTTTGAGTCAAGACCTACTAATTATGTCTACCATAAAACAACTTTTCCCCAATCAGACAGAAGGATGTTTTGCCTTTTTTTAGTACTTATTTTTCAGTTGTTTTCAATAGTAAATCTATATTTTGCTAAATTCAGAAAGGTTAAACAATCTTGAGAGTAGGATCATTCTCAAGTTAATTGTCCATGCAATGAGTTTGTCTGGGATTATAAATTGAAAGTTGGATGGGAGTGTCTCTTAGGAGGATTTCAACTGTACGAGATGGGCTCGAATCCAGAATTAAACTTTCTGAATTAACTTAATTCTTTCATCATGTGATTTTTCCTAGAAGACTGAAGAATCTGAAAGTTTCTTCCTCTTTACATCTGGAAAGTCCTCTTGCATACATTCTTTAAAACCTACATTTATACTGTCGGTTTCCCCTCCATAGTCAAAGTTACATCTCCCTTTTATTTTTTGATCATTAGCCCCAGTCATTTTCAATAATCATGAAAGTGTCTGAAGAAAAACATTGCACCAAGTGCTTCTGAGCCATAGCACTTTCCTTTCATTTCTGAATCAAGCTCTGTGTTTCTTTATACCTTCCAACTTTTGACATGTTTTCATGGGCACTTTGGTCATTAGCATATTTATGAGACCAAAGTTATATCGCTATTCCAGGTAAATGTTTAAAGCACAAAAATACAGGTTTTTTTCCCAGTGAATTTCATTTTATATAGAATAAAACTCTGCATTTTTTCCTTTTTCCTACATACTGTCATTGTTTTTATACATTCACCTTGAAGTAAATATAAGCTTTTCTCGCTCAACTCTGGAGAGGGATTCAAGGGAGATCATATGCCACTATTCTCTCTTCAGAATTCCCAAGGATTAATTTTCTTCATTTAAACAAACAGAACTAGTATAAAACCTTCATATGGAGAATAAGTATACATATTAAATCTTGAATTATATAATAAAACGAACCTGGGGAAAGTGTTCTTTCCACAGTGAGATTTTCATTGTAGAAACAATACAGTTTGCAGCTAGTGGATTAGGGTGAATTTAAAGAAGGAGAAAAAATCACCATAATTCAGTTGCACCACCGTTTGAGATAACTACCACTGACATTTTAGTGTGTTCTACTAGACTTTTTTTAAGGCATTCATTGTACCTAAAAAATTGCACCCGTGACGGTACAGTCCCAACCCCTCTCTTAGCTGAATGCTTTCTCATCCTCTTCTCTGTTCCCAAGAGGCATGAGAGCCTCCTTTGCTTTCTGGCTTCTTTCGATTCAGGGTGTGAAAACTGAAAAGACCTGGAAGAAGATGAGAAAGGAAGTGAACAGTGAATTCAGGTTTTTATTTTCCTCACTCCCTCTTTCCATGTTATCTTAAGGAACCTCGATCACAACTCTTAGTTCCTCTCCATATACAGTTCCCTCGACACCTCTTCTGGGTTTTAGGAATTGTTCCTCCCTTGTCTCTGTCATATTAGAGCTGGGGAGTGTTCTCCTGTGGAACCCAGTGGATTTTGGGAACACCCCACCCATAACTTAGTAAATGGTTCCTTTCTTAAACTGTCTGAGAATTATGCCATTTTGAGTGAGCCATGTGGTATGTGGTCCTATGTATGACATTGACTCATACTGGAGCACAGAGATGGTTTTATTGATTGCCTTTCTTTCTGTCTACAGTACGTGGGGGAAGTCCCTGCATGTTGTTCAGTATCATGTTAGCACGTTCTAGCAACTTCATGCTCCACATGTACCACAGTCGAACATTTATCTTGTTTTCTGTTCTTCATTATTGGTAGCTATGCTATAAGGAGCCTCTCTGTACACTGTATATCCTCTATCATCCCCTTACGATAAGTTCCTCAAAGTGTATTAATAGTAGTTTCCAAATGGCATTTTCTTATTTGTTCTGCAGATTTAAAAAATCACATCTCTTGGTCATTCTTTGGCTGTACCATCTCTAAATGACCTCAAGCAGGTCAGCAGTCACTTTGATGTCCTACTACTTGAAAATGTGAGACCCTAGATCTCCAAGTTCTAGGATTTCCTCAAGATGTGTACTAACTTTTGTGTTTTCATATGGTTATCAATCCGCTTTGCTTAAGTACCAAGAGACGGTCCTTCATGCCTTGAAATCAGGCCAGATGGAGCCACAGAAGCCCCTCCTCACAGAGGGCCGTTCCATTCTCTGAAGGGCAATCTGCTGGAAACCACTCGAGGTCTGTCTGTCCATGCTTCACTCCTCCCTCACACCAGCTCTTCCCTCATTAGGACACAAAGGAAAGGAATGGAAATTCCTGAGAAAGTCAATGTATCCAAGAGTACTTGGGGAGAAAAGTATGAACCATATTTAAATTCATCTTACATTCGTAAACAGAGCTTGTTAGGAACCTCACGTTCATTTAAAAGTTGAATGATTCCTATGATCTGTTTTTCATTCACCTGTGATAATATAAGACTGACCATCATGGCCATGATGAGATTAATGTTAATCATTATAAACGATTAACGTATAAAATATAATCATTAATGTTAATCATGTAATGGCCGGTCTTTATGCTCTCAAGGAACTGAAGCTGTTGAAATGAAAATACAACCAAAATAATCAGGCTTTTGTTTTTCTTTTTGTTTACTGGAATGATAAATTTCATACCACTCAAATACTCAGTTTGTAACTATCATAATGACCTAGGTGATACAAAAAATGTCACCAGTTATCAGCATGTTTCTACATCTTGGCTAAAAGCCCAGAAAGTATAGATTTACAGAATGAAAATCTGGAGTGTTTTATAAATACTATAAATACTGTTCTCACTGAGGAAAACATGTATCTGGAGGGAGCAACTCTTCAAAGGAAAATGTACAATTTTCATAAACATAATTTTCTTGAAGATATTTTCCTATCCTACCTAGCTCTGATTAACCGAAATAAAGTAATCATTGTTCCTGGAAAACAAAACCAATTTAAATACCTTCCTTCCTTGTGACTTTCAGTATTTGATGTGCATTTTTCTATCTTGGTTTCTCCAGAAAGTAGACCTCCTCAGATGTATTTTCAAGGGTACATGAGGTTTCCATGAGACTTTTATGGATAAGTGAGTTTTCATTCTATAATCTTAAAATGTTAATATGTTAATGCGATCTTAATTAACCATCTTATGTGTCATGTAATTTCAAATTATACTACGATAATTGATAAGAAATCATGTGGCGGGAGGGGACTGAGAGAAAAGAGAGAAAGAGATCAGATAAATAATGTGTTTATGTTAACTTAAAGCCACTTGAAACCTCAAAAGTTGAGCTAACTGAAGTTTCATTATAGCTAGAATATACAAAATTACTGACTGAATTAAGTTGTTCCATGACAAATAATGTCTCTGCCATGTGCAATTTATAAAAAATTCTCGCTGTAAAATTTAGTCATGTAAATGCATCGCAGGTGGCAATTTAGTTTTATTTAAATAACATCATTGTGATAACATATTAAACCTGGTATTTTGAATAGTATACACTTTACAGTTTTATTTATGGATTTTGTGGGTTTTTTTCTAAGTCTTGTAAGGCTTATCTTCTGTTTATACATAAATAGTAACATTAAAATAATTTAAATGAAAATTTGCAAGAAAATATGATACATGGTACAGTATACGGTATTATGGTGCATTCTTTACAAATTTTGAGAAAAACTACTCTCCAAAATCAGAACTATTCTTCTGATTTTGAATAGTCAGTGGGGAGTCTGCTTCTCCCTCTCCCTCTACTGCTCTCTCGCTTACACTCTCAAATAAATGAATAAAATCTTAAAAAAAAAATCAGAACTATTCTTATTTCTCAACCATGTCCTTTCCCCATCCTGGTTCTCCTACGCATTTAGCTAGCCATTAAATGTGGAGGTTAAATTGTAGTCCATTCTCCTAGAGTAGCTCAGGAATATCTTCAGAAAAGATGGGCATTCGTTAGGGTATATTCAATATTGAGACACTAGTGTCTAGAAATCCAGAAGTTACTTTTAAGAGATCATAAGAACAAACAGGAACAAGGATGCCACTTCACTGGGAATCGTGAAAGACTGGAAAGATGATTAAATCACTAAGCATGTGGAGACCAAAGCTTTTCAAAGTGTGAAGAGCTCTCGAAATCATGGCTGACAGACCTGCTTGAGTATTTCTGCGTCCTTCCTGACCCCTGGACGCGCTACAGGGAAACACCTGTAAGATTCAGATGCTTTATAATATTATTTCCTAGTATTATGATTCTTGACTTGACATTTGATATTCCGTAGTGCATTTTGCCTAACAATTTTGCCTCCTGGTGACAAGTCAATCACCTTCCATATTTCCTGACCCTAGGAAAGTCATCTCCCTAAACATTTTTTTGTTGGCCAGACCATCTTCCAGTCTTACCTTGGCATGCTCAGCCCATCTTCTATGAATCTTTCTGTCTACAGTCTCTGATTATATTTTCTATCTCTAAACTGCCATTTTAGGTCATCTGTAGGTCACTAATTTTCATTAATTGTTTCTTGATATTTGGGAATGTTTCCCATGTTCCTCCAATTAGATTCAAATTTGGGAAGGAATGGAGTTGGATTTCATATAGTACCTAGGAATGGTTTTACCCTTATCAGAGCACTCAAATTTTTGCTGAATAAATGTCTTAATTTTGATTGTGTATCTCTTAAATGAAAACTATGAAGTGTTAAAATTGCATTGCATTATTCATATTGCATTGCATTATTCATATGGTTAAGCAGTATCATAATAGTGTCTAGATAGACCCCCACATTCCATACAAGGAAAAAATACTTTGGGTGGAAG